>PVKZ01001305.1:0-425111 GCA_004027375.1 Macroglossus sobrinus | reverse complement strand
CCTCTCCCTCTCCCTCCTTCTCCAATAAACTTTCCTTTTGACTCTAACTTTGGTGTGTGTGTTGAATTCTTTCTACACCCACCACCAAAGGACCCTCTTCTTCTCTTGGTACAGGGCTTCGTCTCCCTACCACTCAGGAAAATTTGCCCTGTCCTGCATTGAAGCTACTGGCCAAGGTCGCAGTAGCATCTGAAGACCCAAGTAGGAGAGGATGTGCATCCAAGCTTACTCAAGGGGCAGCTGGCAGGCCTTAGTTTCTTTCTGGCTGTCGGGTGAGGCCTCCCTCAGTTTCTCACCAGATGAAGTTCTCACAAGACTGGTTCACCTCATAGCATCTGGCCTCCTCCCAGAGTAAGTGATCCAAGAGAGAAAAGGAGCACCCAAGCTGGAAGCTGCAATATTTTTCTTTTTCAAGATAATGAATTTTATGAATTATGCAATTTTTTTAGAGAAGAGGTAAAGACTGATCTGTGTTTGGAAACACCAAACAACTTAACGATTTACCTCCTAATTTAGGTAACACACAACTATATGCTAAGGTATGCAGCCTAGTTCCACACAAGAGTAGGCATTTCAGCAAACCAAAACTCCCAAGCATTTCAATTCTGCCTCTTCACTGGTTACATTTCCAAAATGTCTTCCTAATTTTTTTTTTTGTATTGAGGTAAAATTCACATAACACAAAATTAACAATTAAGCATTTTAAAGTGTACAATTCCCTTATATATAGTACATCCAGCCAAAACAATTTTGAAAAAAAAAGTGTAGGAAGACTTATACTACCTGATTTTAGGCCTTATTCTAAATCCACAATAATCATGACTGCAATATTGGCATAGGGATAAACATATAGATCAGTAGAACAGAATAGAAAGTGCAGGAACGAACACTTCATTTATAGTCGGCTGAGTTCTGATAAATATACTAAGGCAATTCAATGCAGAAAAGATAACCTTTTCAACAAATAGTGCTATAGAAATTGGATATCTGTATACAGAAGAAGAAGAGAAAAGAATTCAGAGCCTTACCTCATACCCTACTCAAAAACTAACTTGAAATGGATCATAGACCTATAAACTACTTATTGATAATGTAAGGGACCTACTGCAATGAATATTTTTTCTACAGAGTCTTAAGGGGAGAGATAGGGAAGGACAAATATAATGGATTTGATAGTGACTCTGAGGTATTGGTCAGTGTTAGAAAAACTTGTGAAGTAGGCTAGGTGCCTTTAGGTACCTCTCCATCCATGCTTTTTTCTTGTTCCCTATCCCCCCCGCCCCCAACACACACACTAAAGCTTTGCATCAGCATCAGGTTCCCTGGGCCCTTGTGTTGCTTTGGAATGGTACTTAATCCAACCTACTCATCTCCGGTAATGCCTAAACTCTGAATCTGACTAGATTACCCTACAGTGTGCACACCCTTGGGGCTTGGCTTTCTATTCAAGTGACAGGCATGCTGAGAAGCTTACACAATCTACGCGATCCCTTCCGTCTAAGATTTTTTAATAGCAGTCTTCTAGGAAGAAGATTGAAACTAAAAGTAGTTGTTTTAATTGTGGAAAATATGGCTGGGGACATGTTCTCATGGGAACTGTGGGTGCTGTGTGTCTAGCTAGGTCTGGCAGAGCTCATCAGGTTCTGCATTTCATTGCAGATGTTTGGTTTGAAAAGTTCATTGGCTATTTGGCTTCTGGAGTCCTCTCTCACTGTGGGGCCCCTCTGTGGGAACACAGAGCTCATCGATCACATTCCTCAAATGTCAAGCTCCTATTGCATGACTCCAGGAGAACCTCGCTTGCCATCTGTATAACAAAAGCAAGGACCACACATTTGATGACTAAAGATTGACTTGACAGGCAAAAGTCCTTTACCATGGTCAGTTCCCAAAGTTACTATTGGAAGATCAATGGCAATATAAATGTCACCCCCAACAGCTGGATAATTGTCATTTTACCCTTCCTTCTTCTCTTTCCTAAGATCTCTTAATCTCTTAAGAGATTCTTGGGTGATACAATTCACTAGCTAGAAACTAAATTATATTTAACACTCTCAATTAGATATTATTTCAGCTATGTTAAGCCAGTACTTCAGATGCTAAGTCAGAATTTGAGATCACTGGATTATAGGTCATAGAATCATTCAAGCTCAGACTTGAGTTACTTGACTTTCTAGAACCTGCCGCTCCTTTTAATTTAAAAGCTTTAGATCTGCTGCTCCCCTTGCCTGGAATTCCTACCTCTCTCATCAACTCTATCCAACACATGTACACACACACACACGCATGCACGCACATGTACACGTGCACGCGCGCACGCGCGCGCGCGCGCACACACACACACACACAGCTGAGCTGCTTCTGCTCGTCCTTCAGGACTCAGGTTAGGCATCTCCTGTTTTGTAAAGCTTTCACTGACATCCCAAGTCTGAGCTAGCTATCTTTCTCTTCTTTTCACATGTTTTTCTAATTTTCCAGTCTTAACCAACTGGCAATAAGTTCTTTAATTGTCATTATAGTCTCTGTGTGCCAGGCACACAGTAAGTGACAAATAAATATCAATGCAGTTGCATGAATAAATGGATTGTTAGTCCTACTATTTGTACTCTGATTTTCCTTCCGGTTAATAATGAACCAATTCTCCAATAACCAAGGAAACTAGAGAACATTTCTGTGAAAGTAGGTTGGAACAAATATACCACGCTGGTGGACAATGTTGATTATGGGGGAGGTTATGCATGAGTAGGGGCAGAAAAATTATAAGAAATCTGTGTATTTTCTGCTTAATTTTGCTGTGACCCTAAAACTGCACTAAAAAATAGTCTATTTAAATTTTTTATTTAATTGCAAATATTAAATATATGTGTGTGTGTATATATGTATATATATATACATATATATACATATATATATATATATATATATATATATATATATATATATATACCACAAAATCATCCACATTTCTGTTATCTAAGAGAGTTGGAAGGGCTGGCCACTCTGGGTTTGCGTGCCCCCATAGCAACAGATCAAGATCCAGCTGCCTGCTTTAGACACAGCACGCACTCCCCAGGCCATCGCAGTCCCCATCACTCTCCATCAATTCCCACCAACCGCAGCCAAATGCCAGTTGTTGTTTTTCATCTCACACCCAGCTAGCTCATTCATTTAATAGCCTAGTCTCTATTGCAATTGGCGTTTGGAACTCAAGAGCTAGACCCTGCAGGGCAGGTAGACCTGTTATGGGTTTTGTTTTTAACCCTGGGATCAGTGCAAAGCCATTAGAAGGTTTTATACAGAGCAGTAACACGATCAAATCTGTGATGTTAAAGATCAGTCTGGATTGTTTAAATGACAGGAACTATTTTACTAGGCAATGAAAACAAATCAAGACTACTAAGCCTCCCTCAGCTCTTTTACAGAAAAAAAAATCTTTATTGCATTCTCATAACAAATTGTCATTAAGAATGGATACTTTTCACCAATTATTTATCAGAAATAATAGGCAAAACAAGATAGAATGAAAATAGAATTGAACTAGAAGGCAAAAGATCTGGATTTGAGTCCTAAGTGACTTTGACACTGATCCCTTTACTGTTCCTGTCCTCCTCTGTAACATGGAAATAATAATACCAGATTCTCCTACATGCCTCATAGGGTCATTGAGAAGACCAAATAAAAAATATATGAAAACACTTTATGAACTGTAAAGTGATTCACACACATAAAGAATTATTATTACACATTTATTTACCAAACTCAAACCCTGCTGTGTTGGTCTGTGCTAGGCTTGGGGATATAAAATGAAACCAGCTCTAAGGGTCTATAGTCTGTTGGAAGTACTGGTTATGTAAAGAGCCAACCCTAAGTATATAGCCCCAAAAATGAAAAACAGAGACTTGAAGACATACTTATATGCCAGTGTTCATAGCAGCATTATTCACAATAGCCAAAAGATGGAAACCACCCAAAGTGTCTGTCAACAGATGAATGGATAATCAAAATGTGGTATGTACATACAATGGAATATTATTTTGCAATGAAAAAAATGGAATTCTGATCATGAAACCTTGAAAACATTGTGCTAAGTGAAATAAACCAGACACAAAGGACAAATATTGTATGATTCTACTCATATGAAACATCTAGAATAGGCAAATTCATAGAGAGAGTTAGTTAGAGGTTACTGGGGACTGGAGGTGGGAGTGGGGCTGAGGAGTTACTGTTAATGGGTACAGAGTTTCTGTTTAAGGTGGCAAAAATTTTTGGAAATAGTGGTGATGGTTGCACAACACTATATATTTAATTAATGCCACTGAATAGTATATTTCAAAATGGTTAAAATAGCAAGTTCTATGTTATATGTATTTTACCACAGTAAAAATAAATAAATAAATAAATAAATAAATAAACAAACAAATAAATAAATAGATAGATAGATAGATAAATGGATTAGAGTTTAACTAAAGACAAAAAAGAACAACAGACTAAACCTAAAGAAAATATAAAAAATAATAAGGATATAAACAAAAATTACTAAAATAGGAAACAAAGAAACAATAAAGTCAAAAAATTAAAAGCTGATTTGAGGAGAACTAATTAAATACAAAAAACAAATAAAAAGGAAGTAATTATAACAAAATATGATAAGTGCTAAAGAGATGCACTCATACAGCGTTATGAATAAACTCCTAAATGTAAAGGGAAGCAGGAGAAGTCTTAATCAAAGACATGCTTTTCAAACTGTGAACTTGGCAGAGGAGAGTAGGAGTTTTCTAGGGCACAGAGCCAGGGATATGTGCGTGTGTGTGCACATGTACGTGTGTGTGTATGCCAGGCAGAGGGACTTGTCTTGTCACCACTGTATGCCCTTCCTAATCCAGTGTCTCAAACTAGGGTGCTTAAGAAATGTTTGCTAAATGAATAAACATCTTCACTGTCCCAGTTCTAAAGTGTATCTTTTCGGATTTTAAAGTGTAAAATTTTCTAAACTCTTTACCTATAACTTTTGGATTTGTCCAATTCCACGCTGCAGTATTTCATAACAGAGCAATATGATGCTATTTTCTTAAAGACACTTCATTGGAAGTTCCCAACCTTTTCTCCATTTCATTTGAAATGAGGCCTTCAACACCTAGACTTGAATAGAAACCAAAATTGATAATGCCTGTTGAAAAGAGACTGAAATTCATGAGTTCAGGGTGGGATGTGTCCATCTTGTGCCCCAGCTTTTAGGAATTGGTGTTTGCTGGAGGCATATGAGGTGCCAAGAGAAGGTACTGTTGCTTCATCCGGTTGTGCAGATACTCCACTGAACCAGGGCTCAAGGCAGAGGCAGGGAGGAAGGCTGAAATAAAGCCTATATTCTTCTTACCAAGCCATGCAGTCTGGACTTTGTCGACCCAAATGAAAAACGTCTTTTTCTATGTGGCTCAAATGCGTCAGAGAAAATGGGCCAATTGCAGGACCTATGTCTTTGGCTGTCACCACTTTGCTGCCCTGCCTGGGGGAGAGTCAGTGCCTGAGTCTCTTCTCTGTCTTCTTGAAAGAGCTCCCTCAATTCTCTTCAGCTTCAAAGCATCTATTGAGAGGATTTTTTCAAGCTTTTTAGTGGATGAATAACCCACCACTGACAATCCACAGACGAGAGTCATCGTCTGCCAGGAGACCTTCAGAGTTCCGTAAAAAACCAAAGACAAGCTCATTTTTTCTATACGGCTTTTGGCCTTGTGATTACCTCTTCTGCCACTAGATGGTAACCTCCACCAGGTACTAGAAACAGACTTTCTTGACGCCTAAACTGGGGAAGCGGAAAGCCGAGATGCAAGGGTTGCCTGTGTAAAAAGGATTTTAGCTTGATCCTAGCTTTTCCATTATGTGATTTAGAAATGCCTTGTCATCCTGACATGCAATATTATTAAATGAATAACAGTTTCACAGCACTCTGCAGGATCATATAGACCCTCTTCTTGTTTATCTGACTCTGTTCCCATCTAAGGATGTTTAAATTCCAGAGACACAGGTCAAGCCACAGGGAATACAGTTCCCTGAAACCTGATATTTCTGGGAAATACTAAGAAGCCTTATTGATAACATAATAGGGTATTGATTTAATAAATTCTGACTCGAGGCAACCATTAGCTATTAATCACGCTGCATTCTTTAAAAAAAAAAAAGTCCTAATTTACTTATACCTTAACGCACAGATTTGAAGTGTGCAGTTCAGTGAGTTGTTAATAAATGTATATGCCAGTGTACACCACCCCAGTTAGGACAGAGAACATTTCCACCATGCTGGTAAGTTTTCCTGTATGCTTTCAAAGTAAATTCTCATGACCTGAAGAAGACTTGAGGCCAGAAGAGTGCAAACAGTAGGTGGAGTAGAAAGTTATGTGGCCTTGAGGATAACAGTGCACTGTAAGAGGCTCAATACAAGTCTTAATTATTTACAGCCACATATTTTTATGTTCCTTGCAAAATAAAG
Organism: Macroglossus sobrinus; assembly: GCA_004027375.1. NCBI lineage: Eukaryota > Metazoa > Chordata > Mammalia > Chiroptera > Pteropodidae > Macroglossus > Macroglossus sobrinus. The sequence continues at coordinate 418,627 of PVKZ01001305.1, read as the reverse complement.
CAATTATTAATTTTTAAGAAAGAAATGGTGTTTAGAACCTGTTTATTTTATCCAGCATTTTAAGAATATAATTTTCTTCCAAATATGTAAATACATGAAATTCTCTAAAATAATTTTTGTCATTGTTTCATGATTTGGTTCTTGTGAGGTTTTGTTAATATGCAGTTGTTAGGCTGCAGCTGAGAAAATGATCAAATTGTTCAGTGAGACCACCAGTTTGTTTTGAAAATAATTTTTTGCTGAGCATTCTTCAGCCCAGGAGTTGAATTTGTTTGTCAGCCTACACTAGCTGTGCCTTTATTATTACACTAGGGAAATGAGGTGATTTCTACTAAGAGATAATTTCTTTGTTGTAAAGTTTTTACAATAAAGTGCACGGCTCCATGAATTTTCACAAAGTGAGCACACCTGTGTGATGAGCATCCAGATTAAGTAACTGATTACCAGAACCCCAGAACCCCATCTAGTCACTCCAGAGGTAACCATGACCCTGGTTTATAAGAATAGAGATGAATTTTACCAGCTTCGGAATTTTCCATAAATAGAATCATGTAATAGGGGCTGTTTGGTGCCTTCCTTCCAGTGACTGAATGATCAATATTTAATTTGAGAAAGACATTTATGTTGTCTCGCCATTTGTTCTTTCTCTTGCTGTATGATATTCCACGGTATAACTCTACCACAATCGTTTATCCAGTTTATTATATATATTATTTTACATATAAATTGATTATTACAAATATGCTGCTATAAAAAACTTTGCAAATATCTTTTGATGCACATTACCTACACATTGCTGGGTCATAGGATCTACACTTGTTCAGCTTGAACTGATGCTGCCAAACTGTTTCCTAGTGTGGTTTGTACTAATTATACTTCTACCAACAGTATACGAGAGTAGTTACTCCAACTTGACAGTATTCAATATTAGCCTTTTTAATTTTAGACATTCTGGTGTGTGCAGCAGTATCTCACTGGGGATTTAATTTGCATTTCTCTGACTAATTAAGTCAAACACTTTTTCACACACTACATTGGCTATTTGGATATCCCCTTCAAGTCTTTTGTCAATATTCTGCAAAACATTTGAACAGGTACTTTACAAAAGTTTTGAATTTTTAATTTATGTTTATTCTTTCATTTTGAAATAATTTCAGACTTTGTTGAAAACAGTACCAAAAAATTCCATATTCCTTTTACCCAACTTCATATCTTGATATCTTGCATAACCATAGTTCAATGATCAAAATCAATAGACTAACATTGGTAGTCATCTACAGACCTTATTAAAACCTCATCCATTGTCTCACTCATGTCTTTTTCTGGACTGGGATTTGGTCCAGATTTACACATTGCCTTTAGTTCTTATAGCTCCTGAGTCTCCATTAATCTGGGACAGTTCTTCATCCTTATTTTGTCTTTAATGATCTTCACACTTTCAAAGAGTACTGGCCAGTTATTCTGTAAAATTCTCTTAATTTGTATTTGTCTAATGTTCCCTCAAGACTAATTCAAGTTATGTATCTTTGCTAGAGTGTTGTTGTTTCCTTCTCAGTGCATGATAGCAGGAGGAACACAACATTAATATGCCTTATCAGTGGTGATGCCAACTTTGATCATTTGGTTAAGGTGTCTGCCAGATTTCACCTCTGTAAAGTTTTCCCACTGTGATTAGTAAACATCTCTTAAGGCAGTATGTAAATACTCTATTTCTTGTTATTCTTTTGCTCTGCAATGTTTTTAATTTATAGTATTATTTATATATCCTTGTTATTAGTACTCTTTTTGATATATGTTTCATAAATATCTTACCCCTCTTTAAAGGCTTATATTTTTCACTCTCTTCATGTCTTTTGATGAACAGAAGTTCTTAAGGTTAATATAATTAAATTTGTCAGTTTTTCCTTTGTTGTTACCACTAATTGTGTCCTGTTTAAGAAATCTTTACCTCTTTTTCAGAAATCGGTTCTTTAGATATTTTGTAGGAGAGAAGGAATGTCACCTTATGAAATTTCTATGTGATTAGTAGATTACAAAATGGAATGTGAGATGCCAAGAGGTTTTAGTTTCTGGGATAGAAACAGGTAAAATCTTACTGGGAATTAGATTAAGCTGGTCAGTGCTCTCCTACAGAGGTAACTAGGAATTTCTAGTAGAGGAAGAGCTTACTAATGAGATGTCAAGGATTCAGCCAAGAAGGCAATCAAAAAAAAATATAATGAGACAGTTCAAAAGTCATGAAAACAGTACTAATGATACCTTTGACTTAGTTGACGTTTAATGAACATTTGTCGTTTAAAAAAAAAGAAAAATAAGAAAAGAAAGCTTTACCTACCCCAAGGTAATGATGACATTCACTTACATCTTCTTCAAAAATGTTTATTGTTTTTCCTTTCATGTGGATCTACAATCCATCTGCAACTGATTCTCTTTAAGGTAAGTATCAAGATTCATTATTTTTTTTCAGTTTTATTGAGAAATACTTGAAATACATCACTATATAAGTTTAAGGCATGTAGCATGATGGTTTGATTTACATATATTATGATATTCATTATTTTGTCATATGATATCAATTGACCCAGCACATTTATAGAAAAGTCCTTCCTTTCTCCACTGTACTGCCACCTTTAACATAAATCAAGTGACTATGCATAAAGGTCTACTTCTCCCTCTCTTCTATTCCATTTGTCTTTATGTCTGTCATTGTGTCAATACCATGCTGACTTCAATGCCATATCATTATTTCTTGACATCTTTACATTTCTGGCTTTGATCTTCTCCTTCAAGACAGACTTGACTATACTTGGCCTTTCGCATTTCAGTCTAAATTTTAGAATCGGTTGTCAACTTTTATATGCACATCATAAACCCATGATAGGATGATTTGGATTCTGTTGAATCTGTACATCAATTTGAAACTATTACATATTTATAATATTGAATTCTTATTATAAACATATTTCTTCCCCCCATTTAATTAGATCTTTATTTCTGTCAGTAATGTTTTATAGTTTTCAGTGTAGTGATCTTGCACAGCTTTCATTAATTTATTCCTAAGCATTTGATGTTCATAATTTATTTTTAAACTATGACTACATGAGAAAAGCAGTGTTCTCCATGGGAGGTGATTTTACTCCCAGGACACTTTTGGCAATGTCTGGAGACATTTTTAGTTTTCACTCTGGGGGTTGGGACTACTGACATCTAGTGGGTAAAGGCCAATGATGCTGTTAAACAGTCTACAATGCCCAGAAGTCTCCCATAACAAGGAATTATCCAACCCAAAATGTTGATAATACTCCTCTCAAAAAACTTTGGTATATAAAAAGCATTTCCAGAAAGATGTCACTTAATAGTCATTCTTTTATACATATTGATTTTGGATTTTTGTGTTTCCTGCGGCATAGTAATTTACAGTGACTTTTTTGTTGTTGTCGTAATAGAGTTATTCTTTACTACTGGGGTGTGAATAAAACTTGGCGCTTTCAGATGTTTATAAAAAGATGTTTATATGGGGCCTATTCACATTATATTCAGATGTTTATAAAAAGATGTTTATATGGGGCCTATTCACATTATATTCAGATGTTTATAAAAAGATGTTTATATGGGGCCTATTCACATTATAATTGTTAGGAGATACTTCTCCATTGGTTTTGGGTTACTGTTCATCTTCTGAGCAAATGGCATTGACAGTTTAGTTGAAAGATGTTTGCATAACAGACAACCTTAGAAAGATAAAGACAGACAGACTCCCTATAGAGATATCTGGAGATGCCTCTCCCTAGCAGTTTTCCAGGGTAGTAAAGCTAGAGAACTTCACCTTACTTCTCTGGAGAAGATTTGTGTACGTTCCAGGGTGATAAAAGAGAAAACTTCTCTCTGGGATGATGGGCTGTGTTGTTAGCAGTCCCCTTGTAAAATTAGGAGTTTCCTAGGTTTACTGTTCCTCAGCTATGACACAGATCACTGTGTGCCCAGTGTCCACCTGGACCTGCTGCTACACTGCCCCCATGGGACTTGGAAGCAAAAGGAAACCTATGTTGCTCACTGTTCTGTGACTAATAAACTATCTAAATTTATTTGGCTGAATCTGTAGAAGTGTGTTAAGTTCATCTAGCAGCTGCAGTAATTTCTACTGCTTAGAGATTGCTTGACAATGACCCATTAGCAAGGTCTACTGCCAATTAGGAAGGAGTGGAGGCACCTCTAATGTCACAGGTGTGTTTTCTCTATCCTGTAGTGATGATGTAGTTTAGGTAAGAGAAAATAGTGTCTCCATCAAAAGTTTCCAAGACCTGCCCTTTAGGCAGATGGGTTTGAGGGGCTGGTCCTGAGACATTCAGAGAGACCAATAGCTATCACAACACTGTCAATACTCAAGTTCACAACTTAGTTGTAGCCATCAAAGGCCCAGTTGTGTCTACTGGGATACCAACAGTAACGGTATAATATTGATCCCACTCAATATTTAAAACTTATTTCCTGGAGGCTGGGTCCCAGTTTTGCTCTTGGGGTCTTAGGTCCCCTGCAGTGACTGGATCTTTGTTACTTAATGAGGTTTAGCAAGCCTGGCTCCATTCCCCCTTCTTGTGTGAGGTTTCTCAGACATCTGGTGGACATTTCCAACCAATCTGGCATATCTCCTCAGACTTGCCTGAATCTAGCAGTGGCCAGAATCTCAAATTAAGCTAAAAACCCCTGTACAAAAATATAGTATGAGAAGCGCCATCATGGTAACTCTCACCCAGTACTATTTGCAGCTTCTGTGATTTTATGATCGCTAACTTAAATACAGTCACTTTAGGGCTGTCCACATCCACCTGGAGTATTTGTGAAAACAAATGAGACCATGTTGATTCCTATGATCATTTTCATAATGATGGTTTGACTTCATGCAGCATGAAGTCAAACAGTATATGTGAGCTGCAGATGGCAGCAGGAAAGGTACAAGCTAGAAGAGCAGATGTTTTAAAAAGTCAATAATCTTGAAGGAAGAATACCTTCCCTGGCAGTGACCATGCTTCTGAGTCAGATGAGGGGTAGAGGTGGAGCACTTCCCTGGAGACAGAGATCTGCAAATGCATTGTTATTTGACTATCAAACCATGCTGAAGTTTAAATTTATATAATGCAAAATACTAACCTGCCTGTGATCAAATTAGCTTGCTGTTTTGGTTGAGCTGCAGCAGCTCAAACAAGTTTTGAAGAAGAAAAAAAATGGTGCTCCCCTTTTGAGGCATAGAAAAGGAAAAATAGCAAATGCTGCTGCTTTTTCTTTGATATATTTCCTGTAAAATATTAAACTACCTTCTGTTGGGGGATGGAGTTTAGGGTATGAAGTATTTGTCACCTTGGCTCACTATGTTTGTGTATAAGGCCAACAGAAAGTTATGAGATCATACTATCTAAAAGTGAGATACATTGGGCAATAGCATATTCCAAATACCAGCAAAGTTCATTAAATAAACATTATTACAGTACCAAAAGAGGACCCTAATCAAAAGGTTGTGTTAATCTCAGGCATGTGGCTCATCTGCTGCCATGCTGTACCTTATGTTCCTTAGGAGCCCAGACTGTGGTGCCACCTCCATGGAGAGTGTGATCTGTTGGCTCAGGTTTGAGGAGGTGGGGAAAGGGGAAGTCAAGTGCTGACAGAGGTAGATCGACCACTACCGTTGGGCCCCGGAGGAGGCTGTCCCCAAACAGACCTGTCTTCCTGTCTCTCTCTTCCTCACTGTTTTCTCCCTCACTCTCAACTTAGCAGATTGGAAAAACAGATTTTCTTCCTGAGAAGCCCTTACAGTAGAGAAAATAAAATGGAATAGCACTGCTAAGAGGGTCACTTAAAATGGAGTCAGGAGGCCATTGAAGACGTGGGGCCTATTCACATTTTATGTCTCAGCTCTTGGAACTATTGTTAAGTTACTGAACTATTGCTAAACTCAGCTCAAGCCCAAACAATGAACACTCTGGATCAATGATTGCCACATAGATATATATGAACTTTACTTCCTTGTCATCATGGTGACCAGACCATCTGCATTCTTCACCCTGAAAGGAACCAATCCTTTCTGACAACCAGCACCTTTCATTCACATTATAGGCCTGACTAATCCCAACTAACCTAGCTAACATCTTTCACTTGCATGGAGGACCGTAATGAGAACAGCTCTTATGGTTTTGCCCTTCATAAACCCTGCCTTTCTTTGTTGCCTTTGGAGCACAATTTAGGTTGCTACCTGAATCTGTGCCCTCTACTGCAGTCTCACCTTTGCTCAAATAAATGCTTTTTATTTTTTATTACAGCCTATATACTTTTTAAAACACCTTCTTGCAAACCTTTCATAGGTCTTTTTTTTTTTAGCAAGCCTAACACACTGCTATGATTTATTATTATAATGCCCTATTATATAACCTCAAGAGTCATTGGAGTCCAAGGTCCCCAAATTGGTTTGCACCTAAAATGGCACTAGTTGCCTGACAGAAAGATGGGGAGCAAAAGGAGATGGAAAACTGCTGTCCTTTTTGTAACAAGCCTTGTATAACTATTTGCCTCTTAAAACTATGTTTGTAACTTCAATAAAAATAAAAGTTATATTTTAAACTAATTGGTAGATGAGCTGAATAGAATGGATACAACTGAAAATGGAATTAATGAACTCATAAGATTAACCCTAAGGATTCTCTCAAGCTTAGAGCCAAAGAACTAAAACAAAACAAAACAAAACTCCAAAAACTAAAGAAAGGTTAAGTCACATGGAGAATAAAGTCAAAAGTTCCCACAGTATCCAGAACAAAAGAATGGAGATGATGGAAGAAAGATGTTAGAAGAATGTTTCTGAGTTTGGAAGAGATTCAAATCTTTGGAGTAAACAGACCTGAGTGCCATTCAAGCTAGTGAAACAGGTCCCACTCTTAAACACATTTTTCAAGGGAAAGTGGAAATCTTGAATTTTTCTAGTGAGAAAAACTAAGCTACTTACACAGGAACAAGAATCAGTTTGCTATCAAATTTTTCTTTGGTACCAGTAAATTCTAGGAGACAATGGAGAAGTATCTTGAAGGACGATGCCAAAGTTAGTTTAGTTTAAAGCCCCCAAACATGGCGTTTTATATAATCAGGTGATTATATACTATTGTTTGGGGAAGGGAGTGATTGCTTAAAAGGTTTACTTTGAATTTTAATTTTATTTGATGGTAATCAGAAAAATATCCAACACTAATGCAAAGCTTGCAATGAACCAAGAACTCTTCTAAAAAATTTTACATATATTGTTATTTAATCCTTATAACATAGCACCTATGAGGTTAAGTATCATTACCCTCATGCTATAGATGAGAAAACTGAGGCACAAAAAAGAGAAGTGACTTTCTTAAAGTCATCAGCCAATAAATGGTAGAGCTGTGATTCAAAACTCATTTTCACTTTAGAATTTAATGAGGTTTTCTTTGCAAGTAAATATTTTGTTAGTTTTTATAAATATTCAGCAGATGATTAAAATTAGGTGCTTTCTCTGTGGTATATGGAGTTCAGTCCAGTTCAGTCTATAACTATTAATTCTACCTCACAAATATCCAGATTACTTCTGTTTTTTGGTTTGTTTCATCTATCAAAGATATAGCAGAGGCTGTTTAAAATTTACTTCTGCTTGATATTATAAAACTTAAAAAAAGTTTCTTCTTCTGCCTCTTAGATACTGTTTTCTACATTCCAGAATTTTTTCCATACCTTTATACACCTATTTAAGCTTACTCATCTTTGACTATTAAGAGTTTTATCCACACTTTGCATTCGTTCCCAAACAGGATGAGCTCATTCTCTTGGCTCCTAGCCTGTCTATTTAGACGCTATTTGTAGCTTCTTCTCATATCTTAGGCTGAAGGATTGGTTACTTTCCAACAGCCTAAAAGGATTGTGGAGGGAGCCATCTGGCAAGGAATGTCACCCCTGTAAGGTTTTATGAAGCCATTGTCCCAACCAGCTGAAGGTTATCAGATGACTTTTGTCTTCATGTCCTTCATGGCCAGTAGCCAGACTGGATGTGGCCTGGCCATCCTCCTGAGACTGATATCTTCAGAATTGGAGAAGAGCTTGTCAATCAGCTAAAATGTACTCCCTCTTTACGCGCCATGGGTCATTTCAATGAATACTGAGAAGGAAGATTCAGAAGTCTGGGCTAACTCCCCACTTTATCTGAAAGTGTTCTTAGTTATCTGTTGTGCCATAAAATAACACCCAAATTTCAAGGTATGAAACAACAGCAGTTATTTACTATTGTTATCTCTCATAATTCTGGCTGTTGACTTAGCTCTGCTTGGTTGTTCTCATTCAGGATCTCTCACCTGGCTGCCCTGAGATGGGGATGATGTGGGAGTCATCTCAAAGGCCTCCTCTTTCACATGTCTGGCACTGGGACTAGGAAAGTTCCAACGGCTGGGGCCGGAACATCCGGGGCTCTTCTGACTCTTTATCTTCCATGTGGTCTTTGCAGCATGGTGGCTTCAGGGCAGCTGAACTTATTATCACATGTCTGCTCAGGGCTCCACAAGCATATGTTCTGAGTGAGAGAACTAGACAGAGGCTGTACCACCTTTTAAGATCTAGCCTTGAAAGTCACATAGTGTTACTTTTGCTTTACAGCCCACCCAAGAAGCCTACTCAGGTTCAAAGAGAGGGGACAAAGATACCATCTTTTGACTTAGGAGAGGAGACAGCATTTTTAAAAGAGCATGTAAGACTAAATATATTCTTACAACTACTTTTTAAAAATACAATCTGCCACAGGAAATTTAGTATGATTTTGTCAAATTGATAATGATTATATACCATCAGTAGTAATATCAATTAATACAGACTCTCTTCAACTAACTCATAGAGCTGTTGTGAGGATTAATTGATTAAAACTGTGTATCTAAAGCACTTAGAATACTGACTGGCACATAGTAAGTGCTTATACAAATGTTTGCTATAGTCTACAGTTAAGGTAAATTAGAAATCAATAACTACAGTGTTAACTAATCACCCTCCCCTGCCATTAGATTTTTCATTGTCTATTCTGCTATTCACTTTCTTTAAAAAATCTTCTTGGTTCACCTCTTGTTTTGGTGGACACACTATCTGAAAGCTTCTTAAGAAGAGGTATGTGCAGAAGATACATTTTTATAAATCATGCATGTCTTACTATATTTTTATTTACCCCCACACTTGACCAATAGTTTAGATGGGTCTGAGGATTTATATTGAAAGTAATTTTCCTTCAGAGTTATAAAGGCATTATTACATTGTCTTCCAGTTCATGTGTTGCTCTGGAGAAGTCTGATTCCATCCCAGACCTTGAGACTTTGTATGAAACCTCAATTTTCCCTCTGGGTGTTTATAAGATATTCTCTGTATCCCTAGTCCTCTGAAATTTTATCATGATGTGCCTTGGTGTGGTTCTGGTTTTGTCCATTGTAGTGGGCTCAGTGAGCACTTTCAATATGGAGACTTGCATCTTTTAGTTCTAAAAATATATAATTGAGTTTTAAAATTGATTTCTTCTCTGTTTCCCAGATGTTCTGGGCTGGCTTTCTAATTTTCTTATCTTTCCATACCTCTATCTCTTCCTTTTGCCTTTGTCTATATGTTCTAGAAATTTTTCCTCAACTTTATCTTCCTACCACTCTACTGAGTTTTTCATTTTTGCAATCATTTTTAATTTAAAAGAGCTCTGTTCAGTTTTCTGAGTATTCATTTTTTGGAGACTATTCTGTTTTTCTGTTTAATTTGGTTTTTATTTCTCAAAGGAGATTGCTAATAGATTTTTCAAAGTTTATTTTTCTCTATAGTCTCTTCCAAGTTTCTTTTTTTCTGTTCTTCCCTTAAATTCTGATAAACTTCAGTGGTCTGTTTTTATTTAAGTGTGCCAGATTTAGCAAAACAAAATAAAATAAAACAAAACAGGGCACAGTTAAATTAGAATTTTGTATAAACAATAAAAAACTTTTATGTAAGTATGTCCCATGCAATATTTCAGACATACATAAGTGTTTTACACTTTAGTAATTATTTGTTGTTTATCTGAAATTTTAATTTAATTAAGTGTCCTATATTTTACTTTACAACCCTAAGAGTATGATCTAAAATGCTGTCTGGAAACTTTGTACTCATACGTAAATAGGTGGGATTTGACTACAGTGAGTTCACTAAAAGACAGTTCCAGATTCACTGAGAAACAATGACAGCTTATTTAGATCCTTATTCCTCCCCAAAGGAGAGTATAGTATTCCAAACTCCTATTCCTCATTGCTGGTGTTCTTAACCCAAGCAGCCAATATTCATCATATCGTTTCATATAGATCTTCAATTTTAGTATAGTTCCCCTAGCCTTGTGTGATAGATTAAAGATGGTGGCAATTTTCTTTGTTAGTCCCTCCCCACTTCCCACCACCACCCCCTTTCAGGGATGGAGCCTAACTGTCCTTTTCTTGAATCTGAACTGGCCGTAGTGATTTACATGATCTATGGAATGCAACAGAAATAACATTCAGGGGCTTCCAAGCCTAAATAATAAGACCAGTAACTTCGTCCTGGATCTCTTGGAGTATCCTTTGTGGAAGCCCTGAGCCTTTATGTAGGAAGTCTGACTTCCCTGAGACTGCCATGTGGAGGGAGCATGCAGAAGTGCACTGGTCAACAGTGCCAGCTGAGGCCAGCCTTCCAACCACCCTTGCCAGGGGGCCAGATGCGTGAGTGAATCCTGACTGGCCCATCTGCCGGCTGAATACCACCAAGTGACCTTTGTTGATGCCACATGGAAGAGAATCATTGCCCAGCTAACCTCTGTCCAAATTCAGCCCCCCAAAATCATGAGACAATAAAATAGTCAATGTTTTAAGTCACAAAGTTTTGAGATAGTCTGTAGATAACCAGAATATTTTCATACCTGGAATGTCTCATGCTGGAGACCGTCTGCGTTAATCTCTCCAGAGAATGTTTCCAAAATTCCACCCAAACCGGAGAGTGGCTGTGCATTGTGGGAAGTGGATAGAGGACTCTGCTTCCTATACAGACTTACAAAAAATCCTCCAGTTTTTAATCTTAACTATATACCCACTTTCAGAAGTACCTGGTGCAACAAATTCCTGAATATCTTGAGAAATTCTACAATATCATGTTGTTTCTCAGCTTTCCCTACTTCTGTCTTAAGAGTCAGTTTTCCCAGGCCTGCAAAGTTCATTACTACCTGTCTATCTGCTTTCTGGTGTCCAGAGTTTTGTTATTTTTCCTGTTATTTTGTTATTTTTCTTGTTCCCTTGTCCTTATAAGTTTAAAAACAAAACTTATGTTGTTTTAGTTGGATTTCCAGAGGGAGCTGAGACAAATGCATGTGTTCATTTTGCTATCGTTAATTTAAAGATTCCTTTAAGTCTTTCATTTCAACAATTATATTAATTTTTAAAACACTCTGTCTTAGGTCTGTTTCCTCTAAGCAGAACCTAAGATAGAGATTCTTGTGTAAATTTAGCGAGGGGATACTTACTCTCAGGAGAAACCTCCCAGAGGAGTAGGATAGCACAGAAGAAGAAGCAGGACAAAGATATGGTTTCTGCTGAAATTTAGCCTCAGACTAAGCCCTTTGGAACTCTGAAATAGGAAGAGAATCGCAGGTTAATTCCTAGCCTTTTGTACCCTATTAAAGTTAGCTTCTGACTGTGGCTCCCCAACGTGGTCTGGGGTAAGTTATGGGCCAAAGGGGCAGCTGTGAGCTGGGTGCGCCTACTTAGTAAAGATGATCTTGTCAGGGGTGTTAAGAGTATTTTTAAAGGGATGCAATAGTCTCTCTAATCTCTCTGAGGAAATGAGTTATCTGTATTTAATTCTTCTTCTATTTGCCTTGTTAATTTTGTTTTCTCCTTAATTCATACACTGGAGCTCAGAAACTTTCAAGTTTTCAAGAGGACGAAAGAGGCAAAACCAGGTCTAGAATCAACATCAGTCTGATTCTTGCTTTTAATTATATCATACCACCTTTAGCTACAGCTGAATGAAATTATTCAATGTTACCTCTCCAGCTTTCAGGGTGCTAATAACCACTTGGATTTGGTTTGTTGGAGAGCAAACACACTCCCTATAGCTATCTACCCTTGGTTAAATAAAATCAGAATTTGCCTGTAGACTCAACAGATTCAGTCTGCAAGCATTCACTGAGCATCTACTATGTGCCAGAAACAGTACTGAGCATGGGCGCAAAGACCACCTAGACTCAGCTGGTGCCTTTAAGAGGCTTATGCACAGTCAGGGAAGCAGGAATTAAGTTCTAATGTGCAACAGGAAAACGCAATGTGCCATTCTGATGTGACTTTCCATTTTGCCGGCCACAGCTCGGTTGAGCCCTGACGCTGAGAAAAAAGTGCAATTTCCCGGGGAGGAAGCTTTGACCTGCGGAGGGACTGTGGCTCCCGCGCGGACCTGGGCGCGGCGGGCACAGGGGCAGAGCGGGACGGGAGAGGCGGGGGGCTGGGACCTCCGTGGCCGTGGGGGCGCCCGGGCACCTGAGACCCAGAAAGTAGAGGGGTCTCGACTCTGTGGGGCAGGAGCGGGGCTGGGCGGGGCGGGCTGGGTGATCCCCGCGACCTGAGAGCGGGAAAACAGCCGCCGGGGCGCGGGCACGTGCGCAGAGCAGCTCCGCCGTCCCGGCCCCCGCTCCAGGTGAGCCTCGCCCCGCAGGACTTTTCCGGTCTCGTGGGCAGAGGGACGACCAGGAACTCGGGCTCAGTCTCCACCCCGAAGTGGGGCGGGCCCGCCCGGGATAAGAGCCGCTGTTCGGCCGGGACGAGGGTGTGACCTCCGTGGCCGCCAAGGACGACCGCAGTTCCGTCTCGGCACGAACGGTAAGGGGGCCCGGGCGCGCGGTCCTGGCTTCGGGGATCCCGGCGGGGCCGCCCCGGAGGCGTCGCGCGGACCGCCCGGCCTGCTCCGCGTCGAGTGCGGGTTCCCGCCGCCGGCTGCGGGCGTGGCCGGGGCAGCGCGGGGTGGAGCGGGAGGCCGCGGGCCGGCGCTCGCCGCTGCTCCGGGTGGACAGGAGGGAGGCAGACGCGGCCTTCATCCAGAAGGACCTCCGGAGCAGTTTATGCAGCTCAGGATTCCAGTTAGAGACCACAGCTGTTCTTTAATGAGTTTATGTGCCAAGCACTGTGCTGGGTTGGGGCGTTAAAAACAAAGGATTGAGTTAATAGTCCCTGGAGCCTGCTCAGTCCAACACCCAAGTTTTACTTCATAATTCTTTCCTTGTTCCTTTTAAGAAACGTACTCCTTGTGATTTCTTACCCATTTTCTCCTTTTTGAATATCTAATGCCAAGAGCACGGAACCTGACACATGGGAATCTGTGCCAGTGGCTCAGTCTCATTCTTTTGTCATGGCTTTAACCAGCTGGAGACTTGGGGACGCAAGAGATTATTGCTTTTTGACAATTTGTCCAACTTTAAATGCTCCCTAAGTTGATGCAAGTCTTTTATTTGGAGCCTGCGGATCCAAAGTAACCCACATCTTTCATGAATAGTGGGCATCTGCTTTCTACAGCTTCACAGTGAGAAGAATAAATAGGGTCCCCTCTTGCAAATAATTCCCCATTGCCTATCAATTCTAGAACCCTCCACCTCCTCCTTACTTACAATGCAGGTAACTCTATTGATAGCCAAGCCCTAGTTCCTTAGTTGCCAGGGAATTCTCAGACAACAGAAAGGTTGAAGAGCAAGTAGGAGAGGAAGCGGGCAGGAATGAGAAATGGATAACCATAGCCTAGCCATACAAGACCTGCTTACTTCTCAGAGCCCTATCTAACCCAGGCCAGAGTCCCTACATTCAGCTAGGCTCAGAAATCTGTTGCTTTGGGGACACACACACACACACACACACAAACATACATACACATGAGCATGCACAAACACACAACTACTGAATCAAGGGTGTCTATGCATTTCCCTCCTAGGTGTTCTTGCATTGGTTAGAAATCGTTTTTCTCTGAAAGAAATTTTGAGTGTAACATGGTCAGTTCTGACCATGCCAGCCTCCCTGACCATAACTAGTCTTGTGTCTTGTGGCCTGTTTCTTTGCTTATGTCTAGCTACTTGTTTGTTTTCCCCACCTTGCTCATCTGCTTGTAGACTAAGCTTGCTCTCCTCCAAGGGCGATGGAGGTGAGTGGCAGGTACTACGGATGGTAGGTGGTATGCCAGGGAGAACCTGAAGCTTCAGAATAAATATGTTGGGGGAGAGGATTCGTTTTTGAGGTGTCAGTTTCACTCAGATATTTGAGTATAAAACATTTTTTATGTAATCACAGATATATTTTGGAATATAATTCATACTTTATATATCTTGTCAATATAAAACAAGAAACTTAAAAAAAAAGTTTTGTAGGGGCTCTGGGCTGTGTTTTCACCCAAATCTAGCCCTTTAGGGTTTGCTTTCACTGAAATTAGGGATACTTATGAAGGCAGTTTGATAAGTGCTTTAATGTTCTACCTGAAGGGACTAAATAACAGTCATCCTAGGTTACACATCTGATCTTTATTTCAACCTGAGGGTTATTAATCTTGTTTTACAGGCGAGGATCCTAAGGCTCCAAGTTGTGGTCCTTGGTCAAAGTCCAAGGACCTTGTAAGCTATTTAGTCTCTCTGCCCCACTATGGCAGCATTAGTGCTTGGTTCATAGTGATTTGAAGTTTGGGTTTGTGGCTTCCTGGCTTATTAACTAAATCAAACATTTCCCTTCCTCTTTAACTTTCTTCTTGTCAAGCTGACATGTGAGAGAGGGTTGAAAGAACTGGAGCTGTTTCGACTACAGAAGGTAGATTGAGGTGGTTGTGGGAACATGTTAACAGACCTAAATGATTGAAGGGCTTGGCTTGTGGATGAGTGAATCAACACACTTTTTGTGGCACTGAGCAGAGGTGGTGGGTATGAGGTTTTTGGATGGTAGCTTCTGGTCGAAATTAAGGAAGTGACTATTGAAACCTGTAGGCTGGGTGGGCTTGGAGTTGGCAAGAGCTCTTTCACCAGAGGTATCTAGGCAGATCCCTTTTGATGGAGCTGTGAAGGGTAGAAGGCTAAAACTTAGATGACATCTAAAGTCATAGATTACAAATTTCAGGTACATTCTCCAGGAAGCTTGAACAACATGCTGATTTTTTATCTCACAACCAAAAATTCATGTCTGGAATGATAGGTTGGGACACAGAAACCTGCATATTTTATAGGTTTCCTGGATCATTGTAATTCAGGTGTTTCTTGACCTTGCTTTGACAAACATAAACTTTATGTGCATGCTTGTTAATAAAACATTAACAAAAGCATACAGGACTTATGGGAATTTAGGCCTATTGTTATGCTATAAACTCTAGGTAATGTGGTAAATGCTGAAATTGTCCCCATTCTCAAGCTCTTTATTATACTCATGACATCACATTCATCCTGTAGTTTTATAGTTCTTAACAGCTCTAGACCAATATGGAGCTCCAACAAAAGATTTTTTTGTTTTGTTTTTAAACTTAATTGAAACCAAGGTGGATTACTATATTAAGATTAATTTCCCTAAGATAAATAAATACTGGGGATGTAATGTACAATATGCTGACTGTAGTTAACACTGCTGTATGATGCTAAGAGTGTAAATCCTAAGAGTTCTCTTCATGAGGAGAAACATTCTTTTTCTTTTTTTCCTTTTTACTATATCTATGAAATTATGCATGTTAGCAGAACATATTGTGGTCATCATTTCACCATATATGGAACTTAAAAATAATTTTCTTAGGGATTTAGGATTTCTCTTTAAGGCCTATTGTTGGTTTTATGGGGGTGACTTGTTAGTGCTCAGCTCTGTTTGGACTGGACTGAGAGCTTTTACCATGGAACCCGAACTACCACCTCTGAAGAATTCTTTTTAAGGGTTCAAGATGGTCAGTAAATTGTCACATTGCTTCTTGGTTCGGACTGCTAAACATAAAAACCATAGTGAATGTTTTATCCATAATCAGCAGTAGAGATAAATTGCAGCTAAAGGTAAAACTGTAAATTACTCTGAAAAAGACCTTTAATGTTGCCCCTTAACACCATTAACCCTTTAAGGCCTAATATAATGCAACACAAGCAGCCTGACTTGTAACAGAGCGAGAAGTCCCATGAATGGCCAGTGAATTACTGTGGATTCAAAACTCTGGTTTAAGGCACTCACCTTCCCCTCTTCCAAGAAGTAACAGTAAGTCATTATCAGAAGCCAATGTAGAGGGGCCCCGTGGTGAGTGAGAGCAAGGTCCCTGGCTATGTGTAATTGAGCCATCTCCCCTGGAGGAAGTTCTTTGCAGATACAGGCCTAGTGGTATAATAAGCCCCCAGCATCCTCCCTCTCACTATTCACCAAAAAGGCATTTTCTGCGTCCTGCTTAGCATCAGCTTTTGCTACTGTTATTTTTTGATGCTGTATAAGGACTTGTTGACAAAGTGGATCTCATCCTTGTTGGTGTCACAGTCCCCTTTGAGAATCTAATTAAAGTCACGAATCTTATCTCAAGAAAAATAAATAAACACATTAACATTTTACATAGTTACAAGAGTTTATGGATAGCCATCTAAACCCACCCATGGACACCTAGCAGTTATATAGACATCATGTTAAGAATTGCTCTGAAATTGAGCAATATTTGTTAAACTACAAAAATGCCTTTGTTTGTTTACCTTTGTTCCAACAATTTGAATTCTAGGAATTTATTCCAAAGACATATGTGGACATGTGTATAGAGACCTGTGTATAAAGATATGTGCATTGCATCTTTGTAGCAGCAAACGGTTATAAATGACCTAAATATCTATCAGGAAGGGACTGATGAAATTATGGAATATCCATGAAGTGCAATAGTATGCAGCTCTTAAAAAATGACGCAGATTGATAGGAATAGATATAGGATGATAGGATGACATTCGAGATACATTTTTTTTAAAGCAAAATATTGGTTTGCATGGTATGGTACCATTTCTGTACATAAGAATAATGGAGGCCTTCTGTATTCTTATATATTTGTTACTGCATTAAATACTCATGAGAGGATACACAGGAAAATTATGACAATTGTTGCCATGGGGTTGTGGGTGATGTTCTTATAGATATATAAGGTATCTACTGTATACCTTTTTGTACTGTTTGAATATTTTGGTCATGTATTATCAGTTAAAATTGGAGTTACAGCCTATTTTAATATTGTGAAGAGGAAAAATGAAACAGATTAAGAATGTATAATTATCAGATTTTCCAACCTTAAAATTAATATATGATCATACACTTTATTTGAATACAAAGAGCTAACATGCAGTTGTGCCTCAGTTTCCAATGAGATGAAGTAGCAAACACTCATTCTTGTCATACATTTCAATTTGATTATTTACTCATTTGGCTAAACTTCACGCTGGTTCCCAAAAGAACATAAGGCACTTTGAATTTCATGGTGGTGAGAGCTCTGTATTTAAATGATCTGATCGGTTTCACATGTCCTTAGCTGCAGAAGCAAAGAAAGGAAGTAGATGGGATAAGTCACAGCCTGTAGACTAGATAGACCTGCTAGGGCAGGGCCCTTTGTCAGGGAAAATTCCAGCACTGATATCAGGTCATGGGGCACTTGGTGCAGAGCTGAACCCCCACTTCAACTAGACTGTGCCTTAGTCTGTGAGGGCTCTACCTCTCTGCATGCTGGAATCTTTGTTCTGCAGGTATTAATAGCAAATGTTCACCAAGTGTTTCTATGAGTCTGACTCTATGCCAAATACCTGGAAAGTTATTTTGTTAAAATTTCACACATTTTAGGTGGATGCTACTTGTGTCATCCCCATTGTACAGATGAGGAAACTTAGGCACAAAAATGTTGAGGAATTTGCTGAAGGTCACATATTAGCAAGTGAGAGAGCCAGGATTTGAACTTGACTGTCAGGTTCTGTATCCTGTGCCACTCTGTAATAGTATATAACAGGTTAAAGTGGGGAGTCAGCCAGAAAAGACAGGGCTGGGATATTAAGCCGACTATGGGGCTGGACTCTTTCATAGGGGAAGAGTAAAGTCCGTGTCCACACTACTTGTCCAAGATGAACTTGATGTTGACCTGGGTCATTCGGAATATTCAGGAGGTCCTGGCTGATTGGTGCGGATTAGATGGCAGATTGGAGAGTAGAACTGGACAGTGTGCTCATAATTCTGGTAGCCCATCCCTGTGGAAGCAATATTTGGGGTGGCATCTAAAGGCAGGAGAGGCTGCTGGGCTTTTTGGGGACTGATCTTCAGGAGCTAGGCAGGGTGTCAGTGGTCCTTGCCTCTGGGCCCCACCCAACATTTATTCAAGCTCTACAGTCTAGCATCCCCAAATCTGTAATATTTCTAAACACTCCCCAGGTGATTTTTGTGAACACTAAAGTTTGATACCATGCTAGGCATTTACAGTCTGTATTAATCAGGATCTTGTTGAAGTCATAGATCCAGACAGTGTACCGAGGTCATCCAAGGCCTGAAGAAAGGGAGAAGTTTGTAGTCTGACGCTTATCTCTTTAACCTGGAGGAAATTCTTTCTCTAAGCCTTTTGGCAAGTTTGTTTTTATTTCTTATTGACCAGAAGTGGATCACATGACCACTCAGAAACCAAGGGTACCATTTGGAAGAAATTTGCCTCAGACAGTATTTCATCCTGGGATGAGTCCCAACTTCCTCATTTTTCAAGGCTTGTCCCTGAAGTCATGAAGGTTCTCCTAATGAGGAAGGAGGGTGTCATGGGGGTTGGATGTCATTGCTAATGCTTGCAGAAATCCCAGCTCTATAGTTACTACTATCTCAATTTTATGCCAAAATAAACTAGCCCTCATAGGTGGGATTAAATCTGGAGGGAAAATAGGGATTGGAATTCTTTCCTTTGTTCTTCCTTCTCCAGGGCTGAATGATCTCCTCTACTGCCTGAGCCAGCAGCACCCACATGTGGGAGGAGAATTGAATTTGGAGTTTCACAGGTATTGGGAAATAACAGATCAGGCCTACCAGGAGTGATGTACGATTGCTGTAGATAGTTTTGAGAACTCTACTGTTTAAATAATCTTTGACAAACACATTTCCTGAGTCATGTTTGTGCAGATATTGTTTAAAGTGTTAATGTTATGCCCCCCCATTAATATAATTCCTTCTGTTTTTCTTTTTTCTTTTTTGTTATTTTTTTCCATTCCCTCATAGTTGATGTAAGATCACAAAAGGGAATCAACACTTGTACCCATGGAGGTGGTTTGGGAACCTTTTCAGGCATCAGAAGTTGGAATCTAGAATCATCACTACAGAGCAGTGGTTCTCAACTTGAGAATGTATCAGAATCACTCAAGGGTTCTTAAAAACCAAATTGTTGGGCCCCACCCCCAGAGCTGTAGATTCTTTGGGTCAGGTTGGGCGCTTTTAACAAGTTCCCAGTTGATGGTGATGGTGTTGGTCAGGGAACCACTTTCTCAACCACTGAGTTGTGTGAACTTCTTTTAGGTTGAAATACTGGCCTGCATTTACTGAAAAGGTGAACATAATGAGATTTTAATCAACACACGGCATATTGTGTGTTTACCACCCAAAGTCCAGTTTCCTTCAGCTACCCTATATTTGACCCCCTTTACTCCATTTATCTTTCCCCCTCCTCCCCCACCCTGTACCCTCTGGTAACCACTAGTCTATAGTCCATGTCTATTGTATGACATTTTGAATGCAGTTAGTGCCACTGAATTTTACACTTTAAAAATGGTTAAAATGCTAAATTTTGTTATGTGTATTTACTAGTTAAATTATGCTTTCTTTACTGTTCTGTCTCCCAGTGGTATGCTGGAGTATCCTTTGCATTCTTGTATCAGCCCAATAGAGCTGATTGTTACATTTTCAGGGTTTTTGTCAGTTGATAAAAATATAGCTATTATTTAAAATTAAATTATATGAATTTAGGAGTAAATAAAGATGTAAATATTTATAAAAACTGTATTTAACTCATTACTTCCTAATTATTTTACTCCCATTTGCTATTATATATATGTTCTTGAGGTTATTTATGTCTAGTATGTCTGTGTGGGGGAAATACGATATAGTGGTGTACTACTGCCTGTCTGTTCCTAACTCCAGGTTTAGTGACATTACTGCGGTAACTTGAAGGTGGTCGTGTTGGAAATATTTACACCAAAGAAATGACCATGAATAGGGGTTTTCTTTTCTTGGAGAGGCAGCGTTAAATTTATTAGCACATCTCTGGTCTTACTGTGTGTTATTGGTGGGACAAGTGGGAGTAATTCTGTATGAATGAAGCCCTAGCTATTGGGGATCTTCTAGCAAACCCTTTAATTGAATTCTCGCTCTTCTAACAAAATAGCTCTGCCTGGGATGTTTTTGCAGTGCCTAAAAAAGAAGTAGTGGCCAAGTTTACTGGGTGGGAAACAAGATGAGTCAGGTAGTAAAAGAGTTACTTTAACCTCCTGGGGCAAGAGTTTCCTCAACTGGAACATGAAAGGGGTGGGAGAAAAAGTACTAGAAATTAATTTCACTATTATAGCAATGAGAAAGAGATTTTTTTTTTAAGTTTGTATTATGGACATTTTCCAACATACTCCCAAGTAGAGAATAACAAAATGAACCCCCATATGCCTGTTCATCACCCAGCTCAACAATTATCAACATTTCACCAAAAAAGATTTTTTCCTAACTATTAGAGTAATAAGAGGGAAGAGTACAAAGGAAAAATTGGGTAAGTATGATTTAAAAATTTTCTTTCAAATATTTACTGTACTAAAAAAAGAACATTAAATTAAGAAAAATACTTAATAAATTTTAGGTATAAAATTAAATTTTATAATATATGCATAATTTCTGTAAATATTAGTAAAGCACCAAGATCTTAAAAATGAGCAAAAAAATGCAAACAGATCATTTACAAAAAAGGATACAAGTAGGAAAAAAAGAGAAAGATTCAATATTAGTTAATTTTAAAAAGCAAGTTAAATCAATAATACTGTTCAATATTATACCTAAGTATTAAATCTTGAATAAATAAAGCAAGCAAGCATGCTTATGGCTGTCTGGGTTTTGGATATCTTTATAAATTTGGAGGACAACTGGAAATATTCATAACCATCAGATATCACAAGGAATAGATCAAAAAAATAAAATATCTACAAAGGTAATTACTACAAAGATTGTTGTCATGGTATAAAAACATCTGAACAATAGTAGGGATATTGAATAAATTATATCATTATGATGGAAGAGTATAAAATTACTAAAATGATAAATATGGTGATTGCATGGAATATGGAAAATTAAGGGGAGAGAGTAGAACACAATATTATCTACATACTGTGATCACAACTGTGTTAAAAGATTGGGACAAACAAAATGAAATGGTAAGTTTACATTGTTTTAAAATGTCCTTTTCAGTGTTTAAAGTTGATTTAGTAATTTACATAATAAAATGAAAATGGAAAATAGATGGTTGCTAAAGACCTTATAGTCTCTAAAATTCTATGAAAGTTCATCTTTTCTGTTTGTAGGCAGTAGACAGATCCATAATTTCCAGCATTACAGTGGAAATCTGCTTGGTTTGGGAAAGAAGTTTATCAAATCATCCAGGCAACTTAAATACGAACAGCTGGAGGGAAGGAGAAGTTAAGATGATGAGTAAATTTAGCACTAACTGTCCAAGTTCCACACTTAATTGTTTCCATTGTAAAATCCTGAGGCTGCTAAAATAGAAATTAAACCAAACAGTAGCTTTTCTGTCATGTATTTTTATTATCCTTAATATTAAAAACAAAGATTATTTTTAAAAACTAACCAGCATTTTCTGGTTTTATCACTTCTGTGGTTTCTTGAGGTCTTAATATAAAATTTTCCATAATTTCTGCAGGTAGTCTCCATTTCTTTTAGAAAGATTCATGCTGGAGGATTCTATTTTTATGGAAAAATAAATTTAGTTGAAACCAAACAGTAAAAGAATGATATTTGGATATGATTTGGTAAGCTCTCTTTAAATACACATGTTTTAAAACCTAAAATCTTTTGCCTTTTGATTAAATAGAGAGTGAGGAAATGGATGATCATAGAAAATTGTGACCTTGATGTACTGAGTATAGAATATTTAAGCCAAAATCTTTAGTCTCAAAGAATTTATTGATATTATTATTCTGATCATTTTTCTCCTATTTAGAATGTTATGTTATTCTGCCAAATAATGAAGATGCCCAGTAGTTTCCCGACTGTTTCTTCTGAATAATTAAATGACTTATTTTCAGGGATAGGCTTTTCCTTTAAATATTCTATGGCTTTGTCCTTTTTCTCTTTATTTTCTAGTATTTTGTTATAATGTGTTTTTCTTTTTTTTAACAAATGGGAAATGAAGGCACTAAGAAGATAAACATGTGTTTTGTGAAACTAAAAATGATAACCTGATTATTTATGTAAAGTGTTTAAAACAGTAACTGATACAATAAGTGCTTGATAGTAGCTGTAATATTATTAAACAAGGTGAGATGTCTACAGTAGTGCTATGCAATAGTAGAAATATATGAGCTACAAATGTAAATTTGAATTATCTAGTAGTCAAATTTAAAAAGTAGAAAGAGACAGGTAAAATTAACTTTAATAATAGATTATTTTATCCCGTAGACCCAAAATATTACCATTTCAACATGTGATCAATTTAAAAAGTTATTAATGAGATATTTTAAAGTCTTCTTTTTCATACTAAGTCTTAACAATTTGGTGTGTAGTTTGACAGAACATCTGAATTCAAATACTACATTTTTATCAGAAATACTTGATATGTGTTTAGGTTTCATAAAATTTAGTTTTCATGTAGGCTAACGTGCCCAAATTATTTCAGACATACTTAAAAATTTTCTGATATCTGAATTGAGTACCAAAAAATGATTTTCCTTTAATATTTGCATCCATATTGAAAAAAACTGGTTCATCCTTTTTAGTATTGTTTTGACTTTTAAACTGCAGCTAAGTTAACTTACTAACTCTTATGCCAGTTCAGTCTCTCTTATTCCACATCAGTGGCATGCATTGGTTTAAAATTTTTTAAATGTGTATACTTATTTTTTAAACTAGAAAATAATCTATTATAATCAAAATAATTAGCATTGAAATTTAATTACAAGTACCCAATTTAACATAGATAATCACTTAACCTGAATATATTTGTAAAACATATTCAAATAAATACATTAAAATGTTGCATCAATGCAAAAAAAATATTCAAAGTGAATAAACCTGTTGACACCAAATAAATTGGTGATGTGATTAGGTGTAATACTCAAAAAACATGCAACGTGCCTGACATGTGCACTACACAATGCAATGGGTGAAGTAAAATTTAGCCCATCCAAAACATTAAAATTGTGTGTTATGAAAAAATATTTTATACTGCTTCCATTTTAAATTTAATTAAAATTAAACAAAATAAAACATTCGGGTTCTCAATTGCACCTGCCACATTTTGATTTCTTAGTAAACCACATGTGGCTTGTGGCTACTGCATTGTACAGCGCCGGTAAAGAGACTGCGTCTATTAAAGGACAAAGTGAACAGAACACCTTAGTCCCACCCTGTGTACCTTTTTGTGTTGGCATCAGCTTTAAGCAGGAAAGAAAATTGTTTGTACAGTGCCTGGTCCAACTCCCAATTTCAAGCTAGTTTTGTCTTTGTTCCTCTCTGCTTCTCCATGGTGTCATCTTTTCCTACCCCCAATGCCTGGTCTTCTGAGCTAAAAAATAATAATAATAATAAAATTTACTTATATATAAGTATAGTACTTCCCAGTTATTATCTGTGCCATTGTACTGGTCAACCTTGGAATTTGGGTGTCAGGATATGGTAGCCAGAAGTTTGTGATTCAAAAGGAGAGGCCAAGTGTGACCCAAGTGCAGTTGGACATATAAAAGCTCCTTGCAATAAGACAGATAAGAACTGGGTTCTTATTGGTCTTCTCTCCCTGCATCCACTCTGCCACCTTGGTGTTCACCCCAACACCTGTTGGCTGCTTTAGGGGTGGGTAGAGTCCACCTCACAGTTCCTCAACTCAGGTGGTAGGCTGGGATGGGGTTTTCTGGATCAATCCCCATGGAGAGGTATAATCCATCTCCTCGTTCTCTCTCCCACATCCATCTCTCCCCCATCTGCCTTTACTTAGCATCACTTCCTCTCAGCTAGAAATTTTATTAGTTTAGTCTTTTTGGTTTGATCATGACTTTATTTTTTTTCCTCCCTATGCCTTCATGAGATTTTTAATAAAAAATTGGGAGAGGCTGCATCAGAAATAGCAAGTTCCCTATTTAAGTCAGAAATCCCCTGTAGACGATTTTTAACAGTTCTGTTTTTGTATTTTGTATTGCCAGAGTCAGCTTGAATTCTGGAAAGATTTGTAAATAGAACCCTGCTCTGGCCCACTGAAGGAGTAGCCGATCCAGGGGGAGGAGGAGTTGCCCACAAAACCAGAGTATTTTCAGGGCATGGGAGGCGTCAGAATAAAATGGAACACTTGAGAGCAGTGTTGATTCTCTGCTCACTTCCAGATCTCCGAGGCTGAACCAGTGTAAATCTATGAAGGAACATTTTGCTGTTTTTCTTGTTCATCTAGGAAGAGTTTTCTTCCCTAGTGGGCAAACAGAAAGGTGGTGGGTGTTGGTATGGAAAGGACTGAGCACATAATACCTGTTTTCCTGACTACAGGCAAATAGGACCTAGCAGGACAACAGGAAGCCTGGCTGTGAGTCTGGCTTTCTTACTGACACTGCAAATCCCTTCCTTTCTATACAATAGTCCCCACATATCTGTGGGGGATAAGTTCCAAGACTCCCAGTGGATGCTTGAAACTGTGGATAGTACTGAACCTGATATATACTATGTTTTTTTTCTATACATAACGTACCTCTGATAAAGTTTAATTTGTAAATTAGGTACAGAGAGAGATGCACAACAATGACTACTAATAAAATAGGACAATTATAGGAATATACTGGATAAAAGGTATGTGAATGTGGTCTTTCTCTCTCCCCCCCCCCCACCCCCTCTAATAACTGAGATAGCTACTAACAGGCAAGTAGCATATGCAGCCTGGATATACTGGACAAAGGGATGATTCACATGCTGGTGGGACAGTAGGACAGTGTGAGATTTCATCATGCTGCCCAGAACTGCAGGCAATTTAAAACTTTTGAATTCTTTATTTCTGGAACTTTCCATTTAATATTTTTGGACTATGGATGACCATGGGTACCTGAAGCCATAGAAAGCAAAACTGTGGGTAAGGGGAGACTATTGTACTTTAGTTTCTTATTTGGGCACAATCTGTTTCTTTTTTTTCTGCATCATAAGGATTTTGTAGAGAAAGATGGAGTAGATTTGAGTTTCTCTGGGAAAGATTATGAGAAAGACCAGCTGCTAGACTCAAACTTCTTTTTTCTGATGAAGTGCTCCTCTTGTTATATATATCCCTAAGACTTCTGATTGTTAAGACAGGAGAAGATATCAAGAGTACTGGTCAATCTTGGAATTTGGGTCTCAAGATATGGTAGCCTATAGTCTGTGTATAGTTTTTAAGTGTTAAGTAATTATATTTAAGTACATTTACATGGTTTTGCAACTATCACCACCATTCTTCCACAGAATTCATCTTACAAAATTGAAACTCTATACCTGCTGAACTATAACATTTTATTCTACCCCTTTTATTCTACCCCTTCTCCCACCCGCTGGCACTACCATTCTATGTTCTGTCTTATGAGTTTGGCTATTCTAAGTACCTAATATAAGTGGAGTCATACAGTATTTGCCCTTTTATGTCTGGTTCATTTCACTTAACATCACGTCCTCAAAGTTTATCCATGTTATAGCATGTATAAAATTTCCTTTCTTTTTATGGTTGACTAATATTTTATCATATGTATGTATGTACTACATTTTGTTTATCCATTAATTCATCAGTCAACATGTAGGTTACTTCTGTCTTTTGCCTTTTGCGAATAATGATGCTGTGAACATGGATGTACAGATGTCACTGAGTCCCTGCTTTTGATTCTTTTGAAAGACTATATATATATATATATATATATATATATATATATCTGGAAGTGTATATACCCAGAATACATACCCAGAAATGGAATTGCTGGATCATATAGTAATTATTCTATTTTTAACGTTTGGAGGAACCACCATGCTGTTTTTCATAGTGGCTGTACTATTTTATACTCCCACTAGCAGTATACAAGTGTCCCAGTTTCACCACATCTCCACTGACACTTGTTATTTTGTTTTGTTTTGTATTGTTTTGTTTTATAGTAGCCATTCAAATGGTTGTGAGATGAGTTAAGTGAGTTTTGACAAATGTATACATCCGGATATCACTTCCCTAATGGAGATAAGAAACATTTCTATTACCCTCTAAAGTTCTGTCTTGGTGCTCCTCTGAAGTTAGTTCTCCCTCTGTCTCATCTCTACCCCGAATCACTGGCCCCAAGCAACAGTGTACATCAGCTTTTCTTGTTCTAGAATTTCATATAAATACTTTGTTTAGCTTCATTCACTCAGTAGTATTTATCAGTGTTGTCTTTTATGGGTAGTGCTTTTTTTATGTCCTAAGAAATCTCCGCCTACCGCAAGGTAGAGAATACATTCTCCTATGTGAATGGAAAATAAACCCCAGTGTGACTGAAGTAATCAAAACTATGCTACTGTTTCTTTAGAGACTACCATGGGCTCAGGAACAAGTGGAGTGGGCCCTTCTTGGAGACTAGGCCTCAAGGAAGCCTAAGGAGCCAAGGCAATTAATATCAGCCCTGTAGCCACAGCAGCAGCTGGTTCATTTAAACTCAGCAGGCATTCTTGTGCACTGTGTGCAAAGCACAGCTGAGAAAATTGGGCCCCAGGGTAGGAAACTGGTGAGCACCAGGGAAAGTGCTTAGAATTCAGAAACTGATGATTTTGTCAGAGGATGGACACACAGAGAGAACCTCATTGACTTCGTGGCCAAGAGAACTGTAAGGGAAATCTGGTTTGACATGTTGGTAGATATGGAAGCCTGAACTTTGCACACTACAGATATTTTTAATATGGGTAGAGTTGGTGACCCACGCCTTAAACAGCTCACTAAACAGTTAATGCTAGAATATGAAGATGTGGTGGATACTTGGAGAGAAGAATAATAAAAAGAATAGCTAACATTTGTTGAGTACATAATGTGTACACTTTTCTAAATACTTCACATGATCTAATAACTTGATTAATCTTTGCAACAACTCTATAAAGTAACTATTATTGTTAATTCCATGTTACCAATGAAGAAATTGAAGTACAGAGAGATAAGAACTTACCCCAAATTATACAGCTAGGAAGTGTGTGTAAGAGGTTTATAAACCAAAAGTGTTTGGACTGTGAACTCCAGCCACTTCGTTATGAAGGAAAGGTGGTGTGGTCTTTGAAGGAAGTGGTCCTGCCTGTCTGAAGGGCCATCATGAGAAATTAACAGCCAGGCTGTGAAGTTGGCTGTCCCAACTCCAGATTTAGACCTTCCTGCTGCCATTTCTAATCAGAAGGATGGCTGGATTCCCTCACTGCTGGTGGTAACCTGTGCTGCCCACACTGCCTGCACCTGCCAGACCTTAGAGAGTAAACAAAACGAGTTATTACCATGCACATTACCCAGATGGCGGATCCACCGCCTACTTGCAGACAGGGCTGTTTCCTGCTTGTAGAATGAAGGGATTGACTGGGCACTCTCTAAAGTCTTCTCTATCTTGACTGGCCAGCACCAAAGGAAATGGGCTCTCAGAGAAATGAGCTCTCAGGGGGCAGGCATTTCCCCACCCCTCCTATTTCTTCTTTCCTTTCTTTGTATACTTCTAGCTCAGCCTTGGAATTGCTCTCCCACGTATGGTTAGCATAACATTTTGATCTAAAATAGGGGAAAATCAACTCTGGAAGATCAAGAGAATAGTTGTGTTTTAAGTCTAGAGGGACACTGCCGCTAACAGCATAAGTAGCTGCCATCTCGGGCTTGAGAAAACGTCATAACAGTGCCAACCATAGCTTTGAATGAAAGCCCATAGTGTTTTTGGTTCATAGCAAAAGCTACAGGAGCTATTTCTGGCATTCCTTCTCTCCGTCCCTACTGGTGCACACTGGATAATATTGTTATTATCTTAACATGGCTAGCACAAGGAAAAACAATCAAATAAGGTCATTATTTCTAAGCTCCTTTAACCCAAGCTCCAGAGCACAGAACAAAATACAAGACCAGCTTTCCTGATACTGAGCCATTTAGCCGTGGTCAGGCCTGTCCAATGGAAGGGTGAGACCCATGACAAGAGGGAGGATAACTGAATGCTGGGAGACGACCATTCACAAATGTTGTAGAGAGTCCTTGCAATGGGAAGGAAGTTTAAGGGAGTCACCAACAGCCTCTAGGATTTTTATTTTTAAAGATAGGCTACTCTTGAACAGACAAGGGTATATAGGGTATATTACATAGGGTATAAAGGTGGAGATTAAAGTGCCTTTTAGTGCCTAGACCAGTAGCAGGCACTCAGATAAAGTTTGTTGAATGAATGAATGAATGTGAAATATTGGTGAAATTATCATGTTAATCTCATGATTGTGAGCAACAATCAGAGTTAACAGCTTTTTGTTTCTATGGTCACTGGCCTTAGAGGAGGGGAATCCAATTTGTTTGCAATTGAAAGACAGAATAGTTCAAAAACCCAGCCAACAAGAATTTCAGAGACCTCCAGTCCACAGATTGTACCAGAAGTCCATCAGGTAACAAAAGAAAATCACTTAGGAAAATTTAAAGCACTATACTAGGCAAACTGAATACAGTATATAGAGAAATAAGGTTAGGGTAGCTCCATGTAGTTCATTAGAATATGCTTTGAGTTGTGCCCTACTCACAGTTTGTGCCTGGGGAAGCTGAGGTATTAAGTAAAGTAGAAAGACATAAAGCAAGGCAAGCATTGAACAAAGAGTACAGGACTTTACCAGCTCTCTCAACAATCAAGGCCACCTTGAGTAGATTAAGGTAGTGTAGAGGACTATTTAACAGATGTTCCTTTCTTCCTTTCCCCTGCCTTTTAGACAAAAAAAAAGAGTAAAAACTTTAAAGGACTGGCCTGATTTGGGAAGGAGTGGGGATATTTTCCAATTCTATGTAAAATATTTATTTTAAACCATTTTGTGGATCAAAATTATTATTACTATTCTCCCTCACAATGCTGTGATTAAGTGGCTAGAATTTGGACAAAGTTCTGTCAATAAGTTACTTGCTAGGACTTGGTCGGAATAGATTATTTCCTAAGATTACTTAGGAAGCAGGTTTCCAAATTTGTCTGCATTCATTTAGCACACACTTTGCCTTCAATTGAGTGTTTGAAAATGTTTATTTCTCTGGACTCAAACCCCATTACTGCAACAAAACTTCCTTTACCGTTAGAAGAATCTAAGTTCCAAGGAAAAAGGATTGCTTTCATTTTCCTATTTCATAGACAGTTTTGAAAGCCTTAGTGTTTGGGTGGGGCCCAGTCACACCCTCCACAAATCCAGATTAGAAGTTTAAATTTGTCATCCTGTGGGATGTAAAATGAAACCATGTACCAAAGAAAAACGGTGAATGACTCACTCACATGTGATCTTCTGGGGAAGAGAGGGCTTCAGTAAGAATGTGCCACAAGAGCAGCAAACTCCTTCATAATGAACACCGGGTTGCCTGTCCTGGCGTGTGGGTCAATGTTATGAATCTAAATGGAGGCCACCAAGTTAAGTTGTTGTCTCAAGGACAACATCTGGCACCAGGGTGAATTCATCACAGTGCCACATCCAGCAGGACCAGAGAAATTGTATTCATTAGCACATCAAGAAAAGGTTTGACTCTTAGGGACAGATTCATATAAATAGGCTTACCATACATACATACACATACACACACATGCACTTACACATACACACTGCTAATTTAATTACATTAAGAAATAATATTGTTACTTAGACAAAAATTTTCATGCTCTAGCACTTTGTAGACAGGTCTACATGGGAAGCTAAATTCTAATCCAGAGGAACTGTGGAAACAGTCGGGAAATATCTGACCATGGACCATGGGGTCCTTGAGCTAAGCCTCTCTTTTCTTAGGATAACTTTGATGAATACTTCGGAGTAAGCCTCTCCAAGGATTTTTTGTGGAGCTTGCTTTGCCAGTGGACCCAGTTTTTTCTTTAAATGGGCTAATACTTTTCAGCAAGTTGGCTTTGGCTCAGGAGCCATTCCTTCTCTTTGAAGTGAGTTTGTATATCTTTGTTTTGATGGTTATTTGCTGATATTCCTACTCTAATGCTCAGGGAACAAGCTAATTTTCCTGCTTTCCAAATTGTGGGTGTGTGGGAGGAACGCGCCACACAGCTGCCTCCACGCCTATAGCCTACTGAAATAGTACTTCGACTGAGAAGCCCTTGTTCCACGTACCTGCAGTCTGCCATAAGGATGTAAGAAACTTTATACTTGAGTCAGCACCTGGCTTATCAATTTCTGGCAGTGATAAAATATGAAAATTTGTGGAATCATGTAATAATTACCTTTCTAGACGTTCAACGGGGAAACTGTGGATGTGTTCTCAACATACCTAATTTTTCTTTATGAATTCATCATAAATTGTTTCTGCAGATTTTTGTAATCTTATTTGAAATAGGTTGAACTTATTTACAACTTACTCCCTTACACAATTGCTTTTGGGATAGATCTGTTATGCTTAGTTTCCAGCTTTCTTTCAGTTGCTGTAAAGCTGTGTCTTAAAATCTTCAGGAGTCCTACTATGAGCCCTTCTTGTCGAGTGCTGCTCTTGTAAAGAAGTTGCAGTTTCCCACCCACATACAGCTTAACCCTTGGGTTTTTCCTGACGTCTGCAAACATATGGTCCCTTCAGCCTTCATCTTTTCATCTTGAAGAGTCCTGATGCTTTTAGGGTCAGTTGAACCACACCCAATCCTGGTGTATTTGCACTTTACAGGTGTCAGAGCTGAGCCACAGTTGCTAATTATTTTGCCCCACCCATGAGCAGCAAAGGAGCTTTTTAAACTCTAAACAAAGTCTGAGCCATTGGGCAATTGTTCACAGTTGTTCAGTTTATAGAGTTGTAGGCTGGCCTTCTGAGAATTCCCATAGAGAATCTTTGGCTCTGCATAGTGGTGAGAAGTGTGAGGAAACCTGCAGGGAGCTTCAAGGAGAAGGGCCTTTCAGCCTTTGGGGGCTGATCATTTTGTACGGTTAAGAAGAGGCCTACAGCAATTCTGCTTCTCCCCAATCCTTGCCAAAAGTTACTGAGACCTTACTGTGTGCCAGACATTGTGCTAGTAAGCATTTGAGTGGATTAATTTTACATGGATTATCTCATATCTAATGACAGAATCACAGAGTACCATTTTCTGCATTCATTTCTCTAATCTATTTAGAAACTTGTTTGGTACCAGTAAATAATAAATATACTACAGCTGTCTATATATAAATGGGTTTATGCTGTGTGCTTTCCAAGTTTCAAAATAAATTCTGTGTTCAAGTATGATACATATTTTTCTTTAGTAAAATATTTCTAGTCCATTGAATAATAGCTCTCAGTATTTCCAGAAGGTTTTGCTCAAGCAGTCTTTCCACTTCTCATAGTGGTCAAAAGGACTCTAAGTATTTGTGTTAGAGGCTGGCTTTTGTGGGAGATGTCACCCTTCCCTGCCTCCTCATTCATTGTCGTTTAGTCCAAAACTAAATGGAAGCAAAGGGAGGGCCCTTGCTCCTCAAAGCTGTGTCTGCCATGTTGTCAACCAATCAGCAGCAATTCAATCCAACTCACATACTAATGATGGATATGGGAACATTTTGATAATTTATAAGATGTGAAACAGGGCCTCCAGACAACAGCGTGGCTGAGGCCCATGAAAGTCTCAAAAAGTGCTGCTAATGGCTTACCCTAGCACATTCTGGGCAAATGAGAAAGAGATGCCTGTTCCTGCCCCCACAGACGATTCTAGCCCTACTCCATCCCCAGCTCATGCTATGCTGGCCCTTGTTCTTGATGCTTTAGTCCGTTCCTCAAACATGGTAAGTTTATTACTGCATAAAAGCCTTTGCACTAACTGTACCCTCTGCCTGAAACAGTTCCCCTCCAGAACTTTGAATGACTAGACCCTTCTTATTCAGGTCTTAGCTCAGATGTCATCTCCTTGGAGATGACTTCCCTGATTGCCCCATCCAGGCCGGCTCCTTTCCAGTAACCCGATCACATCATCCTCCCACCCAGGGTTCAGCAAACATTTTCTGTGAAGGGCCAGATATTAAACATTTTCAGTTTTGTGAACACACAGTCTCTGTCATGACTGTTCAGTTCTGCTGTTGCAACATAAAAGCCACCATAGACAACATGCAAACAAGTGAGTGTGACTGCTCCAATAAGTCAATATTTATGAACACTGAAGTTTGAATTTCATATAATTTTTATATATCATGAAATATTACCCTTTGATTTTTTTTTGTCAGTCATTGAAAATATAAAAACCATTCTCACCTTGCAGACTGTACAGGAACAGCATTTGGCCCATGGGCTCTAGTGTGCTGATCCCTGTTCTATACCATGATCTTGTTGTATTTCCATCTTACTGGTATTTGAAATGATCTCTTATTTACTCTTTTGTTTTTTTTGTTGTCTATCTCTTTGGGCAGACTGTAAGCTCCTCAAAGGCACATCCTTTGTCCTAGTAACTGTATTATCTCTATCGTCTAGAACAGTGCCTCAGTTGTGGAGGTGCTTTATGAACACTTGGTGATTGATTGTATTTTGAAAGTATTTTGCTGGTGTAATAAGCTTGCCTGTTCAAACAGTTGCTCTTTAATTATTAGCCGGGCCTTTATACTTTTGGCTAATCAATAACCGGCCTTTTGATTAAATTGGGTGTTATTTCCCTATGGTTTAACTTCATACAAACTGTAAGTTTTCCAGATTAATGATTTTAATGACACTTCCCTGATCATAGTCATTTTCCCTCTGCTTTTATCACAGAACTTCTGCTTGTGTGACTGAAGTCTGATCTTGACGCAGTGTCACGGTCATGGTAAGTGCGAGTGCCTCTCCCTACCTGGTGCCAGCCACAGACAGGTGCAGGATATACCACTCAGGGACCGTTTGCTTAACAGAGGGGAGGGAGGAGGAAATGATAAGGCAGTTTCTTTTATGAAACTGAGTAATTTGACCCTAAAAATTAATTTAAAGAGAATCCTTTGAATGCTTCTAACATCCTGAGATACAGAAACAAGTTGCAGTTTTCTCTCTCCAGAAACACTACATGTTCATTGTTGCAGACTCATCAAGAAGTGTATATCTAGCCACAGGAACTTGTCATCTGCCTTCTGCTTTCCCCGGTGACCTGACTCCTCAGAGCTCAGTTATCTGATCCTTGAGAAGGCAGGGAATCAGATCCCTTTGAGAGTCCCATAAAGTTTAGTGCTGAGGTGGAAGTTGAGCCTCTTAGCTGCAAACATGGCTCTACCTGAGGCTGGCCATCTGCTCTCCTCCTGCCCAAACAAGGTGTCTGAATAGACAGATGATTCTAATCTCTGCTCTTCTGGGAGGAAATAATAGAAGAAGAGTCTTATACCTGGAGAGCAACTAGAGATCCTGCTAGTTCTAGAGGCCTTCCATTAGGAAGATGGATGTGTAAACTATCCTGAACAAATATAATGTACTCTTAGATTTTTTTGTTACATTAGACATTCTAGAATTTTCTTTATCATCCCTACCAGTCAAAGATGTACCCATGTCTGCCCAAAATCTCTTACGCTTTAATTTAAAATCCATTTCTTGTTAATTGATTGTCCCTGGACGAGAACATTTATTCAGAAATGTTTACAGTGCCCCAATTTGTGCCAGATGTGGTACTTGGCTCTGGGGACTCGAATTAATGGGACACTCTTCCTGTCCTCAACAAGCTCATAGCCTTCCTACATGTGATGATTGTAACCAAGTGACCATTTAATGTGCTTTCCACTCAAGGAAAATTGCCTCAGTTGTTCTCATCTTTCCCATCATGACCGTTACTTACTGGACAGATAAAGAACATTTTTAAAAGCAAGGAAAAACACAAAATAGTCACAATATTGTAATTCCAAGTTACTTTCCATCATTTTATTTTAGACCTTACATATATAATGGTTTTTAAACAGAAGTAATGAGCCTAAATGGCAGTTAAGTATGTATTTACTCTAATCTTTGCTTTGCTAATATGTTTATATTACATTTCGTAGCTTGTTAAAATTATTTGCTCTAGATGGTAAAAGTATCGATGTTTTAATTTTCTTCTTAAATTTGCAAAAAAATTGCAAATCTCTACAATATCTACATGATACATTCTAAAGAGAAAACATGTTTTAAAAGCTATTGTTTTCAAGTATTTAAAAATATTTTTATAGAGGTTTAATTTGCATACAGTGAAATGCACTATGCTTAAGATTACCAGTAGAGAAGTTTTAACAAATATATATACCTACTTCTCTATCAAGATAGAACATTTCATCACTCCAGAAAGTTCCTTCCTGCCCCTTCCAGAAATGCTCCTTACTCCACCCCAGAAATGCAACCACTGTTCTGATTGCTGTTTCCATAGAGAGTGATTGTTTTGCCTGTTCTAGAACACCCTATAAATGGAATCATAGAGCAAGTACTCTTTTGTGTCTGACTTCTGTCACTGAGCATTATATTTTTTACAGTCTATCCATGTTGCTGTATCAGCAGTTTGTTCCTCTGTTCTTTTTTATTGTTGATTAGTATTCCATTACATCGTATTCCTATCTGTTTGACTTTGATCATTTTCATTACTTTCATAATAACTGAATAATATTTCATTGATTGTGATATAAAACCTATTTCTAGCTGTTCATTTTTGTCGTTCTTTCCCACATCCTTCCTGTTTCCTTTGTCTGCTGCCATTAGAAGCCTTCCTGGGGTGGACTCCCCTGCTTGCCCAAAATGGATAATGGTACATTATACCCTTGGATTTAATCAGTACAGATACTTTAGCGCTAACGGGAACAAATTTCCTGAGCTTATTTTTTTTCCTGGAAAAAAGAGTCACTAAGAATGCTAACTGATAAGCTGAACCACAATTGCACGTCCCTCTATCAATTCATCTTGTTAGATATTAATTTTAACCCTATAGTAATGTCCCTCAACAATGCAGTTTGCTTTAAAGTTGAATACAGTGTTTGAATAGCACCCAATTTTTTTTCAATATTTGAGTTCCAAAAGAACTGTCTGAAACATTTGACTAAGAAAGCTGTCTCATGGTGGGATCTAAGTCTGACTTAGTCCGTGTTGGAATTTTGACAGAAAATCTCCAACTTGCTTATTACTACCAGTAATATTAGAAGAAAAGAAATGAAGTGCCTGTATTAATTTCTTAGGGCTGCCAAAGTGATGTACCACTAACTGGGTGACTTAAAATAATAGAAATTTGTCTCACAGTTCAAGAGGCTAGAAACACAAAACAAAGATGGGCAGGCACAGCCACAGTCCCTCTGAAACCTGTAGGATACTGCTTCCTTGCCTCTTTCTAGCTTCTAGTGGTTTGCTGGCAACCTTAAGTGTTCCTTGGCTTGCAACTGCCTAACTCTCATCTCTACCTTCACTGTCATGTGGTGTCCTCCCTGTGTTTCTCTGTCCTCACATGCTATTTTCTTATAAGGCACCAGTCATATTGGATTAAGGACTCAACGTACTGTAGTATGACCTCATTTTAACTTAATTAATTACATCTACAATGACCATATTTCCAAATAAGATCATATTCTGAAGAAGTAGGGCTTAGGACTTCAACATATCTTTTTTCTTTTTTTTTACCCGAGGCGGGGAGGCATACAATTCAACCCATAACAGTGCCCTTGGAAACTGATCTCATAGATTTCTACTTTCCTCTGTCAGACACATGAGGATGATGACCAAGTGCTGGATGCTCAACATATCTAAGAGTGAAATTCTGGTCTTTCTGTAAATGAGGCCCACGCTCTCTGGTGTCTGAGACCTTTGGATGAGCTTAGTGGGCAGGTTGGGTCCAGGCCAAGGTGGACTAGCTTGTAGAGCTCAATCTGATTTGCTAAAGAGCTGCCTTTAGTTATAAAAAGTCTCCATACCTTTAATTGTCCCATATTATATCCTCGGAGAAAATTAAATCGTTGGAGAGTTTTAGAACCATTCTATATGGTTTTTGCCATCTTATATAAATGCTCTAGTCTGGATTTTGCTTTGGCATTACCCCATAGGCTTACAGAAATAAATGTAAGAATCTCACAATTATGCTTATTGTGGAGATGTTGTTGAAGTCATATTTAATGATGATAATGATGATGGTAGCCACTGAGTTTGAGTTTTTGTTTTAGAATTTACTATTTGTTCTATGCTAAGTTTTTTTTGTTGTATTATAGTGCTTCATTATTAGAAGAGTTCTGAGGGTTGATATCATTATTCTTAATATACAGGTGAGAAAAATTAAATTTCCCTTAGACCATGCAGCTAGAAAAAGAGTTGGAGCCAAGATTCAAAGTCAGGTCTATCCCACTCCAATTTCTGTGCTCCTTCCTACTAAGCTTCTTACCTCTCACTATTGCCCATCATGTCTCCTTCCTGAAGGCCCACAAGTGAAATTCCCCCCAAATACTGGGATTCTCTTTATAGTGTTCATTGCCCACCAGGTGATGTAGAGGAGACAAAGCTGACCGTGTGAATATTACATTTTACTGGAATCATGGGCATAAGGCTATGGGGTACATTTCAGTTACATCTTATGTAAGTTAAAATCCTTCTCCCTTTGTAATAATTCATAGTCATGTCCCTGTTCTGTTCCCTCTCATCACCATAACTTCCTACCACTTGTGGCTACTAAAGGGGGCATTCTCCAAAAGGCCAGGAGAAACAGACCTGCTGACGTGACCTCGGCCCCAGGTAGCCTTGGTTGTCTCCTCTTACCCCCAGCTTGTGAGCTCATAGCATCTTAAAAGCACATAGCACCAACTGTGAACAGAGGAAGGTGTCCAGATAGGTGTGAATGCCATTGACATCTGGGTGAATATCACTTAGATCCTTCCCCATGTGCAGCCTTAGCCAGTCAAAATGCACACAGTAATGGCAATGCCTGACAAATTAAGGGAAAGGAGAAAGTGCTGGCTTGACTAATTGGGGTACTTTTTAAAGCAAGAAAACAGTTCAGAATATTAAAACCCAGGTTGCTAAAGGGTTATAATAATTCTTAGTGTCTGTGAACAGAGAAGATACTGTGTATTAAAAACCAAAGTAGTTCGATTCTATCCTCTGCTGCCAAATCAGGAAGACCAGAAGAACTCTTCTAATGCCCATTGCCTCTCTCTAAACTCAGTACAGAGAAACACAGGGCAATTTAGAGGAGATTGATGTCTTCTCATAGATATAGTAAGTCTCATTATTGATTAAAATTCCTCTTGCTTTGGCTTCTGCGGCTTGCCTCTTATAATTACACAGGCTTTTAAGGTCTGCATTTTGGTTTCCTTTTCTCCCTCCTAGCTTCACCGTAATTTTCTTAAATTTCTCCATCTACTTATTTTATTTATATTGAGTTACATGTTTATTTCTCTGTGCTGATTCACACAAGTAACATTAATGAATCAGTAAATACATTTGTAATATTCAGGGCACATGGATCTTAACTAGTACAGTTATCTCTAAGTCATAATCCAACTAGATGGTTCCTGTTGGTCATTAACCCATGTTTTGCTTGCTGATATTTTTAATTTTTAATCTTTATTTGTAGGGGTCAGTTTTACTAACTTGTTAATACTTGGACACAACAGAGTATGTCTTTAAGGCATGTTGATCATTTCCAGTGACAATAGTCATCATCTCTGTTATCTGGAGTTGCTGTCTCCTCCTCATATGAGGTTTCCCATTCTCTCCTCTGACCACTTGGTCAGGCTTTGGTCTCCTCCAGTCTGTTGGAAAAGTTCTTGTCAGGGTCACCAGGAACCTTCATGTTGCCAAATCTGACCATCATATCTTTGTCCTCCTCTTAAACCTACCTCAGCAGGTTCTGACCACTCCCTCTTGCCTCAGCCTCTGGACAACAAACACACTGTTTTGGTATTCCTTTTACCTCAAGGACCAATCCTTCTTTGTCATCCTTTCTGGGTTCTCCATTCTCTCCTGGACCTGTGCTGCTGGAGAGGCCCAGGCTATCTTTGGGCCTTTACTTTCTCCCTACGTCATCTCATCCAATACCATCCAAATGCTGATGTGTCCTAAATATATTACTTTAGACTTGACCTCTACTTATATTGTATAACCAACTGTCCTTTTGGCAACTGTAATGGGATGTTTAATGGATTTTGTAAATGTAATGTTTTGAAAATAGAATTTCTAAATCCTACTCTCGACTGTCACCACAAATCTGGTTGTCTTCCTCCAGTTTCCCCAGCTAGGTAAATGATACCACTCTCTGCTCAGCTGCTCAGAGGAAACAATTTAGAGTTTCACTTGATTCTTTTCTTTCCTCAACTCCCACATCAGTCCATCAGCAAGTTCTGTCGTCTTTGCTCCAAAACATGTGCTGAGTCTATCTGTCACTTTCCATTTTTACTATTTCATCTTTGTTTTACATCAAATCCCTGGATCTTGGCCCAGATTCTCAAGTAGTGTCTGCATCTCCCTACAGCAGCTTGAGTGGTCTTTTTAACATGTAAATCAGATCATTTCCCCCATTCCTTTGTTTCAATACTGTCAGTGGCTTCCTTCCCACTGAATTTAGAATAAAATATAAACTCCTTATCTGGCTTGTGAGGGCTGCCTTCTTCTGGCCACAGCCCACTTCTCTGATTCATTCTTCATTTCTTCCTTTCTTTCCTTCCTCCCTCCCTCTTTCTCCCTCTCTCCCTCCTTCTATGTGTGTCTTTCTTTTCTTCTTTTTCTTTTTTCTTTTTCTTTTCTTTTCTTATCTTTTTTTTTCTTTTCTTCCTTTTCTTTTCTTTCCTCCCTCCCTCCCTCCCTCCCTCTCTCTCTCTCCCTCCCTCCCCTTCCTCCCTCTTTTCTTTTTTCTTTTTTTTTTTAAAAGCATTATGCAAAAGTTGAAACACATGCAAAAGTAGACCAAACATTTAAAAAAATGCCTTTGTACCTATTAATAATTATTCACTCTTGGTCAGTCTTGTTTCCTCTTTGTTTTTATTTATTTCCCCCAACCTGTATTATTTTGAAGTAAATTCCAGATATCATTTCATCTGTAAACGATTTCAGTACATATAATAAGAAAATGCTTTAAAAAAACAATTACAGAACCATTACCATACCTAAAAATGTTAGCACTGATTCTGTAATGTCATCACTATCAAGTCAGTGTTCAAATTTCTGATGGTCTCATAAACATCATATTTTTTTTTCTGTTTGTTTGATTCAGGATCCAGATAAGGTTCACTCATTATGATTATTGTTATGCCTCTTTAACCCCTTCTTAGCTATAGTTCACCCCCATCTTTCTTTTTTAATTCCCCTTGCAATTTATTTGTTTCCAACCCTGTGGTGCGGGTCAACATTTTCATCCCTCTACTATATATTGTAAGTTAGTATTTGGCTTTAGAAGCTTGATTAGATTCAGGTTTGATGTTTTTTCCTCTTTTTGTGGAAGGAACAATATTATTGCATAGGTTGTCATTACCCTTCTCTTCTTTGTACACCAACTTGACCCACACTGGCCTCTCTGTCCTGCTGCTCCGGTAATAGCTAGTTCCAGCCTCAAGGCCTTTGCCTTAGCTGTTTCCTCTACCTGTAACTTCCCCCCTCCAACCCTCCAACTCCCACCCCCGATCTTTGCATGGTCAGCTGCTTCATGTCATTCCGATCTCAGCCTAAATGTTATTCCTCGGAGCATCCCCTCCAGGATCGTTCTTTCTGCTCCATAGCACTTCTCACAATCCAGCACTTGGTGAAAAATTTGTTCTTTGGCTTGTTTACTGTCTGTCCCTCCCTTCTCTCCCTGTCTAAACTAGAATAAACGGCTTTATGGGAGCAAGGACCTCATCTCTCATTGTCCCTGCTCTCATTGTCAACACTGAGAATAGTGTCTGGCCCATCGCAGGTGCTCAGCAAATGTTTGCTCATGAGATGCCTCCATGTCAGTAAGATGCTGCCTCTCAGTAATCTCTTTCTCTGTGTTCAGGCAGCCAAAGGAGGCACCATCAAAGCTGCTTCAGGATTCAATGCCACCGAAGATGCCCAGACCCTGAGAAAGGCCATGAAAGGGTTCGGTAAGTGCCCCACTACTGCGTGTGTTGTGCAGAGTCACCCACACAGAGGGTCCTGTGTGCACTGGCAGTTATGAGTAGGTCTCACTTGAAGAAAACACAGTGGGAACAAGTTGGCTTTTCAGGACCAATTAGATGGAAGGGCATGAATTATTCGTTTTTACTACGGAATTTTTAATGTATTCATTCTGTATTTTCCCAATTATTTAAATCTGTTTTGCATTACAGCACTATGAATCTATATCTAAAAATTTAGAAATCTGTTTTCAATCAGTGCTGAATGTGTGGAATGCCATAAGGTTTACAAAGCACTTTTACAAATATTTCAGTGGATAGATAGAATAATCCTGTGATTTTGTGAAAACAACTCTTGCTATTGTTATTTTTGCCCCCACTTTGCAGATGTGAAAGTGAAACCCAGAGAAATTAAGTCACATAGTAAGTCACACAGTAAGTAGAACTGAGCCATGAGTCACACTCAGCAGAGCCCAGAGCCAAGCTTGAGCTCGCCCACGCTAAGTCCACATTTTTTCCCTTGAGTCCCTCCTCCTGTGGCTGTGATGGGCATAGCTGCACAGGCCCGACAGGCAGTGTGTGGGATTTGATTTGAGGAGGCTGTGTGTACATGACCAGAAGGACTTGTCTTCCAGTGCTCTACCCTCCAGTTAGTCCCCAACGGCAAAAGCTTCATGCTGGGTGAGCACGGTCATGCAGGGTGCACTACCCTGGCCTAATTCCTGGCCTGGGAGGACATTTAGCCAGAGAAGTAATCTCTGGTTATATCTACTATTTAGAATCTCCTTGAGATTTGGATAAAAATTTTGACCATGAGGACTTAGTTGCTAGTTTTTCTATTCAAGAAGAGTTTATTTTACTTAGCCCCAATGCTCCTAACAGCAACAATATCAATTACAGTGAACATTTGTTAAGCTCTACACTGTGTCAGGCACTATATGTTACATGGATTATCTGTTTTAATCCTGATAGCAGTTTTACTGCTAAGAAAGTTGAGATTTAGGGAGGTTTGCTAACTCACCCAAGGTCTCAGAACTAGTGAGTGTTAGAGTCAGGATTCTAGGCAATTCCAGATGGTCCAACTTCAGGACTGGAGTTTGAGCTGCTGTACTATCATGGTGCCCACCTCTGAACAGAATGTTGTTCTAAATCTATGTAACTATCACTTCCTTTTCTCCTTTTCATAAATAAAATGGAAAATGTACTTCACCCAGTCTTTTTTTTCAGATTTATCCTAATGATTTAGTATATGTCAAGAACACTATAATTCAGAACATGGACCACATGGCATTCAGAATTTTCAAAATCAGAGTCAGGAGACATTTGACACAGCCTCTGTTTTTCAACACCTGCTATATGGGTACCAACGAAAGGTGGATGGTTAGAGGAAACCAGGGTTATGAAACATAGTCCTCGTGGTCAGCTAGTCCACGGATTCTAGATGACTAAGGCATATACAGAAATAATGATGGCCTGTTCATAATATGATAGTGATGGAAGAGGCACAAATAAGATCCCATTAGGGTTCAGAGAGAAGATCTGAACCCCCACACTCCATTTGCGGTCTTCAAGCAAAATTTCTTGGAGAATGTAGAATTTGAGGTGGGCCTTAGAAGATGAGTCGAGTTTCCGTTAACAGAATGTGTCTCAGGTGAATGGAATGGTATGAGCAAAGCCAGGGGATGAGTGTGAGCATTGGCCTATTTTCTAGTTTAGCTGAGGCCTAGGGGAGTTAAACACAGTTCATTACATAGAAAGGTTGCTTGTAGCAGAGTTGTTTGCAAGGCCGAAGTTGGCTGGTTGGGAGCTTTCTGAGAAGGCAGGTACCAATGGGAAGTCCTAGGGGTGCTCCTGAGAAGACCACCTACAGAATCATAGACATAGGTTAGATGGCCCAAAGGCCAGGCAACAATCAATGCCAGAATCATGACCTTAAATGGAGGGGTTAGAAAGACATAAACCAACAGATTAGTGGTGAAGGAGGTCAGAAGAATAGGGTACAATACAGTTGGGTCAAGTACAGTAATTCAGGAGCTAAGTCAGTAGATTGGTTGCCTGGTATCCTTTTATGTGGATATTTACAGAAGTGAATGAGATGTCAAGAGTTCCAAATGCCAGATTGCAGCACCTGTAGTAAATCCAGCAGACGGTGGGGAACTGATGTATATTCCTGGATAAGGGAGGAATACTGTGAGTTTTTCTTTATAGGAAAATGAACCTGGCAAAACTTTGCAAAGAGCAGTTAGGAGGTAAGAATACTAGTTAGAATACTAGTTAGCAGACTTTTATAGTTGTTTTAGAAGAAACCCTGAAATCCTGAATAGGAGTGGTAGTGGTAGGAATTCAAAAGAGGGGACAGATGCAAAAAAAAAAAAATCAGAGCTAGATTTTGCATGACTTGGCAGGAAATTTGAGTATAGAGGAAGAAAGAGGATAAAAAATCAAAGCTACTTTAGAGGTTCAAACTTATAGAAAAAGGATGGCATGCAAAAAGTGATGAAATTTCTCTCCCCAGCAGAGATTGCTGAGAAGAAAAGAATAGTTGTATCTATTAGCCTCTTTTTTTTTTTTTTAAAGAGACCAAAGAATAGGTTCCTAAAGTATGTAAACTTAAAGTTCTATAGCTTTCTCCCTACACTTCACATTTTTCTGGACCTCTAATTGGGTGAAGGTATTTTTCCATTTCTTCCTAAAATATTTCAGTAGAATCTCTTCTGTAACCCATCACAACTCCCCACACCATATAAAAAATGAGGAAACGGAAAACTCACCAAACATACATAAATAGCAGCTAGCTGTTACTAAGATGAGGGACCAATTTGGAAAATGAGAATTAAGCCACCAGCACCCTCCCTGCCCGCTGCCCCAGTAAAAGCTGCTGCAAGAAACAGGCAAACAGAACTTAGGACATTTCTAATTTGTAATTCATCTTGTAAAGTTTGGATAGGATATTGCATCCTGGGAATTCATGTGCAGTTATAAAAAAGGAACCATCTGAGATTAGGAAAGAGGGCTTGGAAGTGAAAAACACAATTACAGATATTAAAACGCAGTGAATGCTGTGAGCAGCCAAATTGGATCCTGTAGAGTGCTGAATCAGTGAATTAAAAGACAGATTTGAATTGTTTCAGAACTTAGAGAAGATGATTGAGATGAAAAATGAGGAGAGAAAAGGCAAGAACATGGGAATAGTTACAGGTGATCCAAAACACAATAAGAACTGCATAGAATGGGGAAAGCATGGTCCCAATCAATGTTTATGGGCTAGTAAGTGTTGAGCATTGTGCTAAGGAATTCCCTTTCTCCTTCTATTTAACACTTGGCAGCAGCCCTATGATCATGATAACTCACATTTATAGATAAGGAAACTAATGCTCAGAGAAGTTAACTATTTTTTGTTCAGTGGTAAACAGCGAATTGAAGAAAAGGCTAAGATTCAAATCCAGTGTCTGTTGCCCA
This sequence comes from Macroglossus sobrinus, assembly GCA_004027375.1. NCBI lineage: Eukaryota > Metazoa > Chordata > Mammalia > Chiroptera > Pteropodidae > Macroglossus > Macroglossus sobrinus. The sequence goes on along the minus strand of PVKZ01001305.1, from coordinate 374,789 downwards.
AAAAATAGACAAACCCTCTGAAAAATCTCTTTTCTTGGAAAGCTCTCAGAATGTGTTTGGGTGACTTCAGTTTCTGCAGAGGCCCATTTTTTTTCTTCTCTCAAATCACACTCACTCACTGTCTCCGCTCCATTGCCAGGCACCGATGAAGACGCCATTATTGGTGTCCTCGCCTACCGCAACACAGCCCAGCGCCAGGAGATCAGGACGGCCTACAAAACCACCATCGGCAGGGTAGGCTACAGTCTGTCTGATCTTGATTTCTCAAGTGGCCCTTGAGAAATGTGTTTTTAAAAACATATTCTTTTCTTTGTTTAAAGATGTTCTTGGAAAAAAGAAAAAAGCTTTCACAACATTTCCTCAACTGTCCTTAGCAAGGAGTGATTTCATGAACTCTTGATTCACAGAGCTCAAGACCAAGCTTGAATTCCCACCCAAGTTCTCACAGGGGCTGTGTTGTCGAACAGGCTCAGACAGCACCCTTCTGAACACTGGCAGGGCTGAGCTTCCTTTGTTGGTTCCCTGACCCTGAATAGGCTTCTTTTAGGCCACTGTGGATGAACTGGCCTAAAATATTTAAATCCAGCTTGACTAAAATATTTAAATCCAGTTTGTTTTAAATAGGCTCTCCTAGGATTTAAGGTCTATTCCAACTCTTTCACATAAACCCTGGGCATCTTAAACTGTCTTCATCCCCGCCTGCCCTGCCTCCCCAAATTTAATGAGCACAAATAGGCACGAATGTGCTTGTGATTTGTGAACTAGAGACCTAAAACTTGTTGCCACACACATTTGGGGTTGATTATTTCACTTTAGAACTAAGCTAATCTAATGGCAGTTTTTAAGATAACCAACATTAATGGATTAAGCACTAATTTACTTCTTCATTCATTCAATGTGTGGATGTAACATAAAACTATGCACAACAGGTTGAAATACCATGTTATGCAATCAAGTTTGCAAGGATCAGAGATCTGGACTTGAATAGCAGCTCAGCTCCTTATTGGTTGGTTGCTCTTAAGTGGGTTCTTAAACTCTCTGACCTGTTCCAACAGGAAATGTTACTAAAAGATTTTAGAATTTGGTCCTTTGTCTAAATAATGACATTGCTATTTAGAAATTGAGCCTTAAGAAATAATTGTGAATGATTTCAAAGATACAACTAAATGCCTAAGTATATAACAGTAGAAAAATAGAAATAGGGGTGGGTAAAGAAATTATTTTGCATCTAGGTATAGAAATTTCTGCAGCTCTTAAAAATGTTATAGATCAGTATTGACTTGGAAGTATATTCAGGTGATATTGTTAAGGAAGCAAATACATTTAAGTCATTGTCTGCAACCTTTTTGATCTCAGGACCCTTTTACACTCTTAAATCATTGAGGACTTCTTTTGTGGCGTATATTGCTGTTTACTATATTAGAAATTAAAATTGAGAAGAGAACATTTTAAAATATGTATTTATTAACATGAAGAAAACAAAAACCCATCACCTGTTAATATAACATTTTTATGAAAAATAGCCACATATTCCAAAATAAAAAAAAATTAGTGAGAAGGTTTTTATTGTTTTACATTTTTCAAATCTTTTTAGTGTCTGGCTTAATGGATGACAGCTGGATTCTCCTATCTGCCTCTGCATTCAGTTTGTAATAGGTGATTTTGGTTGAAGTATATGAAGAAAACCTGGTTTCATACAGATAGATGGAAAAGGGAGGAGCATATTAATAGGCATTAAATATTTTTGTTGATACATAGATATAGCAGGTAGCCTTTAGAAAACTCCACTGTACAATGTGAGAGAATGAGGGTGAAAAAGTCATGTCTTGGTGTGATTATGAAGATAGTTTTGACCTTGAAGGTCCCCAGAAAGCGTTTTGGAGACCTCAAGGACCACACTGTGAGAATGGCTAGTTTAAGTTACTGTAACATTAAGCAAGCTGCTTTGTTGTATTGCAGGACCTGATAGATGACTTGAAGTCGGAACTAAGTGGCAACTTCGAGCGCGTGATTGTGGGGATGATGACGCCCACTGTGCTATACGACGTGCAGGAGCTGCGAAGGGCCATGAAGGTTTGTGCTGTTCAAATACTGACAGAATTTCTCAAGCAACTGTGACAAATGCCCTCTGAGAGTGTGGAGGGTAAGGGATAGGAGATTTTCCTTAATTTATGACAACTTCAAAAAATGACATTATGCTATAGCAATTATAATTTAAAAGTTGTTTTCCAAAAAGTTTATTTTTTCCCCTGTGGCTCTGTGGAGAATGATGATAGTGCTTTTGGTGCTGCTCCAGAAACTTTCTTGCTCTGTTAGTTCTTTTCGAGGTATGAAACTTTATCACTGACACCTTGGGTATCTCTGGGTCTGCTGTAGGCTCAGAACTGGCAAAACAGCGTTCTGTGTCCCTAAATACCAGATCCACTGTGCCCTAACCTAAGGTCTGCTGATTTTTAATGACCAAGTATGACATTCAAATATAATTACTCTTCTCAATCGTATCAGTAAATACACAGTCTTATGGAAGGTGCTGGGCTAGGCTCTGGGAAAACAAAGAGGTAACAGCCATTGCCAGAAGATTCTGCCATTCTAAGGAAAAGTACAGGGGAGATCAAGGAAAGATTAACAGAGGGAAGAAACTGTCCCTAACTTGGCCCAATAACCAACACACAACAACAGCCCATGAATGTTTATTATAATAATGATTACAGTAAACACATTGGAATTCAGGCAGGACAATTAAAAATGAACAAATTCTGTAGCTAGAATCCTGTGGGTTGTCTTTATTCTCTGAAGATTTCTGGTCATATTTCTCCTCTGTCTGGGACTTAGCTTTGTAAACTGACTTATAAAGCCCTCTCCTCTGGGTTTCCCATTTAGGGAGCTGGCACTGATGAGGGCTGCCTGATTGAGATCCTGGCCTCCCGGACGCCTGAGGAGATCCGGTGCATAAACCAGACCTACCAGCTGCGTATGTAGCATCCTCAGTAGCCTCAGGTTTCACTGTGATCCAAGAACTAGACTAGCAGCAGAGGTGGGTCACCTACTGATCAAACTGAGCATGAGGGGTCTAAGCTCTGCTTTCAGGCAGACTGCTGTTGTTGGCTTCTCAAGACTCCTCAGGTAAACGTGCTACTTAGGCTACCAGTGCAGTGTTTTAAAGCTGGAAAGTTGTTCCTTATTATCAAGCAGAGAATCAGAGGTGCTTTTTCAAAAGTGGTGGTGGCACCAGTGAATCTTAGCATTCTAGGGAATGGCCTGGAGGGGCTGTCTCACCCAACTTCTTACCTTCAGACTGGAGTGTATGTTCTTCAGCCATCTCAGAATGATAGCCATTTACTCCCCTCTTTAAAATCTCCAAAGAATGATACAGATAAAGAGCCTTTATAAGATGCATGCCCCTTTGGCCTAAGAATATTTTTTAAAATACACAAAGATTTAGATCCCACAGTATTTATTTGGTATTTTTTATATTAGCTAAAAATGTCAAACACTTTAGTAGACTGCCTAAACAAAATATGGTACACCCACACAATGGACTATTGTGTAGTCATCAAAGCGTATATTGAAGGATACTATTAAATTACATTAAATGGCATGATACATGGATAAGTGAAAAAAAGACAAATTATAAAATAGTATGCTATGGTCCCATTTTTTTCAAGAAAGAAAAATAATATGTGTATGTGAGGAAAAATGAGGAAGGATATTCACAAAAATGTTATCGATGATTATTATTTCTTGGTGATTAGATTATCATGAGCCCCCCACCCCCATTTTACTTGTTTTTTTCTTAAGTTTTCCACAGTAAACATGTGCTTCTTTGGTAGAAAGAAAACAGCACAATAATAGTTTTTTGGTAAATGTTCAGAACAGGATGTTCCAAACCTTGGGAGTTTGGTTCTCGCACCGGATCCCCACATCTGCTGAATGCAGGTATTCTCCCACTGTGGGCTGCTAAAGGTCGGAGCTTCTCTTGGGGAAGTGCTCGAGCGAGTGACATGGCAGAGAAGGCACGTACTAGAATTTGGGCTTGACAGCCCCTTGTTTGTCCCCAAACACGAGTTCTGAAACTCCACTCTACTTGCTTTTCAACAGTCATTATTCTCTACGTCACTGAAAACCACATTCAGAACAGACCCCTGGACAGTGAGGCAGTGAGGGCTACAACCCCAGCCTCTCTCCCTCCCTTTTAAGGAACAGGAACATGTCGTTTCCACCATAATGACAAGCTAAACTTAGCCATTTTGCCAGCGTCTAGTTTTTAAAAAACTGTGTGTGTGGTAAAAAACCTCACGCGGAGGTGCTTCAGTAAGTGGGTCCTGGAGAGGACAGAAGGCTCTGGCGTGTGACACAGTGTTGAGCAGGACTCTTTATCCTGGTGGAGCTAATTGTGCTAATTTTACTTTCTTGCTAGAACACGGGCGGAGCCTGGAAGACGACATTCGCTCTGACACGTCCTTCATGTTCCAGCGAGTGCTGGTGTCTCTGTCTGCTGTGAGTGGCTCCCTCTGCTGGCTGCTTCTGATGGGCATTGGGTTTTATTGACATGCTCACTGTGTCCCCTTTTCCAGACTCTTATCCGTTCAACCTCTCAAATGTCAATATTCCCCAGATGTTTTTCTCAGGCCTCTCTTTTAGAGACTCTGGCTAGTCATGTATGACCATTTGTTCTAATTTATACATACAAGTGCTTAATACATGTCCGCCATCCTTATTATTCAGTGCATGGAGACTTAAGAGGACCATTAAGAGACAGTTTCTGAGCTTTAAGAGTTTATATTGTCATAAGAGAATATATCAGATATACAAGTTGCTTTGATAAAGGCCTGAAAAGTAAGTGTCTAAGGAGAGGCACATAGTAAAAGGAAGGTTCAAGGAGAATTTTAGCTGCAGAAACAAAGAAAAGTCTTCATGGCAGAAATGTGGGTTTAGAGAGGACTTGAAGGATTGGTAGGACTTTAAGAAGCAGAGGTGCAGGTGAGTGAATTCCAGGCAGCAAGAAACTAACAAGGCAATGTGGTGTGGTCAGAGAACAACTGGCCAAGCAGTCAGGCTGGTGACTCTAGGAACAAGGTGGAAGATGAACTGAGATTCTGTGTAGGGAAGAGTTTACACTTTCTTCAAAGAGCAGTAGGGAGCCACAGAAGGTTTGAGACCAGTAGAATATGATTGGAAATGTATTTCTAGAAGAGTAATGTATTACTCACCTGTAAGATTAATTGTAATGGCAAGAAATTGTAGATTGGGAGACCAGGTAGGAAGTTATCACACTATTTTGTATGAGAAATAAAGCAGGATTTAGCTAGTGTGGGAGCAAGGGTGCAAGAAAAGAGAAGATGGTTACATGAGATATTTCACATGACTCTTCATTTATATCTTTATCCTTGACCTCCTTTCTGAGTGTGAGACTCATTTCTCACTGCTTTTTAGATGTTTCCTTATAGATATTTGCCATTTTCCTGACTTGTCTTTTTCTGTTAATATTGTTGCCATTCAGAACAAAACCCTGGAAACCATCTCCAACTTTCACCTGGCTTTGTCACACTTCATGTGGTCCACTTTAGTTATTTCCTACCCACTTTTTCTTTTCCTCCCAGATTTACCATTCTGCTGAGCCATACCTAGACTATAGAATATTAAAACAGCATAGCAATAAAAACAGTTTAACAAACCAGAGGAAAGCAGCCCATTTTGCTGCTCCTTAGCATTCCTCTAAGGTGTCATGCCTGCCTTTCCCATGAGCTGGAGTGGGTGAGGGACAGGGTGTTTTCTTATGTTCCTCAAGCCCTACCTCTGGTACCAAACTCTCTCAGTTCTCCTGTTCCCAACCCCTACTTGGCAGAATTGATCAGTGTAGATTTGCTGGTTCCAAAGGCATGAGTCAGCTGGGAAGACACGGGACTATGGGATGGTGAGGAACAGGAAGAAATAGTAGTAGAGGGAGCCATCGACAGGCAGCATTCGTTCCCCTTCCTTTTCTATGTTGCAGAGACACCCAGGCAACAGGGGCTCACCTTCTGGTTGGTAATGTTCTCTAGGCTCAGATCAGGGCCACAGGAATAAATGCAGGCACATTCAGAGGACATCAGTCCTAACAGTTTATCAACAGATAGGAAACTCAGGAGCTTATGGTTTCCCAGAAGTGACAAACAACACTTTTTAGCTTAAAAAAATAGGGAAGGTAGACATCCGTCCTCTCTCCCTAGTCTGGAAGTATGACCCCCTTTGGCATTCTAATTACCATGTCCCTGGATTCCCAGACATTCTTCATGGCTACTCTCTCATTCTCTTTGGTTTGTTTATCTTGTCCTTAGGGTGGCAGGGATGAAGGAAATTTTCTGGATGATGCTCTCATGAGACAGGATGCCCAGGTGAGTAGAACTGTAGCTTTTTTCTTCTCTTCTGACAGAGAGGCCTTAGTTGGTAGACCCCCTCTTATATTAGTTTATATTGAGCTAGCTGGGATGTGTTATTTAAAAAGTTTCCCATGGATGATCTTTAATAGCAGAAGTTGCCTGCAGAGCTACCTGGGGTTTGAGAGTAGTATGAGGCATCATTATATAAGTACCTCTGGATTCTAGATTTTTTCACATTGGGACCTTGTTGTGGCTACCCCAGAGAACCATGGAGTGTCTTCTGTATCACCGGGAGGTTAAGAGACTTGCCTTTGCTCTGTTTATCTTACACTTTTATCTTCCCAAAGAGAACATTTGATAGAATCTGTGTAAAAGAGCTTGGCACAATGTATATCCTGTCAGGTAAAATTAATACCAATCCCCAAGGGGCAGTTGCTTCCTTGGTACCCAGCCCACTGATGGCTGCCCTGGCACCAACCCCTGGTCTACTTATTGTGGCCAGATAACACTAATAATAGCTAATAAAAAGTGAGTCTTTACCAGGTACCAAACACTGTCCTAACTCTTGATAAGAAGTATGTCATCTAAGGCTAGCTGGAGGGCTAGGGGAGGGAGGGCGCAATTGGGGGGATTGTTTTATGAACATTATAGATGTCTAACCAATGTACCATACACTTGAAACTAATTTAAATAAATAAATTTGTTTTTCAAAAACCCCACTAAATTGTATACTTTACACGAATTGTAAAGCAGGTGAATTATATCTCAGTAAAGCTGTTATGTCATTTTTCAAAATGAAATACTTTACTGTTAATAAGAAATCAACTACATTTCATGAAATAAAAGACTATTCTCCACTGATAAACAATACTCCACTATGAAATGGAATGACTTTGAGTGGGGTGGGTGCAGAGCAGGGAGGAGAGTAAGGGGTAGAAACATGAGTGGCCAGGAGTTAAACGTTAAACCTGAGTGAAGGGTAAAAGGGCTTTATTATATTCTTCTATATGTTTATATGTTTGAAATTTCCATAATAAAAGACGTAAACATTTTTTAAAAAACAGTATGTCATCGAATCCTTGCAATGACCCTATGAAGTATTAGTATCCCTAATTAGTATTCTGGATAAGGGAATTGAGCTCAGAGAAGTTCCTTGCTTAAGTTTCCACAGATAATAAGTGGCAGAACTAGGATTTGAACCTAGCAATCTGGGTCTAGACCCTGTACTCTTAATGTACATATAACCATAGAGAAACACTGGTCCCATTTAATATGTGAGATACGAACCATTATGGATTCTGCAGCAAAGAACCTGCTCCTTCACCTCAAGGGAGAAGAGTATGTGTGTCGTAAAAGTTCTGAGGACTCAGGGAGTCCCATCCCATACAGAGACACAAGAAATTGCCTTTAATCCAGAAGTTTTAAGGAGGGAGAAGGTATTAAAAACATTGGAATATTGGATGCTTATGTGAATTTTAGCTACCTCACAGAGAGCATTTTGGGGCATGCTGGAATGAACTTCCATAGCCTAGGTGAATCCCAAATTAAATGAAGAGTTACTGAGCAATTTATTTCTGAAATATTATATTTACTATCAATTTTTTGTGGATTTACTAAGTGCCAGGTATTGTGACTACTTTACATTTTTTCCTTACAACAAATCTGGGAAGTAGATATTATTACTTCTGTTTGAAAGATTAGGAAACTGATGCACAGATTTGAATTTGTCCAAGATCACAAAGTTGGTGGAATTGGGCTCTTTGGATCCAGGTCTGTCTGATGATTATTTCAAACCATGCAATTCAACGAACAAATATTTTGGAGCTCTGCAAGGAACACAGTTCTCCTTGGAGGTGACCAAGTGAAAAGGTGCTTCAAAATAAGTTTGGACTGGGGAAGTTGGACAGAGGGAGAAGAACTCAGAATAGGGTTTTTCTGGATATTCCAAGGCTTACCAAGAGGCAAGGAATTTAAGAACAACTTTAGCCAAGGTTTCAGATCTTTCAGAATCAGATAGGAGGAAACCTTGTCAATGTGTGCTCTTTAACTTGCATCAGCAGCAAGGGAATCATTGCAGAATTTGGGTATCATGCTAAGTGAAATAAGTCAAAAAGAAAAAGTTGAGAACCATATAATTTCACCTATATGTGGGACATAAAACCGAAAGCAACAAACAAACAAGACAGGCAGAGAGCAGTTTAGTGGTTACCAAAAGGGGTCAGGGGAGGTAGATGAGGATAAAGGGTGTCAAATACGTGATGACGGAAGGAAATTTAACTTTGGGTGTTCAACACATAATGCAATATACATATGACGTATTATTGAATTGTATACTTGAAACCTATATAATTTTATTGACCAATGTCACCCCAATAAATTTAATAAAATAAAAAGAATTTGAGTATTATAGCTTGATTTTGATGTAGGAAAGTAAATGAGTTTGAGATGAGAAGAATGATTAAGGCAGGTGGAATTTGGTAGTACATACTTAACGAAAGGTAAAACATTTAAAATATAGAGAGGCTATTATCTAACCAGTCTAATTTTATCTGTTTTGCGGATGAAATTAGAACTAAAGGAAATCATAGATAGTGTTCAGAATCTCTACTTTAAAAAGAAATTTATGATATAATAAAACTATATTAAAAATGCCCTTTAGAGCTTGTGCTAGAAGATGGCACATATCTGAATCTCTTCTTCTGGGGGGAAAAACAGGAAATATACAAATAGGGGGAAATCTGCATCAACATTGAAAAATGAAGGAGGAGAGCCATTAAAATGCCAGATGGGCAGCAAATCTGAGCCAAGGACACAGGAGGGTCATCCCAGAAAAGAGGCTAAGCCCCACCCCACCACCACCACACACCCACAAGGTGGACACAGGCACAGTGGCTTCATGCAGACAGGAGGGAAGTCCTCAGAGAAGACTTGCACTGTGTCTCAGTTGTCCTCAGTGGACTAGCAACAAGTGGACCTGCTTGAAATTCATCCAAATGAAAACTGAGGACCTTCATGAAAAATCGACTCACCTTGTTCTGGGGGGAAAATCCAGGTCTGGATAGATTGCTCATCATTTAAGGATGGAGGAGCTTGAGAGTCAATAGATCCTCACCTCAAACACTAGGTGGGGAAGCAAACGGGACCATGCTGTAAAAAAGAGTCAGGTTTCAGATTGCTTTAGACCCTAAAATAAATGAGAAAAAAATGGATTTTAATTAAATAAGTGCTTAAAAAATGCAATGAGGAAATAACAGAGATGAAAATGGAGCTGGATAAAGGTTAAACAGATTTAAGAAAAGAAAAAAGGGAGCTAGAAGAGTTGGAGGAGAAATGTTCTCAGATGAAGCAGAGAAAACCAGAATTTTAAAGTTTATTAGAAGCGGGAATGATCAAAAATGATATTGCTGAAAATGACATCATTGTGAAAAGTGATGCCAAAAAAACCTTTAGAATTCAGAAGAAAAGGACAAAGAATATAAAGGAAAGACTATGGAGATTAGAATCGTGACAAAAAGGGTATGGAAAATTTTGTACTGATATATACTTAAAAGTATAATAAAGGTAAAAAATAAAGCATGGGATCTTGGTATAAGAATAATAAAGAGAAGTCAATGGAATGATTAGAAAATCTAAGAGCAGAACCAAGCCTATGCGAGAATAAACAGGTAGCATTTTAAATCAGCGAGGAAAACACAGATTACTTACTCAGTGGAGTTGGGACAACTGGCTGACCATTTGGGAAAAAATAAAGTTAGATTCCTGCTTTCACTTCACATTACAATGAATTCTAAAAAGATTGAAATTTTAATATGAATAAATGAAGATACTACAATAAAGAATAAGTCTTTTATTTTTTTAATCTGGAGCTGGGAAAAGATTTTGTTTACCTGACACAAAAGGTAGAAACCATGAAGGAAAAATAATTGGTAGTTTGACCACATTAAAAAAGCATACAAATTGTTTTAGCAGATAATACCACAAAGAAAATTGAAGGTCAAATGATAGAATGGGAAAGTTTCTCCTTATGTACAATAAGCTGAATATATAAAGAGATTCTATAAACAATATAGTTAACTATGCTACTGATAAATCAAAACTACTGTTGTGATACTATGAATAGGAATGCTCCAGTTTTTTTTAAAAAATGGACAATAGACTTTAACAGGCAACTAAAAAAGAAAAAAATAGAAATGGCGAATACTTAAAAAATGTCCAACCTCACTAGTTACTAAAAGAAAATAATACAAAAAAATACTCTTTTCTACCCATTATTAAAAAGGTTACTCTTCAAGGTCATTTGTGATATTTTATAAAAGTATCATTCTATGACAGATGGGAAGCTGATTCTTTGCCCTACATTCTAGAAACCAAACACTTCAAACTTAGTGACATAAAACAACCACTATTTTATTATGCCCATGGATTCAGTGGGTTAGGAATTCAGACTAGTCACTGCAGAGCTGGCTGTTTCTGCTCTATAATGTCTAAGGTCTTAGTTGGGAAGACTTGAGCAGCTGGAGGTGACTCAAATGGCTAGAGGTTGGAAGCTCCATCATGTGTCTGGCGTCTAGACTGTGATGATTTGAGGATGGGATCAGCTGGGACTCCAGGTGGCTTGGGCTTCCCAAAGCATGGCAGCTGTGTTTCAAGAGGGAGCATCTCACAAGCCAGCATTCCAAGAGAACCAAAGCTGTCTGGCCTTCTATGACCTAGCCTCAAGTCAGTGGCACTACTATCATTTGGTATTGATTGAAACAGTCACAAACCTACTGAGATTTGAATTTGAAAAACACTGATTTAGATAAACCCTTCATCCCCTCCCAGCTTTAAAATTGACACAAGCAATGAAGGAATTAGAGAAAGAAGAAACAGATGAGTAGATGAGGTAAACTCAGTGAGTGACAAAATATGTCAATTAAGGGCATTTTGAGAAATTTAACAAGCTAACTGCTGATTATAAATTAGCAGTAGGGTTTATATTTTCTAAAGAGGCTGCATCATTTTACATTCTCACCAACCATGCACAAGGATGCCAGTTTCCCCATAACCTTGTCAACACTTATTTATTTATTTATTTATTTATTTATTTATTTAATAGCCACCATCCTAATGGGTATGAGGAGATATGAACAGTAGTTTCAATTTATCAATGGTATAATTAAAGTGACAAGAATCAATTTCTTATATTCCTACCTAGTTGGAATATAAGCAGTTACTGATGGGTCCTGCCTCTACTGTGAGACCTTCTGTAGCCCCAAGCAAATCACAGCTCATTCTAGAGCAGTGTTGCCCAATGAAACTCTGTGATATATAAAATGCTCTACATCTGCACTGTCTATTATGGGTAGCCATGCATGGCCACTGAGCACTTGAAATGTGGCCAGTACGAATGAAAAGTTGAATTTTATTTTTTATTTAATTTTAATTAATTAAAATTTTAATCACCACATGTGGTTAGTGGCTACTGTGTGAAACAACCCAAGTCTAGGATTCCTTAGCTCTTAAAATCGAACCATGTAGTCTGCATGTAGATAGCTGCTGTTTTTTGTCTTTACTCTCAAGGAGATGTTAGAGGGTCCCATTAGTCATTACCACTCACTGCCAGTACAACTTCCACCCCTATCACCAGCAAAATAAAACTAAGCCAGCTCAGCTCTTTGAAATTCTGGAAATATTTGGATATATCCTGGTACCTTCTCTGTGGTATTTTTAATTTGTGCTTTGTTTGGCTCCAGGACCTGTATGAGGCTGGAGAGAAGAAATGGGGAACAGATGAGGTGAAATTTCTAACTGTTCTCTGTTCTCGGAATCGAAACCATCTATTGCATGGTAAGGCACTTTCCTCATATTTCAAAGAAACTTTAAAAGATAGTGAAAACTATGTTGCCCTTAATTAATTATAACCTTCGCCCCTTTATTTGACAAAGAACTGCTTATCCTGAACTATTGTATATGTGTTACCTTGGAATTATATCAATGTGAAAGTGTACATGAGGGCCAATTTCGGAAAGATTAATCATGAATAATTAGCAGATATACAGAGTATTCATAGATGTTTGGCATTTTTGTTTAATGGAAACTGACCTTTGTAGTCAGTCTTTTTCTAAAGCAGGTGCATTTAAATGTAGTTACATAAGACAAAATCTTCAGTACATCAGCAAGCAATAAAATAGAAATGTTGATTGACATTTGTTCCTGTATAACATCCAAGTTGTAAAACTAATGAAAGTGATTTCTTTAGAGGTTATGTTGCATCAAGTGAATAGTGGATAATTTCAAATTTTATTTCCTATGGGGAATGTTTCTAATTTGGTACTGATAATACTAGTCTTTATAATGTGCTTTTAACTTCTTTGGGGAAAAGATACCATACAATTGTAGAATACTTGTTGTCAGGTTTATTTTCTTCTTGTAAATAGCAATAAGGGTTTAATGAGATATTTCATCTTTTTTATAAGCTCTTTAGATCTTTATGTTATGTCATAATTTTATAAACTTACCATGCTCTTATAATTATACACAATTTATAAAACTTGTGGGAAATTTGAGAAGAATGAGTTTGATATATTGAAAACATAAAGTAATTGAAAATACACCACATTTTGAAGCTGCAGTTATTCCAGATATTCCACAGTAACAAGAAATAGGTGATTACTCCTGTTCATAAATGTCATGCTGCTATTTCTTTGCCTTCCCTTGCCTAATTACTAATAACAGAGATCTTCCCCTGGTGGTACTTCCCAAGAACTGCAGGTACTCAGAGGACAATTTCATGCAACTATAACAAATTTCACCTCCAGGGACAAGTCAGTAGTTGTGCAGTTATAAAATATCTGCTTGTAAACCACTGGAAGAAAATCTTTTAAGCACTATTTGGATAAAGGAAACTTCAATAAGTTTCTTACCAACTAACAATAATAGTGAGGATTCAAAATAACTAAGGTTTTGTTAAATATCTTTTTGGTGTAATGCACTGCTAAGCATATTATAAGCATTGTTTGTTGCAACATTCCAATGAAGCTGACATCATTTTCTCCACTTTACAGTGGAAAAGACTGAAGCTTAGAAAATGTGTCAGTTAGTTTTTTAATTCCAAGCAATATACACTGACTCTAAATAATAATAATAATAATAATAATAATAATAATAATTAATAATAATAAATGGAATAAGAGAGAAAATGGAAAATACTGGTGGCTCATTGACTTGAAGGGAGAGCTGAATGACTCCAGGAAGAACAGAAATCAAGGCAGGTCTGGGAATCTCAGTAGAGGGAGTGGTAGATTTTATTTCTAAGGAAGAGTTCCCCAAAGTCTGGTCTCCATGAAAAATGCTGATTCATGAACCCCTACTTCAGACTGGAGAGCTGACTTAGAACCTCCAAGAGTGATATCCGGAAAGTTTAACACGTTTCTCAAATGATTCTTACCTTCTCTGAGGTTAAAGATGACTTAATGCTTTTGGCCAACCCCATGATCTGCTCAATTTAAAAATTACCAGGAGGGTAGGACTGATTGGTCCTGGATAGGTGAACTTCTCACTCTTTTGGTAGAGCTTATGGTGTATGTCAGGGGGCAATGGTTTCCCTGGATTGACATCCCTGTGAGAAACACACTGTTCAAGGGTGGGGTAGCACCCCAAAGAAGGTGACGTTAAGAAGATATCTAATCTAAGATGGCTTCAGAAAGAGGCAGTAAGAGAGAAATATGTTCATGACATTCAAAAATATTTGGCAAAAAAGTGAAAAAAATGTAATTTTGCTGAAGTCTTAAAAAGATACAACCAGCTGTCATCAAATGTGACTCAGTTTAAAGAGGTTGAATTGCCCTAGTTTCAATAAGCCAAAAGGAAGATGAATATACAAGTAATTGCCAAGGCCAAAATGACAAAAAGACACATTCAGCTTATTAAGGAAACGAGAAAAGAAAGCAAATCTCTTCAGAAGTTATTTTCATTTTATGTGCGAGAAAACAGGGTCTCAGATAAGGAAAAAGATTTGTCTGATGTCCTCCTCCCCTTGCCCTGTTCCACTTGCCATATGCCTCCTGGATTCTCACCCACATTGCTAATTAGTTTCTTCCTGAAATATGCTAAAAAATAAATAGGGTGGACTAGTTAAAAGATGCTCATTCTCTCCATAAATTTTAGTTTCCTCTATGTTTTTATTATTTGTAATTTTACTCTGTTATTTTTTGTAGTGTTTGATGAGTACAAAAGGATATCACAGAAGGATATTGAACAGAGTATTAAATCTGAAACATCTGGTAGCTTTGAAGATGCTCTGCTGGCAATAGGTAAGCTTTTAGTGGGCAAAGAGTAGAGAAATGTTTATAGACTTTCCTCCTTATTATCAGTTTGTTGTTATAGGATGTAGATTTTTATTTTCAGGGATAAAAAAACTGTTTAAATCACTCATGATATACAGAATTTTATAATAATAAATATTTTATGCAACCTGATTGTTGTTATACCATGTGGCTTTATATATTTTATATCCTCTGTGCCTTTTTATCACTGGGTAAGGGAAAGATAATCCTGTACTCGCTGTATCTTGCAAGTCCATGAATGATTAGAACAAATAACTGTTCATATGGTAGACATGATAATTATTTTGAAATCATATGCTGCTCTTTGCTTTAATGGTTTTTATTAATCACTTCTCCAGGAATTTGATAATAAATTGAGGGTACTTCCTATCTGTGAAAATGTTTTCAAAAAATAGCCTATGTTCATAAAACATGCTTTGGCAAAAATTTTTCTGAGAAAGCAATCAACAGATACTACTTCATACCTCGTAGAGACAGAGGGAACAACTGTCACTTTTTATCATAGATTTTATCTATAATCTTTTTATTTTTTTATCTCTTGACAGTGAAGTGCATGAGGAACAAATCTGCATATTTTGCTGAAAGGCTTTATAAATCTATGAAGGTAAATGACCTCATTTTTGCATCTGAATGACTCTGACATGTCTTGTGTCTGCCTTCATATGTTTACTTATATCTCCCACACAGATTAGTAAAATTAGTCTGAGATATTCAGTTCAATTTATTAAATATTTCACTGAGTGCCTGCTAATAACAACACTAGATAATATTTATTGAGTACTTATGCATGATCATTGTTCCTAATGTTTTATACCTATCGGTCAATTTTATTTCCACAACAGCTATATGGGGCAGGTACTGTTCTCAACCCCCATTTTACAGATGAGAAAACTGATGCATAGAGAAGATAGCCAATTTGCCCAAGGTCCTCAGTGAAGAAGTAATGGAGCAGGAATGCAACACTGGCAGTTGGCTTCAGAGCCCAAGCTCCTAACCATGCACTGTACTCTGTGCAAGCACCCTTGCTGGGAACTATGGGAGGTTCAGGAAAGATCAAAATGTAGTCCTTGCTCTCAGAGAGCTGCTAACCTTTAAGGGAAGGCAGGTATGTGCAAAATACCAATAAGAACAAAATAGGATGTAAGACAGTAGTTGAGGATCCAAATATTGTAGGAATATAGAAGAAAGGGTATTTTTTGTTTGTTTGTTTGTTTGTTTAGGGAGTGAGGATCAGAAAAGAATATATAAAGAAATTGTTATGTTTGAGCAAGACCTTACAGGAAGTTTTACATAGGATTTTACATGGGAGGAAGGATGACACTGGGAAAAGGAATTATTGCAGGTAAGACCAGCAGGCTGGAAAACACAGGGTATGTCTCTAGAATGACACAGAGTGGTCTCCTCTGGTCAGAATACCAAGTATTGAAAAAGTAAGTTGTTGGAAGCCTTGAACACCATGGTGAGGAATGATATTCCACAGGCCTCTAAGATTATGGTGCAAAGGATGTCATCAGGACAGTTATATGTAGTTTTACCTTGACAGACTAAAGAAGAGCACTCTCTGGAAACCAGCTAGTTTATATGCAGGCATCTTGTTTTCTTCTTTAGGGCTTGGGTACGGATGATGACACCCTTATCAGAGTGATGGTTTCCCGGGCGGAGATTGACATGATGGACATCCGGGCAAACTTCAAGAGGCTCTACGGGAAGTCTCTGTACTCCTTCATCAAGGTAGGTCACTGGAGCCTGGCCTTGGCCCAGGGAATGCTCTGATGAAAGAATGGGGTTCTGACCTAGGTATTTAGACACTTCTTACCTGTCCTTGGCAGATATCCTTCCCTTTAAAGATGATATTCTAATTCAGATATTTTCAGTCTCTCTCCTTTCACACAGATATTTAAATCTCTGCCAGATTAGAAGCTGGAAGTGTTTGCTTTGTATATATAGTATTATTTCATGTTGACCCCAGACAAAGATTATATTTTAATGAATTTAAGAGTACCATATTTTTGTTTACCTGCTTACAAGGAGAGAGAATTAAACTGAATCAGTCATCCAGAACCCTATCCAGGGCCAGCTGAGGTATGCTTAAAATATGGGAAAGCATGTAAGTTATCCCGAGTTGCTGTTCTTTACCTGGTGCCAGACTTCAAGGTGTCTTAACTTGGCATGGGAGTGCTAAGAAGTGATTCACATCCCTGAAAACCCATCATTACTGGGATTTTGCTTCTTGAGGAAGACAAAAGGGTCTCATAAATATGAAGCCAAGACTCATTTCCCTAGAAGCTGGAGTTGCCTGCACAAAAACTTCAAATCAAGATTTTATCTGTGAATTAAATACTATGAATACCACTGAGAGCTTGGAGAGGTAGAACCTGTCTGGTGATTTGAGCTGCAGATTTTCATGAGTGTTTTATTCAGGAACTTGTTTCTATTTCTGTACAGCCTATGAGGTAACTTTATTTTGCAGAGTTGAAATATAGCTAGCAGCAAGTAAATACTTTAAAGATTCAAGGATGACCATAATTGAAGTTATGGGAAAATATATTTGTAACATATAATATAGGGTTAATACCCTGATATTGAGAGCTAAGGAAAAAAATAGAGAAAAACCCAAAAAGAAAACTGGGCAAAGGATATTTAAACATGCACTTCATGAAAGATGAAACCCAAATAGCCAATTTATAGAAAATGCTTAATCTCACTAATATTCAGTGAATTGCAAATAAAAACAATTCATCATTTTCACCAAACACCATCACAAAATTTAAGGAGTTCATAACAAGCATTGGGAAGGGCTTGAGGAAAATTCACTATCTCTTATAGAAGGACTATAAACTGGCCTAACCTTTCTGGAGGCAATTTGGCAATATATGTTTAAAAAATGAACTCTACTTTTTTACTTAGCCATTATATGTTTAGGAATTTCTTTAGAGAAAATAAAATAAAAGCCCCTTAATTCTCAGAATGGGAGAAAATATTTACAATTAATATCTAAGGTTTTACTATCTAGAATTTATAAAGAACAACTACAACTCACCAAAAAGACAAACAATCCAATTTAAAAATGAGAATGGATCTAAATAGACATTTCTCCAAGGAAGATATACATATGGCAAATAGGCACATGAAAAGATGCTCAACATCATTAATCATTAGGAAATACAAATCAGAACCACATTGAAATACCACTTCATACCTACTAGGATGACTATAGTTTTTTTTTTTTATGAACTTCTTACCCTAAAAAAGGAAAATAATAAACATCAGTGAGAATATAGAGAATCTAGAATCTTAGAAATTGCTGATGGGAATGTAAAATGGTGATTCATCAAAAACTTAAAATAACAAATGGCCCAGCAATTCCACTCCCAGATATATACTAAAATTAAATGAAAACAGGAACTCAAACAGATACTTGTACACCTTGTAAACATTCACAGCCAAAATGTGCAAACAACCTAAGTGTCCATCAACAGATGAATGGATAAACAAAAGAATGATGTTCCTGAAACATGCATGAACCTTGAAAACATGCTAAGTGAAATAAACCAGACACAAAAGGACAAACATTGTGTGGTTTCACTTATGTGAAATATTTAGAATAGGTAAATTTATGGAACAGAAAGCAGCTAGAGGTTACCAAGGGCTGGGGAAAGAGGGAAAATGGAAAGTTACTGCTTTCTGGTGACAGAATTTCTGTTTGGGGTGACGAAAGCGTTTTGGAGATAGCAATGAAGGTTGCACAACATTATAAATGTAATTAGTGCCACAGAATTATACACTTAAAAATGACTAAAAGGGCAAATTTTGTTATATATTTTACCACAAGTTTTAAAAATCTGAAAGAATCTGAAAAAATTGTTTCATGAATTGTGAAAGTACACTAAATATTATATTTTCATTGTATTATTTGTTATTTACATTATTTTATTTATATTTGAATAAATAAATATGGCATACTTTTATAGTGTATAATTTATTACATATTATTATTTTTATTAACCAACAGGGGATGACTTAAATAATTTATGGACAATCCATACAGTATAATACTACACAGACACTAAAATGATAGGATACAAAAATATTGGTTGGCCTAGGAAAACATCACTATAAATATATTTATATTATATGTTTGTATTTATATAAATATGTAAATATATATACACATACACAAACACTGGAAAAGATTAAAAATGAGGAATACATTGCCAGTTCTATAACAATTGTCAAAAGAATAGAAATATAAAATATGTAACTAATATAAAAAATGACAGAAATAAGATAAAAATGTAAGTTACAATAAAAATAAGTAAACTCTCAAATAAGGTAAAAATATAAAGTCCAACCATGCTGTTTATAAGAAAAACCTAAAATACAGTGACATGTAAGAAGCTAAAAAAAAGGCCAGGGAAAAGAACATTTTACAAATACAAAAAAGAAAGTAGAGATTACACAATGAGTTTAAAAGAGAGAGAGAGAATTTAAGGGGGGAAAGCATTAAATGAGAGAAAACATCACTTTATATTGATAAAGACAACAATTTACACCAAAAATTAAATCCTCATGAAATTTTAGGTGCCACATAGTATTGCATTTAAATTATATAAGTAAGAAACTTGAGGCTCCAAAAGAAGACATTGATGGAAATTCTATGCTAGGGAGATTTTAACATACTCTTATCCTTTGGCAGATCAGTGAGGCAAAGTATAAACAAGGATAATATTAAGATTTGAATAATAGACATGTTAAACTTTGAACCTTATAAACAGAGATTCCATCTTTTCTAGTGTTCAAGAAGCACTAACAAAAATTGATCTATTAATTAGGCCATGAAAATTTTTATGTAGAAATTATAGCATCTCTGGAAGGCTATTTTGCAACCCATATCAAAAGGCATTAGAAAATGCATGATTGTCAATCCAGTAATTCTCATTTTATGAAAATTTATCCTGAGTAAACCATCAAGAAAATGCACAAAAATTTAACTATAATATGCTTATTGCAGCAGTGTTTATAATAATGCAAAGTTGGAAATAACATAAATATTCAACAATAGGGGATGATCAAATAAATTATTTTACCTATGTACAGCAGAATACTCTGTAACCATTAAAGAATGATGTAGAAGAATATTTAATGAATTAAAATAGGGAAATATTCAGGCTATATTAAGTAAAAAACAGAATACAGAAGAATATTACAGTCCCATCACATAGGACTCTATATGCATATAAAAAAGTCTTGGAAGGATATACGCAAACCAAAATGTTAATAATAGTATTCTCTAAATGGTGGAATTATGTATGATTTTTATGTTCTTTAATGTCTTTATTTTCTCCATTAAACAAGTGTTAATTTCGTAATATAAATAAATGTTATTTTTTTAAAAACTAAGAAAAATCCGAACAAGTTGAGAAAGTTAACCTAGATGAGTATGAGTGGTGTATTCCATTTTAAACCCCATTTATCTGACTAACTTTGCTTCCCTTTTCCCCAGGGTGACACATCTGGAGACTACAGGAAGGTCCTGCTCATCCTCTGTGGAGGAGATGATTAAAATCAAATCCACAAAAGATAATAACCAAAACTTTGATTTTTTTTTTTTACTTTTTTCTACATTGCTATTAGCAATATCTCAGAATGCTTATTTCCAAATTAAAACGCCTACAGATGCCTCCTAGGATATAGGCTGTATTATTATTCATCTATAATTACTCGTTATGATGCTTTAAAACTGTACTTGCATTTTAAAGTTTATAAAACCTAAAAGGAGCTTTAAAATTAGAAATAATAATGTACTCCATGTTTTTAACAGATCAGTTCCTCGTTTGTGTTTCAAAGAAACTGAAATATATTAAATTATTTCATGTTTTCTTTTTGGTGAAAAACTATTGAAGTGGAAGACTGATAGACTGTTCTAAAATCACTCTTCTTCCCTAATTCTATTTTTTGAGTGGCTAGTAATGTCTTGATTTTAAATTGTGAGCATCTAGTTAGTATTTGTCCAATTTGCTATTTCACGTAGTCATAGTTTGAAAGCATCCACAAATGTCCTTTGTTTAGGTTTTATCAATAGTGTTAGTTGATCTTCACTAGGTTTGGTGTGAGATACTTCTGTGTTAAGATCACATACTCTCTTCAGCTTCAAGTATACCAAAATCATCAATTTATCTGAACAAATTAAATTCTAACTGTGGCTATATAGGTCATATATGTCTGGTTACCAAATATAAATGCTGAACATTCCACAATATTATGGTTAATGTCTTAATCCAGCTCTAAGATGAATGGAAAAAAATTAAGTGTCAAACTAGGTATTCTGGTGATGTTATAATCCTCTGAATTTCACTTAAAGGAAATTTTTTTGTGGTAAAAATATTTTGTCATTTTGGATTTCATTGATTTGTAGTAATTTATATTTGCACTGTGCCTTTCAACTCTGGAATTATTTTGAAGGTGTATTTGGATTTAATTCAAAAGTTCAGTTTGTATACAACATGGAAAAATAATTTTAATAAAATGTGTCTTTAAAATGATATATTTTTTCTCTTTTTCATTTGTGAGTTTTTTTCATTCTGGACAATGAAAGGAGGTATTTTTGAAGGACTTGCATTACTCAGTTTCTATTAGGAACTACAACATTAAGAAAAAAATAACAGTCTTATATGCACTACTGCTATAAAACTAATGTTCACATTTACCAAATGATGTTACTGCTTAATGATATATTTAATTTATTCCCTGAAAATGAGTGATGCTCTCCATTCTACTAAATAGAACATTTATATTAAATAAGAATATTTGTTCTTTGTGCATTCTATAATACCTATTGTATTTTGATGGGTAAAATAATTATTTGTTTTTCAGTTTGTTTCTACTTACCTCTTATAAGTGCTCGAACTATTGGTGAAAGCTATTTATGTGAATACTTAGTCATTTCAGTTAACTCTAGGAAATAGTACTGCTGCTTCAATACCTACCCAGAGAGTATGGAATTTTATTTTTAAATTACATATGACTTAGCCAAATGTTTAAAAGAAATTGAATTTGTTGACTGGAAGCTTTCTAGAGGGCAGGATAAAGCCACCTTGGAGGAATGTTAGTTTGTTATATTGAACAAGCATGAAATTGGAATATAATTATGAAGCAACTTTGTTTTTCCCTCCCATTGTCCATTTATTTATTTATTGGGTCTATTTCTTTTTTTTTAGATGAAAATTCAGATAGAAAATAGAATGATTCCATGACTTTTCTGGTCACTCTTAGGTTATAAGAAGTCCTACTGTACAGTCCCTTACGGTCATAAAACAGTGCCACTTCTGTAATTGATTTGTCCAGTTAAAATTCCAAACTTGATTGATAGTTGAGGTTTCTACCCTCATTCAGCTCTGGCCTATTGCCAGCAGGAAGCTGGTGGACATCCCTTCTTTCTCCACCTAGGCTTTCTTCCATAGCCTACCCCAACTCTCAACCTAGCCAGGATTGTAGCAGAAGGGAGAGTAAAGGGGAGTTGGAAAGTACTTAGCTGACTATTAATGCTGTGGTAGTACATGATCAGCGCTATGTGATGTCGGCAGATACTTAAAGCTGATTCTGATGATCATTGTCCTAGGCTTTTTTATCAACCCCATTACCAGGGAACTACTCATTTTCTATTCCTTTGGCAAGGCAAATGCAGTGCTCTTTATTCAGTCCCTAGGAATTTGATGATACTTTCAGGTTCTCTGTACTGAAGTCTGTGTGTCTTTCCACCCAGGCTTCTTGTACAGGCTCTAAGATGATCCCATTCTGGGTATCATGGGGGCCCACACTTGTTTCATGGTAAACACTAGCACATCCTTTGTGATAACATTCTGGATATGCAGGCTGATTTTGCAGCCATCATTCTCTGTTCATCTCCTAGTCCCTCCCCACAAGCTGCCTCAACTAGGCTCTCTCAGGGTGACAGACACGAAGTCCACTGGGGCCCCCAAACTGCATATACTGCTGATGGTAGTATAAATTGGTGCAATCATTTTAGAGAGCAATTTTACAACAGTTAATATTAAGTTCAAAGTTCTCAGCAAATTCATTTCTGGGGATCTACTTGGTGAATCTCTTGCACATGATGTTCATTGTTGCTCTATAAGAGCATTGAAGTAGAAACAACCTAATACCTCAGTAAGGGAAAGGATAAACAAAGTAGAGGTCATACAACGAGTCATGAAAATTAACCAGAGATTTGTCCGTTGGTAAGTCTCAAAAGTATAATTTTGAGAGGAGAAAGGTACAGAATGATAGGTATAGTATAATTCCATTTAATTATATGTATAAACGTGCAAAAGAAAATATATTGCCAATGGGTATACATATAAGAACATTCATGGGAATCATATACACCATTCCCAGGATAGTGGTCACTATAGAGGAGGGAGAGAGATGGACTAGAGATGAAGCTTCTACCTATCTATATTGTTTTATTTAAAAGAATGAATCAAAGCAAGTATAATCCATTTAAGTTTTTATTACAATTCATCATAGTTGTGCTAGGTCCATTTCATATTACTCTGAGTAATTCATTGTAATTCATTTAAAATCTTGCATTAGGGATTACTTCATTATAAAAATTTTATTTAAAAAGTAAGAGAGTCAGAAAGTGAAAGCTGCCTGTCCAGAGTTCATAGCAAGGGCTACATACTGTAGGCAGACACCTGTAATATTTGCTCAGATACTTGTAAATTTTGCTCGGGCATCCAGAAGGCATTTTAAGCCCTGACAGTCCCAGTACAGACCCTATTCAGATGTCCCACTGCCACTGGGTGCGTAGGAAAGGAAAGGAGTGCAGGGAACGTTTACCATAACCCATATAGGAAAGCGGAGAGTTGATGTTTAAGAAACCCAAGACCCTAGCAAAACTCCATATTCTAGGTCTTTCCCTAGGAAAGCTTTGCCTCACCTCCGCAGAGTGTAACCCCACCCAGCACGTGGTGACTCCAAGAAAGAACTCAAATTGCATTCTTTTTTTGGCTACTAACCTGGCACAAGACCCGGTAGACAACTAGAGTTCAAAGAACCTTTGCAGGAAGAATGAAGGAGCTGCAATTCCCGGCCTAGTTAAAACAAAGGGGTGTGTGAAGTAACGTTAAGAGTTACGTGGGCCCCAAATTTAGGACAGCATGAGACCCAGGTAACCCGCACGGCAGAAAGCAACAGCCCGACCGGCGCCTAGCCCCTCCGGGCCTTGTCCCGTTCCGCGCAGGCTCCACCCGACACGCACACCCTTTTCCCCGCCTTTTCCGGAGGCTCGTCGCGCGCAGGCGCCTTCCAGTCCGCGCTTTGTTGCGAAAGCAAGCGGCCAAGGTCCTGCGGTCCTGACGCGCCTCGCGGATAGACGCGGCGGGCGGGGCAGAGGATGGAGGCGGTATCGTCCGCTGCAACGGTTGGGGCTGCGCGTGAGAAGGTGGTCGTGTAGGCACCCGGGCTGGGTGGAGGCCGGCGTTGGCGGCCGGACCATGGCGGGAGACCGTGTCTGCTGGGCTCCCTGAGTGGGCTTCCCGAGGTAACCTCCCTGAAATCCCGGGGAGCCGTGGCCCATGGGCTCGCTGAGCAGCCGTGTGCTGCGCCACCCGGGGCGAACTCAAGCCCAGCAGGAGCCGGGGTCTGGAGCCGGGGGCTCGGCCCGAAGGCCGGAGACTGGCGGCGATGCGGCCGGCCACGGCTTCTGTTACTGCCCGGGCAGCCGCAAGCGCAAGCGGAGCAGCGGGGCTCTCTGCTACTGTCACCCGGACTCTGAGACAGACGAGGATGAAGAGGAAGGGGATGAGCAGCAGCGGCTCCTCAACACCCCTCGAAGGTACGTTGGGAGACGCGCCGGAGCCTGCTGAGCGATCCCCGCAGCCCGGCCAGGGGATGAGCCAGGTGCCCGGTGTGCATGGGGACGGGGGAGGCCGGGGTGGGGGGCGGTTCGGCGCTTTCCCGGCCTGCGAGGAGTGGGCATGTCCTTGGCGGGGTAAACGTGGGAGCCGGCTTGATGCAGGGAGGCTGGGGAGTACCTTGGGAGACGCCTGGTGTTATGGATTATAAACCACAGACGCGCCAGAGTGATGTTATAGACCAAGACGAGACTGAGAAACGCCAAGCTGAAGCTTACGCCTCATTAAACCTTAGACTCGACTGACCGGCTGGCTGGCTTCCGTAATACACCTTTGTCCTCTCTGAGTGGGTGACAGCAGAATAAGTTGTTTTGCATTGGTTGCCTTAAATAGTACAGACACGTAAATTTAGTCTCTGAGAATGACACCGCTCTTATCGTCCACTCAGTGCAGGGGAAATGATTACACACAGTTCAATAGTAAAGGTTAAATTTATCAATAGTATACCTATGTTCCTTACTGAGAATAGTCTTTCAAAAGTCTCTAGCACTTGAACGTTGACCGTGGATGTATGTAAGGCTGTGCTGCAGCTTGCTTAACCTTTTTACGAAGAGTTGAAAACGAGGGTATTTCCCTGTGAACTAGATGTAGTTTATAAGTAGAATATGTTTTCACATAAACAGTCTGGTTGCATTGTTTTTAAAGGTCATCAGTGGAGTCACATAGATGTAATTTTTTAATAAGATTAAAAATATTCAAAAAATTTTTTTGCATCTATATTGTAAAATAAATGACATAACATGTTAATAGATTTATAAAATTTTTCAGACAGTGTTATGTAATATTTATATTTATTTACAGAAAGAATCTTGACTTTCAGTTGTTCGTTTACCTTTTTGGAAAGTTAGTGTAATATACTTTTAACAGCTCAGATTCTGATCTAGTCTGTATTCTGCACATAATAGCCTTATTTCCTTATAAGTAAAATGAGGATACTAATACTAGAGTTTGACAGATATAAGCATGCACATAATACAGTGCCTGGTACAGAAGCACTCAGACAATATTATGTCTTTTTGATGAATTGGCTGCCTTTATCATTACAAAATGCCTTTCTTTATCTTTGGGAATCTAGCCACCACAATTTTCTTTTGATAAGTGTTTAAAAGGTCCATCTTTTTCCATCCTTTCTCTTTTTGCCTGTGTCTGTATATTTAAAGTAAGTATCTCGTAGACAGCATATAATTTGAGTCTTGTTTTTCAAAAATCCACTGGGATAATCTCTGCATTTTAATTAGTATTTAGGCCACTTATATTTAATATGTCATTATTGAAATATGTATGTTAGGGTTCCTTTGAAAGAGATTTGAACACAGTAATTTGAACAGGGATTTTTAATATAAGCATTATTAGCAGTTAACTGGAATTTAGGGTAAACCACTAAAATAAAGAGATCTCTAAAAAATACAGTAGTAGAGAATAGGGAGCAGTCACTCCTCAAGGGCTGAAACAGAGTGTTGAAGAAAGGAACAAATTTGGAATAGGGCTGCCTTTTCCAACCTGAGATTCAGATATTGGAAGAGATGTGGCTGTAGCCTACAATATGGAGAAGTTTGCTGAAGTGTTGGTAGGCTAAGGCTGGCAAGCAAGAAACTGCCCACTAGGATGCCGACAAAATTTGCTTGGAGACCATCTGGCTTACAGAACTGAAAATATTCACTTTCTACACCTTTACAGAAAAAGATGGCCAACCCTTGGACTACATGAGTGGACTGGAATGGAAAGTCTTCAAAGCAAACCTTTATTAGAAAAGGCACATCAAAATTCAGTATGTTATATCAGCATGGACAAAGGGTTTAAGAAAATATTAAGACCTAGAAATTTGTGTGCTTCCTCAGGTGTCTGGTGTGCTATTCCACTTCAACCAACTACTCCATGCTTTGGCGTCCAGGCCCACCTTCCACCTCATACCTTTTGTCAACTGCACGTTTTACTTCACATTAACAAGACTTAAAACTCAACTGTTCTGCAACCAGATCTTGAGTGTGTTGTCCCTAGATTGTCAATTATTTTTAAAATTACTTGGATGGGTGAAATTTTTACTCATGATCTCCATTTTGTAGTTGCATAGTGGTTATTGCAATTGTATTGATATCCTCCATAGTGCTGATTTCTAAATAATGAAATAAGTAAAAAGTACTTACTTATCCTGATTTTTTGAATGGATACTTTACATAGTTCAAAAATCGAAAATTGTAAAAAGATTGTGTACAGCAAAAGATCTCTCTCTTTCATACTGCCCCCATCTCAGACTGTTACCCCTCTTGGGAATAGAGTACCCCAGAGGTAACCACTATTATTACTTTCTTATGTACTCTTCCATGCATGAGCAAATTTAAATACATAATATCCCTCTGTCCTTTTACACAAGTTGGCTCTATTTAATAGAAATTGAACAAAAGGAATATTTTTAATTACATGCAAAATGAGTAAAATATTCAGTCTTACACATATGTAAATATATTTCTTTTAACAGGAAGAAATTGAAGAGTACATCCAAATATATCTATCAGACATTATTTTTGAATGGTGAAAATAGTGACATTAAGATTTGTGCTTTAGGAGAAGAATGGAGCTTACACAAAATATATTTATGTCAAGTAAGTACTTCATTTTTCAATTTGAGTAACCAAGGTAGTCATTTAAAAAAAAAAACTCAAACGCTTTTTTTTTAATTAAATTTATTTGGATGACATTGGTTAATAATATTACATAAGTTTCAAGTATACAGTTTTATAATACATCATCTGTATATTGCATTGTGAGCTCATCACCCAAAGTTTAACGTCCTTCCGTCACTATATAGTTGACCCTCCTTTATTGTCTTCTACCTCCTCTCACCCTCCTTCCCCTCTGGTAACCACCATACTGTGTCCGTGAGTAAAAAAAACCTCAAACTGTTTTAAGTCATGTTCTTATTGCATTTCAC
This sequence comes from Macroglossus sobrinus, assembly GCA_004027375.1. Taxonomy (NCBI): domain Eukaryota; kingdom Metazoa; phylum Chordata; class Mammalia; order Chiroptera; family Pteropodidae; genus Macroglossus; species Macroglossus sobrinus. The sequence goes on along the minus strand of PVKZ01001305.1, from coordinate 347,257 downwards.
AGTAATCTTTTGCATGGACAGTGGTTGAGTCCTTTCATCTGATAAAAAGTCTTGTTTTATTAGAAATATGGCAAACATTGTTAGTGAAAACTTAGTTTGAGCTAGAAAACAGACTTTGAAACAATACCTTTGTGTCATTACTCATTAAGGTGCTTACTTTGGTGCCTTCTGTTGATAAAAGAAAAAAGTTACAGAAAAAAAATTTAATATTAAAGTTAATATTGTTGAATTTGTTTATTTTGTATATGATTTTTTAAATTGGGTAAATTCATCTGAAATGTTGCTTTGTAGTTAAGGTTGAATGTGAATGGAAAAGTTCTTGACACTTAACTCTTCCTTCTTTCCTGGAAAATGCAGTTATATTAGAGACAACACCAAAAAAATGTATAGATGAAGTCATTTAGCTGATATATCTATTTGATTTCTGTACTGAAAATATTACTGTCTGCCACCCCATTTTAAAGATTCAAAATTTCCAAAATAAGAGAAAATGTTGCTCAAATGGCTCAGATACTTAATTCATGTTTTTTGTTTTTTGGTTTTTTTTTTTCATCAGACCTGTTCTTTCTTCAAATCATTGTTCTAGGCACTGGGAATAGAACTGTGAACAATTCAGTTCTTATCCTGTGGAGCTTATATTTTCCCTCTCTTTTTCATTATTTGACAATAATTACTGGTAAAACAGTATAGTTTAAGATTTTTCAGTTGAAACATTTGAATGAAATTTTTCTCTAACGTTTTAATCATACTGGGGTTTTTTAATTAATTTTTGGAACAGTTTTACTTTGCCTTAAAGAATATAGCTTAGAATGTCAGAGTATTAGTCTCAGTTTGAGGATACGAGCCATATCTTTCTTTTTTAATCTCTGAAAGCAGTTTTGGGAATTTAAGGATGAGCATACTCCTGTTAAGGCTGTCCCTCTCAAGAGAAACTAGATTAATTATAGTGCAAGCCTTACACTAAAATAATTCCAAAATAATTCGTAATTATGAGAGGTGCTATCTAGAAAGTAACTAAAGACTTCATCCATTCTGGTACCTTTCCAAGAATTCAGGTTCATTCTAGAATTTTCTGATTAGATAAAACTTAACTTTTGATTTTCCCTAATTTCTTAAGGATCATCCTATTAGTGTTGACTCTGGTCTGGTCTGGACCCTTTACAGCCACTGAGGTATAGGAAGGATTTAACAGTTTGATGGCTTTTAATCTATCCTCTTCCTCAGTACATTTTTATGTATTCACCTTTGGTGTTGTCATATGTTTATGAGAGATACTTAAATATATAACATAATTTCTAAGTTTGAACTTAGAATGTCATTGAGAAGGAAAACATATACATGTAATATACTCAGAAATTGTTTCAACTGAGTAAAAAGCTACTGAGGTTTAAATAGAATATAGAAATTCAGGTTTTTATAGTGATATGAGAATTTGGTTTAGTTTTCATTAAATTAGTATTAAGCTGAAAATATTTTATTTACTTAATGGTGTCCTTATCTCAGTTTATTTTCTCCTATAGACATATTTGGCAATTCTTTTTTTCCTTAAATAGTAGAATGGATTAGTTTTGATAGAATAGTTGGCTTAAATTTAGAAACGGGGAAATAATTTGGAAGACACAGAAAGTACTGGATAATTGTTGATTTTTTCTTTTTTAAGTCTGGCTACTTTTCTAGTATGTTCAGTGGTTCTTGGAAAGAATCCAGCATGAATATTATTGAACTGGAGATTCCTGACCAGAATATTGATGTAGAAGGTAACCACCACCATAATTATTGCTATTATGCAGAATCATAAAAACATAATCTTTTGTTCTTTTGGTAAAAAAAATAAACATTTTCTTCTAATCTTGTAAATTAGAAAAAGTTTCATTTAACCCCAAAGTGACATTACACTGATTTACTCCATAGTTTATCAGTTCTGTTCTACTTATCCCTCATCTTTTTAGTCATGTGGGTCATATCAATCTGTTTACTTATATTTGTAAATATACCCGCCTAGGATAAGGAGGATGTAGGGTGAAGGAAGGAAAAAGTATAACCATTTTAATTACTTAGAAAAGCTGATAAATAATATTAATTGATCATCCCCTATATATGAAGACCTTTTCTTGGAACAATAGGATACAAATCATATAATCAGTGTTACTTAGTATAAGGGCTTTTAGTTAAGAAATTTAAGAGGATTTAAGAGATTTATTTTAGTTCTCAGAGCATTTGAGTGAGCCTAGATTAGACTGTAGTTTTCCCAATTGCTATTCCAGTACTCCTTCTGCTCCCTCACTGGTAGCTCAAAGAGAAGTACCCAGTACTTAACACACAGGCAAAAAGACAAGTTAAGAATATTAACAAAACACACCATATGAGACATAGATGAGAGCAGCAGTGGCGTGAAGGATGGACAGGCTTAGAGAGCTGTGGTGGCTGGGTGAGAGTGTGGCATGGACAGAACCATGACCTATTCCATACTCCCCAGTGGTAAAGCACTGAAAGCACCAGGGTTATGATTATTACTGTTTTGTGCACTTACTGATTGGTCTGCTCAGGGGTATCTTTATAAAAGCTTTTCCAAGGGTGCCTGAATTCTGACCACTAATGTCAAGATTAGCTGTAGAAGAATCCAGTTCAATTTGGTAAAATAAATTTATAACATTATTATTAAATTAGCACCATCAGTCAGTAACCATTATTAACCTTTTAATTAGTGATACTGCTCTTATCCTTTTAAGTATATACTATATTTAGACATATGTCTTAGTGGGTAAAGACAGTTGTATTTATTATACTCTTATAGAAATATTATTTCATTTTACATGTGTCCTTTTGCTTTTAGCCCTGCAGGTTGCATTTGGATCACTGTATCGAGATGATGTCTTAATAAAGCCCAGTCGAGTTATTGCCATTTTGGCAGCAGCTTGTATGCTACAGTTGGTAAGTATGTGCATCAAAGAAAGGATTATAGCTGTATCTTTGTTTCAGAATACCTATTTCAAAAACAAAAATTAAGCTTAGCTTTTTACAATTTTAAAAATAAAACAAATATATAAATATGCCATTTGTGATGTCATTTAAAATGCTTAACCAAAAGCAAATTATTATGACTGAAGGGGTCATGATGTCTATGTAAGATGAAAGCAAACTATTTCTGTGTAGGTGTCTCAGAATAACTATAATGTGGAAAGAATTTACTTGTCTAAGTCCATTTACAGATTTCTATTCATTAATGATTTATCTTGACTGTTATGAAGTTAGGTGGCTTATAATTACTAATTCATTTAGGTCATGGGTTCGAAAAACATTGAGTGCCTATTATGTAAACTTTTTCTTAATTATGAAAAAATTGTGTGTTAACCACATAAATGTATATAATCCATTGGTAGAATGACAGATTTGTTCATTCAACAGAAGTGTATTGAGCAATGTGCCAAACTAGTCATAAAGATCCAAAAGTAAATTAAGATATAGTCCCCACCTTCAAGAAATTCACAATATAATGAGTGTGAAGTGGGGGAAGAAGGGTTGATGTGCAGACCCAAAGGTGTAAAGTAAGAGCTTCCAATATTATAGGTACGATAATAAGCATCTTGTAGGATTTACGGGTACACAATGAGGTCACTTCCACCTTGTGATGTTAAAGAAGGAAGTAGTGTATGAGGGTGAGTCTTGAAAAATGAAAATGTGTTTCTTTTGCAAAGTAAGAAGAGAGAGGAAGGAAGAGCATTTCAGGCAATAAACTTTAAGATCTAGAGATGAGAAAACTGGAGGATTAGAGAATTTGAGTGGAACACGGCTCTAGCATAGAATATAAGAAGGGTAGGAGAGGGGGAGGCAAAAGCCAGATCATGTAAGTTCTCTATACTTTTTAAGAAGTTTAGACTTTATATAAGTACTTTTGTAAGATTTTAATCAGGGGAAAGACAAAGCTATATTTTAGAAAGAATGCTTCAGGAACAATGTAAAGGATGGATTGGAGGAAAGATGAATATAAAACCTTTTGCAATAATCCAAGTAAGGGTCTAAATTAGGGTCGTAGCAATAAGAATGGAGAAGAAATTATATCATTGTATTAACCAAAAAATTAAAAATTAAAAAAAGAATGGAGAGGAGACTCTTGAATATCAGAGAGGGTAGGCAGGAAATCCACTGGACTTGGTGACAGACAAGAGGTTAATATGAAAGGAGAGAAATCTAGAATGACTTTCAGGTAAGTTTAAAATCCTAATAGAGTCAACATATTATTTTGATTTTTAAAGAAGTTAATTAAGTTTCCTTTTATGTGGTATTTGTATACTGATTTATTTGAAGTATTAGCTAATAGCTTGCTAAATATACTTGGTTGTGGTCATTTGATTTTTAAAATGTTTTGATCTTTTCAGTACTTATTTCCACTAAGTATACCTTATTTTCTAACTTTAGTCTTTTTTTTGGTTTTGTTATAAAACCACTTTCTGCATTATCTTAACTATTTAACTTAATAATATACTTGCACTAATATATTTCAGAATTTTGAGCAGAAAGAGACAGGGTATTTTCCATATATTGAATAAAGTGAGTTCATTTGAAATTTTCTATATAAGCCTTTTAGATTAAAGTTTCAGTGTAAGTTGAAAACAGTATATTTGATTTGGGTGCATCTCTTAGCCATTGATAGGCATTTTAAACTTTAATAAACACTTTCTGATGATTGATAGTTTACTTGCCTAGCCCATCACAAGGTCGACTGACTGTATAAAGAACTGGCAATACTGACAGAATGCTGCTTAAATTTGCAAAGGTCCCAGGGAGGGGAAGAATAGAAAAGAAAGAGAATAACAATATTCATCTTTACCTGCTTTTACCCTCTCCCTTTCATTTTCAGTTCCAAGTATTTAGTTAATTACTTGATGGATTTTTTTTTCCAGTATTTTTACTGGACTTATAAAAAATTTAGGCTTGCTGCACTTAATGAGTTTTCTTTCTTTTCTTTTCTTTTTTTTTTTTTTTTTTTACTTTTTAATATGTAAAAGCACATATTCAGACCTAATTTTTCCCACATGAAATGGGCCTTTCCAGTGCTTATTTATATTTACAGGATGGTTTAATACAGCAGTGTGGTGAGACAATGAAGGAAACAATTAATGTGAAAACTGTATGTGGCTATTACACATCAGCAGGGACCTATGGATTAGATTCTGTAAAGAAAAAGTGAGTTATCCTTTTGTTTTTTCTCCCATCCCATTTTTGGGAATTTGGCTTTTGTTTCTTAAGAGAATGTATAGCTATAAGAAAAAAGAAAGTGGGGAGGAATAGAATTTTGTTATAAAAAATTCCCTTTTACATTTGGACTGATTAGTAAATTCTTCAAAAGTGTTGTCTTTATAAGTGACTATGGGTGGGTTATAACACGCTTGTAAAAACTATGGTTATTCTTTACAGTAGGTTTTCTATTCTTTCAAGTAACAGACATAATAGACATATCAGTACAACTACTGACAATCTTTAATTCTTGAGAATTGCAGTACTTATTTTCAGATTATAAAGAAGGTAATGGAAGTATGTAAACCCTTTAATAAACCATTTAACACAAGCTTGAAATGAAGTTTTCTTAATTAGAAATGCTCTTATTAATACAAAGGGAATAGTCTCTTAATAACTTGACAAAAATAATACTAAATTTTCAACTGTTAAAAAAAATTGAGCATATTCTAGCAAGACTAATATTGTTTTTATTTCAACTGTTAGTCCTACTTAATAAACCATAAATACATGATGTAAAATGTAATAGTTCCATGTTTTAATTTCAGGTGCCTTGAATGGCTTCTAAACAATTTGATGACTCACCAGAATGTTGAACTTTTTAAAGAACTCAGGTATTTGAATTTTAAATAACTTTATAATTAATCATTCTGAAATATATAAGATATTTTTGTATAAAACTATATTACTTATGAAAAAGTGGACGATTTAAGGAAAGGTATCTTGACTGCATCCATGAACTGAAGAAATGCTACACAAATTTTTTTGTTGTAAATGATGTATATTATGCTGACTGTTTGACCAATTTTAATAGAAAAATTCATTGCTGCTCTAAAATTAAAGTCTCAAGTGTTACCTCACTTTTGCCGAGCTCTTAGAGAATTTAACCGTTTATTTTTAAAACCATCTTTACCAATGAAAAGTTAAGTTTGAGGAAATTGTAAACTTTTTGATAAGACTCATAAAATTAAATTTACAATTAAGTTGGCTTTTTGAATTAAATCTGCTTACTATTCTATCCTTCCTTCCTTCTATGAATACTTCCAGAATGTCCACTATGGATAAAGGTACTCTGTTAGAGGCTCTGAAGGATTCAGAGATGGTTATGTCATGGTCTCTGCCCTAAAGGAGCTTATGTGTAGTAATGGGGGAATCTGAGAAATTAGGGTGGGAATGATCTTTTAGAGGCCAGTTGGCTTTACAGTTATTTTCAGACTTGCATTTATTTGACAGTGGTGCTTCTGAGACAAGGGTACAAATGTCCCTAGTAGTATGTGACTTTCTGATGGAAATGTACAAGACCAAAGACTAAATATTGCATAGCTTGCTGGGATGTCACTTATACTGATTAGGGGGTGGAGAGGAGGCATTGGGAAACACAGGAGAGAGTGAACCACTTTTATGTTTAAATACACTGTGAAGTAGAGAAAATTTAGATTTCTTCGAACATTCAAGACAATACTCAAGAATTAATAAATATTTTTATGGCTAGACCACCTCCTGGATTCCTGGATTATTTCCTTTTCTCTGCCCTTAAAAGGTACTTTTAGAAAAGGTTGAGAATCATTATTCTACAAAAAAATCATCACTAGTGATGTCACAGTGTAAACAAAGCTTTGTAGTATATTTGGTTTGAAAATCAATAGAAACACTTTTTTTTCTTTTATAATCTCATTGAGCCTTTTCAAAGGATAAATTGTAGTGGTCATTTTAAAAACTCAGATGCCCTACTGGCTTTTTCTAACATGAAGGAAAGAAAAATGAAGAAAAATAACAACTGGTGATATCATTTCTACTCTAAATTTATCCTAATACATATTTCTTGATCTTACTTTCTTTAACAGTAATAAAAACATGTTTTATGACTAAGCAATTCTCTTACACCTAGAGTGTAAAGGTTACTTTGAAGATACAGTTATTTCAATAAACTTTCAGAAGTATTTTTTTTTAAACCATTGAATGGAGAGGAAGGAAAAAGAGGAAGGCTGCCAATTTATCAGAGCATACTAAAAGTTATTTTGAGACCTTGTTTTAACTTGATTAATTGGCAAATCAAAGCTCTTTGTTTTCCAATCAGTGCAAAAAAAAGACCTTTCACAGCTCACTATCTGATTGATCCTTGTGTTCAGATTGTTTTCTGAGATTCTTTGTCTTGGGGAAAAAAGACTGATGTAATTTTTAATTCCACATTTTCTTTTGATAAGAAAGACAAAGTTTTCAGTTCCACCGGGCTCTTTTAGCCTATACATGAAGATAAACTCATTACCTTTCATTTTATCTTTTCTAGTATAAATGTCATGAAACAGCTCATTGGTTCATCTAATTTATTTGTGATGCAAGTGGAGATGGATGTATACACAGCTCTTAAAAAGGTATTGATGTAATGTGTGTAAGGATATCACCTCAGCGTTGATTATAATAGTCAAAAACTGGAAACAACTGGGGTTCAGTGATAAGGGAATGGTGACAAATGTAAGAAAAATAAAAGGAAATATGCAAATGTTAAAAAGTCTTTATATTTAGGGATTCAGTATCATGATGCGTGATTTTAATTTTCTTTATACTTTTCTATCTTAGAAATACATTTCTTTTTTTCCCCAGATTTTTTTTACAAAAAAGAAACATGTTATTGTTTTGTTATTTACATAATCAGAAATGTTAAATATTTTACAGTTGACTCTTGAACAACTTGGGGTTAGGGGTGCTGAAACCAACCCCCTCTACACACACAGTCAAAAATTTGACTCCCTAAAAACTTAACTACTAATAGCTTTATCTATAATATAAGCAATAGATTAACATATATTCTGTATGTTATATGAATAATTAAAGTAAGCTAGAGAAAAAAAAATATTATGAAGAAAATCAATCATAAGGAAAATTCATTTACCGTATTTATTGAAAAAAAAATCCATGTATAAGTGGACCTGCACAGTTCAAATCTGTGTTGTACAAGCGTCAGTTATATATGATTTTCAGAAATGTTTTCAAAGTAAAGCTTTAGTTGAATTAATGATTGATGAAATTTTCACACATGCTTTTTCTAGAAAACGTTAAAATTTTTCTTTTCAGAGACTTTATACTTTAGGTATATTTTTCAAGTCATCCTTTGGAAAGGTTTCTACATAGTAAATGTAATTTTATTTTCACACTTCTCTGAAGAGTCAAATTGGCTATTCTTTTTTGGTCACTTTTTTAACTTTATTATTATTCTGTAGATTCTAAGAATTCTTAAAATTACTGTCACAGACTTGAGGCAGAACCTGGGTATTAGGAGTCCTGATCCATCGCTTTTCCCACTGCATAATTTTGCTTTTAACCTTTTGTCCCCAGCATGGAGTCTGCATTTAACACAGTTGTGAATTCTGGGAAGCCTAGTTATATCATTGTGGTTGTTTGTTGTTATGGTACGATGAGATTCTTTTACTATTTTTCTCTAAGGGAGTTTAGTAACTGGGTTTAATCATCAAAGGAGTGGTAGACAGCTCATTACTATCTTTGAGCCACTGGTAGCATTCATTCTTTCTTGTTTCCTGTTTATGCCAGTAATGATAAATGCTTAGTGTGTGCCAAGCACTATTCACAGTTATATTACACATATTCTTTTAATGTCCTATGAGGTAGACAAGTTATCATTTCTTTTATAATCTCATATAGTGTGTAGTGAAATTGAATTAACTGGTAAGTAGAACAAATGTAAAATTAATATAAAATTGCTAATGTAATGTATATTAAACCTGTACTTTTTTAATCATGTAACTACGGTGTGTTTGAGATTGTACATACTTCCAAAGATTAGTTTATTCTTTATCACATACCTAGTTTTTATCTTTGGACAATGATTAATGCTATGGTTAATTTAAATCTTATAAGCATATCATATAATAGTTCTATTTCTTTCACTTGCTTGTAATGAAAACTAATTTTTTAAGTATGTTTTAAGGTGGAAGCAGTTTGGAAATGTAAAAACATAATATGATAAAATTTTGTAATTTTTTAATTTACTTTTTAACCTAGTGGATGTTCCTTCAACTTGTGCCTTCTTGGAATGGATCTTTAAAACAGCTTTTGACTGAAACAGATGTCTGGTTTTCTAAGAGGAGAAAAGGTATGCCTGAAATATTTATTGAGAACTTGTTTTGGTTTTATTTTCATTTAAATTTATTAAAACCAGGCTCTGACTTATTTATTATAGACCTAGAGAATTTTAGAGCTGGAGAAGACCTTATTAATTATCTAATTCAGCTTCTCATTTACACTGAGAAAATTGAGTCTGGATAAGAAAAATGCCTTGCTTAATATTACTTAAATTATTAGTCTTGGAACTAACACCATATTTTTATTCCCCAAACTACTGTTTTTCCCATTTTATCACCAACAGATCTCGGTGATTACATTTTTCTGTTGTTTGACCACATTGAATTTTCTCTAACAGATTAAACCCTGTGTTTCAGGGAACAGTTCTTAACATAGTGGGGGGGCTTATGGACAGGCTTCAGTGTGTCGCTAACCCCTAAAAGTACATGCAAAATACTGTATGTCTATGTGTGTTGTATTTGGCTGCGGGGAGGAGGGAAGCTTCCATACTGTTCATGAAATTCCCAGGGGAGACTGAGCTAAAATTGGTTAAGATCAACTACCAAAAGGTCTTATCTTGACACAGGTGGAGCATGCAATACATTTATTCTTTTACTTTGCCAGAACAGATACAGAAAAAAGCTTTTAATAGCATTTGAGTTCAAGGAAGTGGATAAATCAATCCTTAGTCCATGATTTTCTTAGTTTACTATAATTTTTGGTCCATGAATGGTCACCATTTACATTTTTAATATATTGAACCTCCAGAAATTAATCTTGGAGTACTACAACATTAATAATTTTAGTCTTCTCATGTAGTTCTTTTTTACTGTGTCCCTCTGACTTTACTCAACCAGTATCTTGAATTTTGTGTTTATTATTCTCTTGTTTAAAAAATAATGTTATTGCATTATGCAGGTATGTCTTACCATACATAATATAGTGCTATACTGATAAACTGTTTCTCTGAAAAAATAATCCCTGATTTGTAGCAGTTTTTAAATTTCCATTTTACAAATTCTCCCATTGTGGCTGATTTCAAGCTACTAACATGACATCACTGAATGCAGAGTTGGGAAGAAATGCATACCATCAGTTCCTGTGAGCCATTATGAGCCAGCTCCAGCACACCTTGAACAATATATCATTTTGTTTTAGTTGTTATTGAACTATTTCTTATTGTGGTCTTGATTTTTATTTCCTTAAGACAAAAGACATTGAACAGCTCTTTATATGTTTATTGGCCATTTGTTTACTCTTGTATGAAATATTTGTTAGGTTGTTTTCCTATTTTAATATTGTATGTGTCCTTTTTTAATTTGTAGCCATTCTTTATTTATTCTTGATAACCAATTCTTTGTCATAAATATATTTGCACTTATTTTCCAGTTTGTAGATTATCTTTTTACTTTCTTAAAGATGTCTTAATAAATAGAAGTTTTTAATTTAGTGCTCTTCATGTCTTGTTTAAATAAATTTTGTAGAAATATTTTACATAGTGAGATTTCTTAGCTTAGAGCCACATAAATTATTTTTCTATCAAGCTTATGAATCAAAAATGTGTAAAGGACTATACCAATAATATCTAACTTGATTTACTTAAAGAACAAATTATTAAACATATCTTAAATTATGCTTCAGTGCTACATTATGGTAATTAAAAAGAGGTCAGAGAAATTAGAGATCAGAGGAGAAATTTTAAACAGATGTGGAGAGTTAAAACTGAAAGAAACAGAGAGGAAGGAGATGCTAAAAAGCAAAAGGACTCAATAGAAAAGTAGATGTTAGGTGAATGTTAACATAAACTTATGCTCTTTTGAGTACCAGATGTATTAACCACATCAATCCATCAAGAGAAATTTTTCTGTAGCCTAAGTGGCAAAAACCAGAATAAGAAACTGTGGTCCACTTCTGGTTTTCTCATTCTAGGTTGTCCACCCCAGCCTCATTAGTGTAAAAGTATACGATTCAAGATAACTTTTCAGGAAGACATTTTTTTTTTTGCATAAAGCAAAATATATGTCTAATGCTCTTTTTCAGTGGGGAGTTTTGAGGTTATTTCACATAGTTTTAAATTATAAAAGTGATGAATCCTTAGAAATAGGACAGAAAAACCACTGTGGTCCCCTCACCTATTATATTTTGGTATATTTCTCTTAGGTTTCTTTATTTCACTTTTCAGATATATATAAATTAAGACTATAAGAAATATAGAAACTTAGAAACATTTTTTTTTTATGAAATGACATGTAGAAATTTCTGTTAAATTTGGCAGGTAAAATTAGTATGACCATGTTTTAGCCAGCTAGAATCTTTAAAACATATATTTTTTTAATTCCATGAATTCTTACAGAAGTAAATGAGCCAGTATCATGAAACCCTTTGAAGGGTTTCATGGAGTAATTTCTAAATTTCTGAGACTATAATCTATAATTAGAATTTTATAACTTGTTTATGTAATGGAGCACCTATAAGAACATAATGGTATTCTTAGTACACCCCATGATATTGGTACATTTAATTCATCATATGAACTAGAACCAACGTTATCATTTTTAAAAAGACAAGACAATTAAATCCAAGTTACATACCTGTTATGTAAGTAAGCAAAGTTAACTATTTTTAAAATGTGTTTACTGCTTTCTTGTTTGCTTTTTTTGACTAGGTTGGTGCCAAAGGAATACAAAAAAATGGGATAAAAATTTGTAAATTGTGAAAATTCTTTTTAGTAATTTGACTGTCTTTTTGTAATTTTCAGAAAGAAATTATTTTAATGGGCAACACATTCTTTCTGGCTCACAGCAAGCCTATGTCCCATGTGAAACATAGTTTGATACATAATAGTCTACAACAGCAATTCTCAACATTTTTTTCATGTCCTTAATAGCAAAAGGGCTGAGTATGCTCCCATAGGTAGACCTTGTTTAACAGGAAACAGACTAAGGCTTATATATGAGGCTCTGTTTGATAGCAGTAACTAGATATTCTTTCTTACTCATTAAAAACACATTGGAATGCCACTGAGAATAACTATTTTTAGAAATAACTTTAAATTCTTCCTAAAGGAAGAAATTTGTATACTTCTCAAACCTGAATTATTTAAATAATAAATACTACTGATATGTCACAAACTCAGGGATACAATGTCTTTGTATCTTATTTTGTATTTTAATAAAGAATTGATCAATTAACTAGGGTTTATCAGCTAAGGCATAAGTTAGAAGAATCCAAAGAGACATTCCATGTCCTGGGTATCTTGCAAAGGCCCTTCAGTGAGGTATTTAGGCTCTAAACTTCCACTGGAGTGTTTGGTGCCTTGGAGAGGAGATTCTGGAGACATACCATAATCCTATCATTAAGTATTCATTTCCTTCCTTCCTGCACTGTAAACTCTAGACCTCAGAAAGGTGTATAACTGAATTGTACCAAGGGTCTACTTAGGACCAAAGTTCTTAAATAGAATTTCCTGGGGCTTTTACCTAAATCTCCTGAAGTTTTTATCCACACACTAGAGATTTGAAAATCCTTGAAATCTTTGAAACTAGCTTGTATTCTAATAGATGTGCATGTGTGTGTGTCCCACCCATAAAAATATTTAAGAATAAAATAAATATATTTAAAAAGAATAGCTATTTCATTTTAACTGTCTTTTTTATAGATTTTGAAGGTATGACCTTCCTTGAAACTGAGCAAGGAAAACCATTTGCGTCGGTGTTCAGACAGTTAAGGTTACAGTATATTATCAGTGATTTGGCCTCTGCAAGAATTATTGAACAAGATTCTTTAGTACCTTCAGGTAAGAGAATATGATGAAATTAAGATTTTAAGTAATCTCTTTCTGATTGTAATAGTAATAAATATCATAGAAAAGAATAATAAATAGAAATTATCCTTAATCCCAAGAAAGTTACATTTTTATACCAAAGTTGAATCATATTTATAGGTAATTTTGTGTTCACATTTTATATTTTAGATATTTTCCCATATCTTTAAATATTCTCTACGATATTTAAATGGTTTATAGTTTTCTGTAATACGGGTGTTCTTTGATTTGATCAACCAGTACATGTTTTGGTTCTAATTGTTTTTTTTTTCTATTAATACTTCTTAAATTTTCTTTTTTTTTTTCTTATTCTTGTCTTAAACCTTGTGTCAAAGCAAATTTACTGTCTTTGCTAATTATAATTTAAATTTTTAAAACAGTTACTGATTTAATTTTCTAAGGTAAATCTGTAGATTCAGTTTAGTATTACATATGCATATAAGAAATATAAAATAGAATTTCTCTTTGAAGATTTATTTATATATTTGTAAACATTAGTAATTAGACTTATAGATTTGTCTAAAAAGTTGTATTGTTTTGACACTTATGTTTTTAATATAGCTCTGTGTTTATAGATTTAAGTCATTCTTATAGTCTGTATACTTATTTAGAAAGGTATTAAATGGAAAGCAAACCCAGAGTTAATACTTCTGGTATATTTGAAAGTAATGCATTTTTATAAAATTCTAGCAGGTTTATGGACACTTTCTGTTGATTTTTTATAAATCATTTTTAAATAATTTTTTCTCAATTACAGTTGACATACAATATTATATTCATTTCAGGTAACCTAGTGATTAGACATTTATGTAACTTAGAAGTGATCATCCCTATAAATCTAGTACCCATCTAACACCATACATAGTTATTACAATATTATTGTCTGTTTTTCCTATGTTATACTTTACATTCCCATGATTGTTTTTTAACTACCAGTTTTTACTTCTTAATCCTTTTCCCTTTTTCACCTCTCCCCTCAACACCCCCCTTCCATCTAGCAACCATCAAAATGTTCTCTATATCTATGAGTTTGTTTCTGTTTTGTTTGAAATCATATGGTATTTATCCTTCTCTGGCTGATTCATTTTACTTAACACAACACCCTCTAGATCCATCCATGCTATTACAAATGGCAAGACCCCATTCTTTTTTAAAGCTGAGCAATATTCCATTGTATATATGCACCACTTCTTCATTCATCCATCGATCGACGCTTAGGTTACTTCCATATCCTAGCCATTGTAAATAATGCTTCAATGAATATATGGATGCATATGTCTTTTCAAATTAGTGTTTTGGGTTTCTTTGGATAAATACCTAGAAGTGGAATTGCTGAGTCTTTTCTTGTCTTGTTATAGCCTTTGCTTTAAAGTATTTTGTCTGATATGATTATTGCTACCCCACCTTTTTGCCTCTAGCTTCCATTTTTCACAAAATGTCTTTTTCTACCCCTTTTCTTTCAGTCTGTATATCTTTTGATCTGAAGTGAGTCTCTTGTAAGCAGCTTATGTAAGGATCTTGTTTTCTTATCCATTCAGCTATCCTTTGTCTTTTGATTGGCTCATTTAATCCATTTACATTTAAAATAATTGTCAATAGACATGTCATTATTGCCATTATTCATATTTTTGTTTGTTTCCTTCTTAAAGGAGTCCCTTTAACATTCCTTGTTATAGTGGTTTAGTGGTAATGAACTCCTTTAAATTTTTCTTGTCTGGGAAGCTCTATATCTCTCCAATTTTAAATGATATCCTTGCTGAGTAGAGTAATCTTGGTTTTAAGTCTTTGCTTTTCATCACTTTGAATATTTCATGACAACCCATTCTGGCCTGCAAAGTTTCTGTTGAGAAATCAGCTGACAGTCTTATGAGAGTTCTCTTGTAGGTAACTAATTGCTTTTCTCTTGCTGCCTTAAGATTCTTTGTATTCAACCTTTGGCTTAACCTTTTAATTATGATGTGTCTTGGTGTGGGCCTTGTTGGGTTCATCTTGTTTGGGACCCTCTGAACTTCCTGGGCTTGTATGTTTACTTTCTTCACTGGGTTAGAAAGGTTTTCAGTCATTATTTCTTCAAATAGTTTTTTAATTCCTTGCCCTCTCTCTTCTTCTGGTACTCCTATAATGTAAATGTTGGTATGCTTGATATTGTACCAGCGGTCTCTTAAACTATCCTTATTTTGGGGGGATTTTTTTTTTCTTGTTGCTGTTCTTATTGGGTATTTTCTGCTACCTTATCTTCCAAACTGCTTTTTTTTTCATGTTAGTATACCCCATCTTACAGATATAAGTGCATAAATAGGTTTTTCTATATATCCAAATAAAAGTTATATATTGTTTCATAAGTAGAATATAACTTAAAATTATGTCCCATGCTGTTTTTGAAGGGGCAAAAATTGGCCACATAATTGAAATTATCAAGATAGATTGATGTTTGCTCTCAAAAGCAATGTATCCTAAATTTGAAATAAATAATTTTGATTATTTAGCTAAAATTTATTGATCATTTTTCAGAAATAGTGCCAAACACATACACTATCATTATTTCAAAATTATGCATTCTGGGAGTTTCAGTACATCCATTTTGACCATACTGACGTCAGATATATGTTTAATTCCAAGTTAATAAATCAGGATTTTGTGTAGAAACATTCTATTTTAGGATTCAACTATGTTAAACACAGTTGAACTCCATTTCAAGGAATTAGATTTATCTTAGGTTATATCATTAAGTCTACTTTATTCCATACTCTAATTGTCATATTTCTCTTCCCCTTGATACCTCCGACCTATTTTGTTACCATTCCTCCCAAACCTTTCTGTTATATGCTCTGGAACCAGGGTCAGCAAACTCTCATATCTTCCATTTCTTTCTTTAATTTATTGAGCTCTCCAAGAAGATAGTGCTTTCTATAGAGGGCTTTCTGTCAGTTAAAATACTCTGCTAGTATAGGGTAGGAGGCTAGATAGTCCTAGCCCCTCAGTGCCCTTTCCATACCATTATTGCATATGATGTGACTCATCCTCTATCCTTTCTCTCCTTACCCATCCACATTTATTTAAGACTTGGACATTCGATTTACTGTCTGCTTCACCTCGCCCCCGTCTAGTCACATAATGTGTTTATATGATCATTCCATTTAATATCCTTGCCTCCTAGTAATTTGATCTCAGCTCCAGTAACATTTGTTTGCTGAACATTAGGCACTCACCACCCATGGAAACACCATGAACCTTGTAACCCAGAATTTCTTAGCATCAGAAGAACTGGTAGTTTTCAGGCTATAGATAACCTTCTAGCACGTTCATAACCTCATTCCCTTTTACACTGTTATTTGTTTTCCAATCTGTTTTTTAAGCCCTCCATTTTCTACCTCTCCTGACTTTTTCAGGCCTGAATATCATGATATATCTTTTGAGTCACTCTCACAACTGCCTTTAACTCTTTGTCCTTCTACTTGGGAAAATCCCAAAATTAAATTAAACCTTTGTTCCCATACCTTCTATTCTGTGCTGAGTACTGCTACAGAGCATTCTACAACTTTTGTATTGGTGCCACCAATACACATCTCAACACCAAGCTTGTACCTTGAGACTCCTTAAACCACTTTTACTTGGTCACTTGTCTATTTCATTCATTTCAACAATTATATCAAACCTCTGCCACTCTGTTCAAGCTTCCTATCCATTCACTTCACTGTCAGTGTGGAAACTCTCCTTCTGCTTTTTACATAAATTTGAGATAATCAGGCAATAATTAGTTCAGATTTGTAATCCTTCTCACCTTTCTGTACTTCCTCTCCTATCCCAGTAGTTAAAGATGCTCCTTATTTTGTGACCGGAATAACCAGACTCAACCTGAGTGCTCTGATATTAGAGGCAGTTTATTAGCCGGCGGCTGTCCTTCCAAAGGAGCAGCCCCGAAACATAAAGGTACAAGGGTTTTAAGCCCTAATCCTATAAATCATTCTGTCTAAACCACAAAGGTCTAATATTTCTTCTATTCACTACCTGTCAACCTAAAGGTGGGTTGTGCAAGCGGGGGTACAGAAGGAGAAAGCATACTGTTAAAATGTTAGGTTCCCATGGGTAACTGTTAGGTTCCCATGGGCAACTGTTAGGTTCCTATAGGCAACTGTTAGGTTCCCAGGGGTAACTGTTAGGTTCCCAGGGGTAAGAGTCAAACAATAACTTTTCAAGCAAGCAGGTGTCCAGAAGTGAGACTTGGCAATTAACACGTAGGCTCTTAACCTTAACCCATTACTACATCTTTGTGACCCTTTCATTAGTACGTCATCACACTTACCTGTTCAAACCAACCTCCTACTGTGTTCATAATCTTAGCACTTTCCTGTTTGTTCTGGAATTTGACTTTGTCATTTAATCTGTATCTTGAATCTTTTCCCCACCTATTATCCTTCAGCCTATAAAACATGGTCATCTCTTTTATTAAAAAACAAAACACCATCCCTTGGCCCTGAGTCCCCCACAATAGCCACTATTCTTTTTCTTAGTAGCCACCTTCTTCAGAGTAATCTACAGATGCTGTGTCTCCTTACCTTAGTCATTTCTCAACTCACTGAAATCTGTCTTTTGCCCTTGCTATTTCACTGAAACTTTCTAGCAAAATTAGGGTTGTCCTTTTTGCAAAATCCAGTGGCCTCATTTTAGTCTTATTTTAACTTCTCTAGCATTTTTATCATGGTTTCTCAGTTTTTTCTGTAAATTCTCTATTGTACTACCTTCATTTAGAAATGCTATACTTCCCTGGTCCTTTTTCTGCCTCTCTATTCCTTCTCTTTTTCTTTTATAAGCTTCTCTTACTCTGCCCACCTCTTACTTCCTGAGGGTGCACTTGGCCCATTGATCTTTTTATTCCATATAGTGTCCCAGAGTGATCTCCTTCATTCATATGATTTATTAAAAGATTCCAGTTTTGACCTCTCCCCCGAGTTTCATACTTGGATAACTACTGGCTAGCCATCTGCAAATTGCTTTAGTTCATCTGTTCAAAACAGTGCTTGTCTTTCCCTTCCAGCCCAAATCCCTGCCTTCAGTTATCAACATCATTAATAATCTAGCTTCACAAAAAAGGGAGAATCCTAGATGTCATCCTATATTCCTCCTAAATTCTCCACATCCATTCACTGGTCCTATAGATTTCTTTTATGGATAATTCTCAAAATCACCTCCTTACCTTGGCTACTACCACTTCCTTATTTAAGACTTTGTAATCCCTTGCTAGATTACTGTATCATAGAATGTTATCCGTGTCCTTATTGGACTCTGAGGGCCATAGGTTTTTCATCTTTTTCCCTCCAATACAAGTAGTGCTTGACAAATTGTAGACACTCTGTTTGTGTGAATTAAAATTGTTTTCTAAAACATATTAACTTACATATAGCCTAATAGTGCCTTTACTCTATCATATAAGTTTGGGTTATAGCTCCTAACCAAAGAACTTTAAAGGGAGGGAGACAAATAAACAAATATGTATAGATTCTAAAGTGCCCCAGGCAATAAGCCAGATTATTCATTTAACATTTATTATGTAAAATAATCTTTGAAATTTATCAAGACAGTTGTCCTCATTTTACAGATGAAATGAAGTATAACTGTCCTGTCATACAGCCAGTGAGAAGCAGAGCTCAAATGTAACCCTAAAAACTTTCTTATTCTAGAGCGCATATTGTTTTCACTACATCTTACTGGTTACTTAAAAGAATTCCACTGTTTTATTCTCTTCAAGTTTGTATATCCAGTTGTAAAAATTTGACCAATAACTTTGATTCAATTTGAAAATTTTGATTGAATAACTTTGAATCACCATTCTTTTGAGTATAATTTTTTGGCTTTTGATAACAAAGTAATGAAGTAGATACACTGTCTCTTATTTAGTATTGCGGATAAGAAAATGGGTATTGTAACTTTTTATATTAGAAATTCCTGTTATGGGAATAATGGGGAAACCTAATGCTTAATATATTAATAAGTTAAAGAGATCATTGTTAAAGCAGTATGAGTTTTGTGACGGTAAATTGCTTTAAATGAAAAGGTACATAAGTCCACGTAATTAATTTTATTCAGAAAATAGCTTTGAATTACTCAGTACTCAGTAAATTTGTCATCTTTTGGAACTGGAGTTTTAGGTTATATAGGATTATCTTTTAACCAGCCTTCTCCATAATTTTGCACTAATACTTTATACCTAGATGCTCTGTACAAAATATTATTTATCTACATAGGAATTTTTTATTATGTAAATTTTTTGTCCTTCGCCTTCATGAACTATATCTGACTTACATGTTTCATGTAATAGTTGAACTTTTAGGCTGTTTTTTGCTAAAAGTTTTATTAGTTTTAAGTAGATTTTTCTCTTTGTGTATACCTGAAAATAAACTTTTTCTTTCACTTAAACAATAAAATGTTGGGAAAGGTAGGAGTGTATCTTTTTTTTTCAAGTTTTTAAATCTAAGATATTAATTTTAAAATGGTATGCTTTTGGAGCCCCCCTTCCTCATATCTTTTGTATAAGACAGGAGAAATTATCTAAATAAAATCATTTTGACTTATTCTGTTGGGAAAATACTGTGTTTACATTCAAAACTGCTGTAGACTAGGTCTACAGCTGCTGATCATGGCATCATCAAATTCCACCTTGATGTGCCTATTCTAAGTTTTTGTTTTGGACTTTGGTCCAATAAAGTTTAAAATAAATCCTTAAACTTGTTTTCACTGAGTGGAAGTTTCATGATGGCACCTTTATAGAATCTTTCCACTAAACACTAACTCTCTGCCAAAAAGGATTCTGGCAAACTCTGCCTAGTGTATCTGCCTTTTGGAGATAGGATTGCATATAATCATATTAAAATCTCTGTATAAATGAACTGGTTTCACTTATTTTTATCCCATGATTTTTAAGCACATTTTAGCAAGGATTCTTCCCCCCTGCACTCCCCCTCTCCATGTATTAGCAGTTACCATTGTATTTGAACTAGTGTTCTGTTAACTTACTTTTGGGCTGCTGCTATTGAATGACTTACTAGTGACCAGAAAGATTTCTAGTACCTTTTTACTGTTTTAGATTAAGGCAAGAAAAGAGGAACAAAAATATGTACCTATGTTTTAACTTGTTAAAATGCTTTTGGTTTTATAGATTATTCAAAGGTTGTTGGAATTTAAATTTTAAAACATTTTCATGGGGTATATCTTGCATGGTATTGGAGACTATATATGTGTAGCCCTTTCATTCTAATCGTGAAAAGCCATATTGTCTCTAGATCAGTAAATATCAAACTGCAAGCATAACCA
Source organism: Macroglossus sobrinus (assembly GCA_004027375.1). NCBI lineage: Eukaryota > Metazoa > Chordata > Mammalia > Chiroptera > Pteropodidae > Macroglossus > Macroglossus sobrinus. The sequence goes on along the minus strand of PVKZ01001305.1, from coordinate 326,814 downwards.
TTAGTGAGATGAGAAACCATGTTAATGGGAAAGGGTCAGCTTTAAAAAAAAAAAAAAAACAGTAGAACAGAATTTAAAAATCTGAATGCATTGCAAATAAGATACACAATATGTATGTATACTGAGTCACATAAACTTTGCTTTACATAGTGAGGAAAATTGTGGCCTAGATATTTGGCAGTTATTCCTCTTAATATAGTGAGAATATCTTGGGAATGAGGGGAAGAATCAGTCAAAGTGTATTTATATAGAGTTTTGAGAAAAGATACCAATAAATCCGTGGAAGTCATCTTTATACCTTTATTAGGCAGAGACTTATTAAGTGAAAATCTAGATTTGAATTGCACTAGGGTTTCTCTCTTTCTTTAGGTAGAGATTGATAACGTAAAAAATGAAAAAACTATCCTTTTGATTGGGAATAAATAAAAGCAGAAAAATAAATGTGCTAAGCTGATTCTACTTGTATTTTTAATATGTTTTTATCTAAAATAATTAAAATTTCAGTTTACACAGACTTGGGGAAATTATGCTTATTATTAAAGGAAAATATCTATAGTTATAATTTTTATTTCATTTACAATAACTTAAAGTAGAATCTTTTATTTTTATTAATAGTTATCTAAATCTGATTTGCCAGATTTGTTGAGCGTGCATGATTCATCTGATAATTTAGAGGTGGTTTATGTCCCATTAATTAGTTATTATTTTAAAATAATTTAATAAAAGATCAATCCATTAGTTTTCTGTTAAAAGTTTTACAAAAATGAAAATATTGCTTTAGGTATGTTTCTCACAAATGAAAATTAAAGAATTATGAAAAATTAAACTATTAAATGCAAGAATACACTTTTAACTAAAAATTTAAATTCTAATTTAAATGTATATAACCTAAGTAGAATCTACCCCAGGGCAAAGAAGGATAACATTTACCACTTTAAAAATCATTAAGCCATATTGTTGTAGCATATTTGTAAAATATAAACTATCAGTTTTATTTATTGCTATTTTAAACTTGAATTTAGAAATATTAACATGTCAACTTCTTAAAAATTTTGAATCCTTTATAGTCTTCCATCTTTCTTCTTATTATTCTTATTATAGTTATTTATGTCTACATTTTAGAATGGCTGTCCTCTGTGTATAAACAGCAATGGCTTGCTATGCTCCGGGCAGAACAAGACAGTGAGGTGGGGTGAGTATGTTATATCATACCATTGTTCATTAGGAGAAAAAAAAAAGCTTTGCTATGAATTTTTACATTCATTATATTGAAAAATCAGTAACAATATTGAAAAATCAAGAGCTGCTAAAGTAAAGATCATGTAATCAGCCTTAATTCTTATATTTCTATAACATTATTAATCTTGTAAATATTTATTTTTCTGATCAGTTAGTATAATGGAATGTTTGAATTGTTATTTGCTATATCAGAGAAATTGAGTATTTCATATACTTTGTTTTACCTGGTTTTCTTTCAACATACTGAACTATTATTACTTGGAATAATGCTTTCATAAACCATGATTTTCATATTATGTCTAGAGAGAGCTAATTTTCTTATTTGTAGTAGTATTGTCAAATTCTGACTAATAGGTTTTTTGAAGTCTTTTAAGTCTAAAATGATTTAACATTATCTGGTTACAGATGCCTTCCCCGAAAGCATATGACCTATAAAATGTTTATGTACTTTTCTTCATTTTAAGGGAAGAAAATTGTCTTTTCTTTCAATATACAGTGCTTTGCAGTTTACAGAAGTACTTCCACATTTATTACTCATCTTTGTACTAGCTCCTTGGTATGGGCAGAGTTTAGAGATTATCCATCTGTGAGTATAAAGAAGAGGCCTTAAGAAGTTTAATTTTTTTGCCCTGATCTCTTTTAACCCATTTTTATATACCAAAGAACTTCTAAAATAAGGGCCTAGTCATGTTAATTCTAAAAACTTTAATATGGAAAGTGTTACATAGACTCATAATGATTATGAGATTTTTCAGGGTTCTATTACTTTATAATTTATATCCCATCTTTTTCCAAATCTATTCACAGCATACTTATTGTGCATAAATATGGTAAGATTTTTGAAACAAATAATAAAAACAAAAAATGTTATTTAATAGAATTCACATTTCAAACAATTTGAAATGTTTGAAATACCTTATAAGTCATCCTGCTTTTGTATATTCAATTTTTTAATGTTAGATGTTCTTAATTTTTTAAGATTTTTCTCATCTGTATCTTTATTGAGTTTAATATAGTCTCACCTAAGAGACTGAACTAGAATAAGTGGGTTTCTTGCCCTCAGAGGAATGTAATCATATTTCCCCTAATGAAGTGCTTTATCCACAGATACTGAACATCTGCATACTTCTGCAGGGCTGCTAAAGTGAGGACCAGGTTTCATCAATGCATTCTTATTTTTATCTATACCACAAAAAGTTTATTGTAAAATCTAGCATGTTTTTCTGTTCTTTTTAACTCAATTCTTTTTCAATTAATAGTTTCCTATTTTCTATGAGATTTGATGTTTTATGCATATTTCTAGGCCTCAGGAAATCAATAAAGAAGAGCTGGAGGGGAATAGCATGAGGTGTGGTAGAAAACTTGCCAAAGATGGTGAAGTAAGTAAAACATTCTCATACAAATTGTTGTTCTGTTGGTGCAAAATACACTTTCAGTTACAATCATGACAACTGTCATATTTCTCAGAAGAGCTTTTTTGATACAGTTTCTGTAGTATGATCTCTGGACAAGGAGTTACATATTCAGTGGTGATTGATTATTTGGCCTTGCATGAGAGTGTGAAACTTTTTGGGTTAAGATAAAAATTATGAGAAGACGGTCCCTCAGCAATCCAAAAATTAAGAAATTATATAGGAGCTGTTACATAGTCTTAAAAGTGATCCTTTCTATTTACAATTACCCTGAGTCTCAAAGAGATTCAAACCCTGTGATTGCTACCCACATTAAGAATTAGGTTTTTCATTACCACCCAATATAAATGGATATAAGTGAAAGCATTATAAATCATTACATTCTGCTGCTGTGTCCAAAGATTCTATTTTCTGTTTCATATTTTTAAAAAGCTGATTGTGACTCATTAAATTGATTTTACAACCCACTAATGGGACTTTAACTATATTTTTAAAAACTCTAGTCTAATTATACTTTTTATCTTTCAAAAATTTTAGCCTAATTTAGATAATCATTTGGTTATTTTTTCCCAAATTTTTTTTATTTTAACTTCTTAATTTTTAAAAGTTATTTTATGTTTGCATTCATAATTATAACAAGTGTTCAGAACATAAAAGAGAAGTAGATATATTTTTTCCTTCTTCCTCCTTGTTGCTGCTTCCAGACCTTTTCCTCCCTCGTGCCTAATTGAACCACAGCTCCTCTGAAGCATATGCTTCTGTTACACCACTCATACCCTTATTTTGGCCACCATTCACTGGGTTCACTGTCTTCTTCTCACTACTCTTGTTATCAGTCTTGGTGATTTTAGTATCTCTATTCCCTGACCTTCCTTCCCCTTTGATCTTGTGCTCCACTCTACCTCAGGCACCCATTTCCTGTAAGCTTATCCTCAAGTTTTGTGTTAGTAATTAATACTCCACCTTCAAAATCTCTATTTCAGGCATATCCTTGCCAGACTTTTATCCTTATAGCACTCTCCATCTAGTACCTGACTGTAACAGTTTAACTCCTCTGGGATGTACAGTACATTGTTCTTACTACCTTTTCCCATCACCCTCTCACCACATCCCTACTTCTTTCTTTACTTGACATATTCTATGTTCCATCTTAAAATTTGTTCCTGGCTTATACTTTTAACTTCCCTTTTTCCCTTTTTCACTCTGTCAAATTCACCTGGCCAAACCCCATTTCTGTGTTAAATCCCAATCTTCTATGTACTCCATGCCTGCTTCCAAACAAATAAATGTAACTGAAGAAAAACACCATAGCCCAGCAGGTTTCACTTGAATGTTTGTAACTATAAACTTTAAGCAGGTCTTTAGTGTTGCATGGTGATCTTCCTACATTTCCCTAGTGAATTTATCCTCCCACTCTTTGAGTAACTCATATCTTCTCAAAAGAGGAGTGCTACCACCCTCATTCTTATCTGATGGCCTTGCTTCTTTTCTTCATTCAGAAAATAAAAGCAATCGAAAGAGAATCTGTACATCTTCCCACCAATGAATCTACCAGTCTACCTGCATCTGTAAGCTATGCTTTCCCTCTAGTCCATTTTCTCCTGGACTCCATCCCTTCTCACCTGTTCAAAAGCTTTGTTCCTACTGTTATGCCCTCCCTCTCCTGTATCATCGATTTTTCTCCTCTACAGAATTATTCTCATTTAGCATATAACATGCTGCCGCATCACTCATCTTAAACCATACCCTAACTCCACATTCCCCTCTAGCTATTACTACATTTCTGTACCCTTCTGAAGCAAATATAATTGAAAAAGTTGCCTGTATTTGTTGTGTATACTTCCTGTTTTCTGATGCTCTCGTGAATCCACTCCAGTTCATTTACTCAAATAAACTCCAGTGAAATTGCTTTGCCATTGTCACCAGTGATTTCCACATTGTCAAATCAAGGAGTTTTTAGCCTTCAGAAAGCTCTTGGCAACATTACACATCTGTTCACTCACTCCTTCTTGGAGATAGTTTCCATTTGACTTCCAAGATAGCGTACTCTGCTAGATTTCTCTCTTCTTCATTGGCTGCTCCTTTTAAGGATCTATGCTAGATCCTTCTCCTCTTTTGCAACAAATGTTGGTGTGAATAAAGGCTCAGTACTTGGACGTCATCCTTTCAGTGCTCACTCCTAAGTGATCTCATCTAGTCCCATGACTTCATACTGATGACTCCTAACTCCAGTTTCATATATCCAGCTAGTTAATTGAAGTCTTTCTTAGGATCCTAATAGCATCTCAAATATAAAAAGTCCCAAGCTAAACTTTCTGATTTTCATCCCCAAACTTCCTCCTCCTCAAATATTCTCCAACCCATAAATGCCTCTTCTGTTCATTTATTGCATAAGCTTCAGATTTTGGATTCTTCTTTCTTTCATAACCACACCTGGTATCCATAAGTAGTCCCTCCACGCTGTACGTTAAAAATATATTCTTCACATATCTACTACTACCACTGAAGTCAAGCCACATTATCTCTTGCCTGTGCTGTTATAGTAGATCATAACTGTTTTCCCTATTTTTACTCTTGCTCATCTACATTCTGTTTTCCACACAACAGCCAAAGTTAACTTTTTAAAAATGCAAGTTAGATCATGTCACTTCTTTCCCTAAATTGTTCTATTACTTTCTTACCAGACTTAGAAGAAATCCAAATATTTTCTAACTGTGGACTGTTAGGCCCTATATTTTCTGGCCTTCCATTCCATTCTGTGTGTTACTCACTTACACTTTTCACACAAATGTATATACATATTAAAATATACATTCTACTAGGGCAGAGACATATTTACTGTTATTTTTTCAATGCCTAGAGCAGAACCTTGCACATAATATGTGCCCAGTAAATATCAGTGAACTGTTGAATTAATGTTGTAATTCAGAGTATCAGCCAAACACTTGAAGCCCTTCACTGTATCACAACATCTTACTTAATGGGATCTCACTATTAGGTGATAAGCAAACTTGTGAACCACATAATGGTATTTAAAATAACCAAGTTGTATATCTGTTTATTAGTTACTTAAGGTATTTTAGAGTATATTTAAAGCAAGGTAAATTTTAATGGGTTCTTATTACCTCCATCTAGTTTCCTGGTCCTCTGAGCTAGACCTACTTAGAGTTACAGTGAAAAGCTTTATTACTTACGATAGAATTACAGTGTGGATATATAATGAAACAGATCATGAAGAGGCAATGTTGGGAAGGTACCTTAAGGAATAATGATCATAGAGGCTGCTTTTCTGGCTTTCGTATGTACTATATCTTTGTGGTAAACCTTTATATATATTCACAGATATATTCTGTGTGGTAATCCTTAAGAGAAAGGCACTGACAAAAAGTAGGGACCTAGGAAAGAGAAATATTTGGAATGAGTTAGAAAAAGAAAAGACATTTTGAACTTTGACTTGATAACATGATAAACTGAAGAAAATCTTGCTCTTTTGTATTTCTTAGTACTGCTGGCGGTGGACAGGTTTTAACTTTGGCTTTGACCTGCTTGTAACTTATACCAATCGATACATCATTTTCAAACGCAATACACTGAATCAGCCATGTAGTGGATCTGTCAGTTTACAAACTCGAAGGAGCATAGCATTTAGGTAAGTTGGGTTTCGCCGCCCTACTTACTCCTCTAACTCCAGAAGAAATATAGAAATGAAATAAAACCTTGATAATTTATACCAACAATAGTAGAACTTTGGTAAGATACAATATATATGAACATTCAAGGAAATGATAAGGTTCTTTTCCTATATAACATGTTAATAATCAAAATAATAAGATCTAGATCTAGTATATCAGGGAGAAAGAGCAGGCTGGAATATGAATGATAAAGGATTGATACTGGGCTTGAAGCTATTGCCTTGTGGGGTAGCTCCATAGTGTAGTCGTTAGCATGTCTGCTTTATACACAGAAGGTTCTGGGTTCACACCCCAGGTAGAGCCACCACGGTCCAGCAAGGGTGCCAGGTCCCGGAGGCACCTGGCCCTGGGGACATGATGTGAGCATGTGGGAGAAGACGCCCTGCCTTCAGAGATCCAATTCTTAAGAGGAAACGGCAACATCCATAGGTCAGCGGTTGCAGTTAGGGCAGGAAGGAATTAAAGAGGGGAAAAAATGAAGGGGGGTAAAAAAAAGCTATTGCTTTGCTGCTATTTATAGCAAATAAAAGGTCCAAACTGGAAATATATAGCGAGGTATTTTTCCAGGAAAACATGTCTCGTATTATCTTTCACTTTGTATGGGATTTACTATGTCCAAGTTTGCCTGATAGTTGAGCTGGTAGTATTTTTCCAGAGAAGATGCTGACAAATTGAAAAATAGCTTAATGAACAGATTTTTTTGGTCACATATTTATACTTACATGATATACAAAAATTAACTCAAAATGGATCAAAGACTTAAACATAATAACTAAAACTATAAAATAACTCTTGTAAGAAAATGTAGGGGAAAAGTTTCTTGACATTGGATTTGGCAGTGATTTCTACAATAAGACACCAGAGCAAAAGCAACAAAAGAAAAAGATAAATTAGATTTCATTAAAATTAAAAAGTCTATGCATCAAAGGACATTATCAACAGAGTAAAAAGGCAACTCATGGAATGGGAGAAAATATTTGCTAATCATATATCTGATAAGGAATTAATATCCAGAATGTGTAGAAAACTCCTAAAACTCCATAACAACAAAAATCCAGATTCAAAAATGGGCAAAGGACTTAACATTTCTCCATAGAGGATATACAGATGACTAATAAGCACCTGAGAAGATGTTCAACATCACTAATCATTGGGGAAATGCAAATCAAAACCACAGTGAGATACCACATCACACACATTAGCATGGCTGTTATCAAAAACAAGTGTTGGTAAGGAAGTGGAGAAATTGGACCCTTGTGCATTGCTGGTGGGAATATAAAATGGGGCATCTTCTGTGAAAAATAGTATGGCATTTCCTCAAAAATTAAACATAGAATTACCATATGATCCAGCAATTCTTCTTCTGGATATTTACCCAAAAGAATTGAAAGCAGGTACTTGAACAGATATTTGTACAGTCAATTTTAAAACAGCATTATTTACAAGAGCAACAAGTGGAAGCAACCTAAGTGTCCACTGACAGATGAACAAATAAACAAAATGTGTTGTATGCCTACAATGGAATGTTATTCGGCTTTAAAATGGAAAGAAATCCTGACACATGCTATATAGCATGAACCTTGAGGACATTATGCTAAGTGAAATAAGCCAGTCTCAAAAAAACAAATACTGTATGATTCCACTAACACGAGATACCTAGAGTAGACATGTTCATAGAAACAAAAATAGGATGGTGCTTGTCGGGGGCTAAGCAAGGGGAAATGGAGAATTCATGTTCACTGAACACAGTTTCAGATGTGGCAGATGAAAAAGTTCTGGAGATGGATGGTGGTGATCATTGCAGAACAATGAGAATATATTTAATGCCAAGAACTGTACACTTAAAAGTTATTAGAATGGTAAATTTTATGTATTACCACAATAAAAAAGGCATATTTATACATTACTTGAATATCTTAAATATGTATAATAGCACAAGCTTGTAAATCTAAATAGAATCAGTTTATAGTTGAAAAGACTTGAGTCTTATCAAACAAAAAACTTATAGAGAATATGGAAGAAAAAATTAATATTAAGGTGAGGGAGGGCTTATTTAAATCTGTGGTTAAAAAATCATGTGTTTATTTTTTTATCTGTTTTTTTTTTTTAATCCTAGATTACGTTTGGCCTCTTTTGATAGTAGTGGAAAACTAATATGTAGTAGAACAACTGGTTATCAAATACTTACACTTGAAAAGGATCAGGTATGTTTGATTTCTTTTGTTTCATTATAGTATTTGTCTTTCGAATCCTCTTTTCTTAATTAGAATTAAAATTCTTAAGTAGAACTAAGAATTTTTAAATTAATTTAATTCAAATTAATTTGATTTAAAGATTGGTTTAAAAGTTTTTTTGAAGGTAAAGATGGAGGTATACGCACATTGACCTCTGCATAATTTATTCCATTCTGCTAGAAGTGTAAGATAAAAAAGGAAAACACAATTTGATTTGAGAGGCAGAGAAAAATTTATAATAGGAAAATAACTGTTTGTCTTGAATATCATCTGGAAAAGGATTTGAATCTTAATTGTTTTATCCTTTTTATTCATAAGTACATTTATTTATACATTAATAGCAGACACCTGGAAGACAATCCAGTATGTCTCCATAACTGGTGAATATTAAGAGAATGTTATCTGCTAGCACAATAGGTTTCTGAAAGGACAGACATCTGTAATATTCCCATATTCTCTCTAAACTCATATGTTTCTTCATATTTTGTATGCATGTAGAAGTTTCAAAATATCATGATGAGAAAGTAAACCATTTTCAAAAAGTAAGATGAGAGTCATTAAAGTATCAATGAACGTTAGGTCTACTAAAACTAACCACCATTCCAAAGGACATATTGATTTATTAAAAGGTTCAGAGCCTATAGTTCACATAAATTATTAGAAATTAGTAATTTTCCTTAGACTGGAGAGACTCTCATAGAACATCAGAATTTAGCATTGCAAGGAATGCTGGAAGTGATAGTTCTAGCCTCACATACTCTGTATAAGAACTACTTTAGCAGCATTCTTACAGTCAGTCCTTCAACCATTGTTGGAACTCTGGCAACAGAGAACTGACTCTCTCACATCGTAGGTAGTATTTGAGAAAGTAGATACATAATAAGAAAGTTCAAATCTGCCTCTATTGGAATTTTCTGTTGGTCCCTATTGTGCCCTCTGTAGCTGCATGGAAAATGGCTATCTTTTCCTTCTACCTGGAACTTCATAAAAAACTATTGTCATGGCTCAAAGCAGCCAGAGACTTAAAAAGCACTAGGCCAGGATAATATTGTATGCTAAGTGTTCCTTGATATGTTTATTCAGCAAACATTTGTGTCCTTCCTGCATGATAGCAGTAGAGGAAATAAAGAGGAACTTAACGTCATATAGCTTAGTATAAGTACCTTAATAGAGATGACCTCAGAGTATTGTGTAACAGCAAGGAAGAAGTTTTTAACCCTTATTATGGGGTTGGGAGCAGATATGGTTATTGGGGAGGAGAAGGGAAGACAGCTCAGGGAAAAATTCCTCTCCTGGAAAAGTTGAAAAGTGAATGGGTATCTGAACCAAGCTTCAAATGATGAGTAAGATGGAGGCAAGGAAGGCCATGGGTCATTCAAGGAACTAAAAGGTTTGTAAGAGTTCAGTAGGGCTAGAGCTAGGGCATGATGAGCTATGTGTGGATGAAGTTTGGATTTTTTCCTGAAATTTGTAGGGAATTATGGAAGGAATTTAGTTGTGGAGTTGTGTGTGTGTTTCTTATAGGTTATAGATATTTGTTATGGAAATAGAAAATACAAATAAGTGGAAAGAAAAATCATGCATCCCTCACTTAGAAATGATACCAAAATTAGATCTTACTGTTAACTATTGTGTAAGCTGCTTTTTACCTACTTCATTGTACATAGCTTTTCTTGTCAATAAATATATATATCTACAACATAATTTTTATTACTGCATAATATTAGTTATTTTAGATATATTGTAATTTAAGTAAGTCTTCCTTTTGCGTTTTTGTTTCACTATTATAAAAACTATACATATATCTTTGTACATTTTTCTAATGTTTTTAAAGAATAAATTCTAAGGAGTAGAATTCTTATCAGATAGTGTATATATTTTCTAATAGCCAGACTGTCCTCCAGAAATACTATCCAAGTTACATTCTCTCCAGTAGTATAGAACAGTATAGCCAACATAATTATCATTCTTGCTAATCTTTCTCCCAATATATAAGTGAAAACAAATTATATTTGTTTTAATTTTCATTTCCTTTGTTACTGATATAGTTGGGTTTTTTGTATGCTTCTTGGACAAATTATCTTGTGTAAATTGACCACTTAATATTGTTTATGTTTGTTTTTATTAAGGTGTTTGTTTTCTTGTTAATTTTAACAGCTTTTATATTAAGAGTAATAACATTTGTGATATACTATAGTTTTCCCATTTTTGTCATTTTTTTCTCAAACTTCATGAAATAATCTATCAATCTGTTCCTTCAGTGATTTTTTCTTTTGCTATAATATTCAGTCATAATAATTATGATTATATAAATGTACTCTGTACTTTTTTCTACTTCTTTTTTTACATTGGAGTATTTTTTGTGATATACCGGAAATATATCAAATGTGTTAATGTATTTGAAATCCAGTTTTTATCATGTACTAAATCCTTATATACTTGGTTTCATTTCTAAACTTTGTTATGTTTTTTTTATTTCTTTGTTGTGGAAATAATATATTTTAACTAGACCAACTTTAATTTTAATACCTACTAATACAAACCCAATTTCATTCTTCTCTTTTCAAAAATCTGAGTTATTTTTTCATAATTATTCTTTTGTATGGGGTATATAATCATTTTGTCAAGTTTCTTCTCAAAAATTCCTTTGAAGACTTTGATTTATATTTTTTAAATATATAGAGTAATTTGTGGAAAGTTTTTTTTTCTTTCTGGAATATGGTATTCTTTACATTTATTTAGATCTTATGTCTCTAAAATTTATCATTTCCCCCCCATATTCCTGTATATTTCTTGGAAGTATAATGCTAAGTACTTTATAATTTAATTGCTAATGTGAAATGAATTTTTTCTAATAGTTTTTGATGACATAAGAAAGCTAGGGACTTTTGCATATTTTACAATTATTCATCTTATAGGACTATGCTACCTAGATTTTCATTGTAGAAAGATCTTTAAGCAATGTGTAAGAAGTATTAAAGACATGATAATATCAGGAAGACACTTATAATCCAGATAAGACATGATGAGAACCTTAATTTAAGGAAGGTCGAAGTGGACATGAAGAAATGTTGATTGTTCTAGAAATGTGTTAAGATGAGAAAGTCAATAGTCAAAGATAGTTTCTGGTTTCTGACTTGGGCAACTTGATTTATAATAGTTTTTCCTGAGATTTGAATTATAGGAAGGAAAATGAATATGACTTAAAGTGAGGATGAAGATGTGATGAATACTTGGATACATTTTCTACAATAATATGCATTAGTTTCACCTTATTTTATACATTTTGGAGAATATGAAACACTGTTTAAATCTAAAGGTGGAAATTGGATAGGCCAGTGGGTAAATGGGTCTAGAGGTCACAAGCAGTGTCTAGGCTAGAAATAATGATCAGATGAGATAACCTACAGAGACTATGACAGAATAGAAATCTAGGGAACACTGGTTTAAGGGGTAGGCGAAAAAAGTAACTTGGTGAGATCTTTAAGAGCTGGGATTGGGAGTCAGTTTAGTAAATATGCCTTCACCTGGGTTATTGCTACAAACTTTGACTAGGCTAGGGTGAGTCAAGCATCTAAAGGCCCCTATGCTCTCTGCCAACCCTATTCGCAATATCAACCCAGGTGATTGCCTCACCTGACGCATCATGTTATCCATCTTATTTACTTGCCCTGTCTTACTGAATATAGAGGTGTGTGTGTGTGTGTGTGTGTGTGTGTGTGTGTGTGTGTGTGTGTGTGTGTGTGTGAGAGAGAGAGAGAGAGAGAGAGAGAGAGAGAGAGAGAGAGAGAGAGAGAGATTTGTATTCCCTAACTTTATCCAAATTTACTGCTCCCTCAACATAGAAGCTGTGTCCAGTTGAGCCTACATCAGTCACATAAATGTTCTAGTTTCAGTCCTTCATTCCAGGAATACATACCTCAGTAAAATATTTTAAAACTTCATTTATGACTAGCTTTGCTCTTTGTGCATTGTCTCATGTAATCCTGTGACGTGGGTACTCTTGTTGGCCCCATTTTACAGTAAGAAAGCTGCAGTTGACAGGTCACAGAGCTCAGGGGTTGGGAGTTTTGAGATTTGAGCAGTGACTCTCAGACTCCAGATGCAAGCTCTTTACCACCACACTATCTTCTTCAGTTCATTCAAAAGTTTTGTTTTCCTTTTTTTTAACATTACTATCTGTCATTAAAACAACAAATTTGTTTTATAGGAACAAGTAGTGATGAACTTGGACAGCAGGCTTCTGATCTTCCCTTTGTATATCTGCTGTAATTTCCTGTATATATCACCAGAAAAAAGAACTGAAAGTAATCGTCATCCAGAAAATTCAGAAAACTGAGAATCTCATCAGTTGGAAACAGTCGCACTTTGTAAACTTTTTTGGCCAACTTTTAATGGCCCTATGATGTTCACATCTAAGGTGACTAACAATGACAAAGGCCTTATGAACTGTACAGATAATACAGAAAACTATTCTTATCCTCATTATGTTTCTATGCATTTATGAAAAAACATCTGAAAGCCAAGAAAATATCTGTCAAACCATTTCTGTTATAAAGATGTCAACTCATGTTTTAATTTAGCATCAGTAGAAAATTGCTATAGGTAAATTTCACATTTCTCTGCAACCAAATATAGGTTTAATTTTGAGCTTAAAGTTTGATCCTACCTAATGTTAATGAACCTTAGTTATCCATCTGTAAATTTATCTAAAAGAATGCTAAAGGAATAATTTGAAAGGCCAATTATAAGTGCTCCTTCAATTGGTACATTTAAGGCTGTCCTTTAATTTTTTCATCTGCTCTTTATGATTCCTCCTCCTAATATCCTCCCAATGTGTAGTTTTTAATCATTAAATACTTTTTTCATGGCTTTGGAGACCAAACTGAAGAAACATTTTATTTAACTTAAGCATTTTTATGCTATTTTATTGTGCTTTTAATTTAGCTTTCCTAGGATTTTAACAAAAAAAAAATCAGCTTCAGACTTCCAAATGAACTTGAATGAGGAAGAAAATCCGTTTGATTCTGAGTATATTCCTTTGCCTTACATGGTCTTTTCTTTGACATCCTGTAAAAGTTTATTATTAGGTCATAAGATTACTTATGTACCAAATATTACACTTTAAACATTTTCATATTCTCTGATCTTTAGAATTATTTTTGTTCAAATTTTAGTTGGGAATCCTATTTCCTACTTAAACTCAGGACTTTATAACCTCTGAATTGAGTGCCTTTGATTTACACATGCTAATAGAAATTTCATAATAAATGTACATAAGGTCGGAGGATATCATATAGAAGCTGGTTATAAAGTATTAATGTAAAAACAGAACTTATTTTTGTCAAAAATGAGATGTACACTTGTCGTGATTTATATATGTTGGCTTCTTGTGTCCACTGCTATTTTGAAAATAGCCATGTTCATTCTTTCCAGTCAGTGAATACTTTTTGTGGTTAATGTGTATTTTAGTATGTTTTAAAAAATGGGAATCACTTTTATGTATCTGCACATAATAAATACCCATTTGGAAAAAGAATACGCTCTTATATAAAATGGACCAAAAACAAAAACCTAGTTGAAACCAGAATGTTTTTCTTTCAAGCTAGATATTTTCCAATTAGATTTAACTTTTGGAATTTATTGATAGTTTTTCTTCCACAGTAATATGACCATAGACTTAAGTATTCAAACATTGTTTTTTCCTTTCTTTAAATACCTCCTCCTCCTCTGCCCCAGAATTGTAGTTTGTTTCTAATACAATAATTTGGCTGCATCAAGAGGTTCCATTTATTTTTATATCTGGCTTTAATTTTACTTCATAAGATGGTTTTATTTTCTTTCTATCTTTTAGCATCAGAGGTTCCTTACCTTTTATATATTAAAAATATAAGTACCAACCTTGAATTATTTTAATAATTGAATCTTTACAAATCTTGGGAGTAAAGTGTTGAGTATATTAGTAAAATTAACTATTTCATTTCATTTATATAAACTAACCAAATTGGAATTATATGTTCTTATCCATTGGTTCTTTCCTGGCCAAATTGCTTTCCTGGCCAAATTATTTCTCCAGTCACAAGTAGATTGTGTTCTCATTTGAATAATTGGTAATTGTCAGCTAGTACTTCACACTGATAGCAAAGATCTGCTTTTGTTTTCTTACCAAATACTTTAATGTTTCCATACTTTTCACTCTTTTCAGTAGGAATATTTTCAATAAAGTATTAATAGTGTCAGTTGACATATAAATTATTATATATGAAAGCTTTTGTGTTTTTCAGCTTTTGCCTTAAAGCCCTTGCCAAGCTGCTAGGGCTAGAAAATAATACCCAGTAATAATTATTTTAGCTTGGCTATCAGTAAAGAAGAGGTCCTTAAGAGAAAATGTTCTAGAGTCTCATGCTAAATTATAAATTATATGAATGTACCTTTTTAAAAAAATATTTGCCTTGAAATTTAGCAAGGCAAAATTAAATGAACAGTGGTAGTCACTAGCTTTTTTTACCAGGTGTTTAGCAGATAACATTTTATTGAATTTCAAGTCTTTGAATAGTATTACCATCATTAATGAACAATTTGCAACACCACATGCAAAAATAGGGTTACCAAGAGTCACTGTGGCTAAGTTTAATTAAAATTAAATAAAATTTAAAATTTACTTCCTCAGTCACAGAAGGCATAACGTAAGTGCTTAGTAATCACATGTAATGAATGGCTACCATATTGGACAGTACAGATAGAGACAATTTCCATAGTTGCAGAAAGCTCTACCAAATAGATTCAGTCCAGAGTACTGGACTATACATGTTGAAACTGTGTCAAAAGTTTTATTCCCTTTAAGATGAACCCCAGTAAATAACAAAATAGAGCCAGGGGTGCAAATGATATTTAACTTGTCAGTCACCTGAAATGATATGTTGAGTCATAGTTTCAAACAACATTACCCAATCACTTAACGGCATTAAAAACTGAGGCATAGTACAATTCCTGTCCCAACCAGAGTTTGAAATTCTTCCCAAAGTTCAAGGTACAGAGGTATAAAAGCAGAAAGCTTCAAATATTAATCACCGTTGACTAGTGGTCAGACTACACCTAATTAGGGGGAAAATTACTGATTCAACAGCATGCATCTATATGTTATGATGAAGTATGATACTTTTGTAAAACCTTTTATATAAAATAGGAATAGCAAAGGTAAATCAAAATTTAACCAAGGCTAGGGATAGTACATTTTCAGAGAATCAGATGGTTAATGTTGGTTCTTACATAAGGTACACACATACTTTAAATACAGTTTGCCTTTACTGAAAAAAACTAGGGAAAAACTTATAAGCAAGTGTGATCACAAATGTTGACCTTAGCCACCCACCCCAAATTGTATCTAAATGGCCTTGAGAATGACAGAACTTCAGCCCATGTTCTGGAGACAGTTATTTTCTTCCAGATATAATGCTGAAGATACACATTGCTGGATAATCTATACCCTGAGACAGGGCAACTTGATCAGTAAATAAGGAAGCCCTAGCAGAATCCAATTTCTATTCACATTTTCAAGGGGAGGAGCCATTTAGAGACACAATTTCTTTTCCAAGCTAAGGTTGATCTCAGGGCTGTCCCTTTAAGGAACTTAATCCTTTGATTTTTCCTTTTCTATATATTTACTTTTTTCCCTCTATATTCAAATGAGCCTAAGTTTCTCTCATTTTGAAAAACTCTCACATTTACCTCCAGCCACTGCCATATTTTTCACTGTATCAGCCAAACTGCAAGCAGTTCTTCACATTCTGTCTCTATTTCAAAAGCCATTCACAACTTCACCAGAATTTCCTGAGTCAATAAAGACTGTTGATAAATCCAAACGGTTCCATGTGTTTTGTTTTTTCATTCCTTTTAACATTTAGATTTAGCCACTTTGTTCTCTTTAAAAAGCAGACTTCTCTTAAACTTCTCTGATATCACATTCACCTGGGGTTCCTTCTGTTTCCCTGGCCATTCCTCAGTCTCCTTTTGAGGTCCTTCCACTGGCTGTCTCCAGACCCTTTTCTCTGAGCCTGCACCATGTGATTTCATGTACTCTCATGGCTTCAAATGAGCATCTGTATTATGATGATTTCTTTTTCTGTAGTTCCAACCTAGATATCTGTTCTGAACTCTATCCAGATACATACCTAGTTGACCTCTCTTGGGTATTCAAAATGGCACCTCAAATAAGCATGTCCAGATCTGAATGTAACTTCTGTCCCCAGAATTTATCTTATATGCCTTGTTTACCTAGTTTCACAAACCAGAAATCTGGATGTGATTCTTGAATCTTCTAATTCTCTCATCCTCTGCATCTAAAAATCACCCAAGTTCTTCCAGTTTCACCAACTATTTCTCAAATGCAAGCACTTTCCACCATACTTACTGATACCATTCTAGTACAGGCCACTGTAATTTCCAATCTAGATTTTTGTACCAGCCTCCTATTATATTTCGCATCTAGTCAACAGTCATTACCCAAAGTGTTCTCTGAATAAATTAAAATCCAATTTTCTCTTATCCTTTAAACCCTTCAAAGACTCCAGAGAGCCTTTGTCTCAGAATAACTCTTATCATAGTTTACAAGTCTATTTTAGCCTTGTCTTCACATTTTCACTCATTGCTCCCAAAGTGTCTGCCATACTTTTAGTTCTCTACTTAGCCCATCCTCCCCTTCTCTCTCTCTCTCTCTCTCTCTCCTCTCCTCTCTCGCCTCACCCTTGTAGGAGCAGCCTCCTCTGCTTCCACCATCTCTTCCCTCTCCCCCCACAACAAACCTCACCCCATTTCACCTAGCTAATTTTTACTCATCCTTAAGGTCTCATATGGACATCATTTCCTCCTGGAAACTTTTCTTGACAACCCTTCCCCTCAAAACCAGTTAGGTACCAGTCTTATGTGCCCGCATAATGTTTTCCCTTATCAGTGCACTTTCACAGTTTCTTTGCCTCATTGGCCAGCAATCTACTCAAGAGCAAGCATGTCTTTTTTTGCTGATTAATCCTTTGATCCCTAGGTGTGCAATAAATGTTTGTGTGAATAACTGTATTAATCATGCCTTTACATTTCCTGATATTTTGACATCTGGGGCCTCGCTAAGGCTGCCCCTCCCAGGGCTAGCTAATTCCTAAGGATAGCAAACGAATTACTGTGGGAGAGTGTCTTTCACATGCAAACCAACCAATCTGCAGCCCTTGCCCTCCAACCACCTTCTTTACCAAAACCTCACAAGCCAGGCACCATATTCCTCTGCCCTAATGCCACCAGATACTGGTACCATTGTGGACAAATCCTACATCCCCAAAACCGCTGAAATTATTCAAACTCGTCAGTCTAAAACCCGCTTACCCTGCCTCTGCTATTCCCTCTTGCAAAACAAACAAACAAACAAAAAAAACAATAAAATCTCTTACCCCCTCACTCCTTCTGTTTGCGAATGCTATGTTTGGAGTTGGTTGACATGAAATATTTTATGTGTGGACAAGAACTGGGAAAAAAGAACTGTTAGGTTAGTGGGTATACGGGTTTTCTCAGTTTCTATAACGTCAAGTAGGCCCACCGTGGACACAAAAGATGGGGAAGACACAACAACAACAGGGCTGGGAGAGCGAAGATAACGCGGCTTTCACCGGAATCTCTGGACTCAGGAGTGGCGGCGTTGGAACAGGGCCGGGTGACTCCAGCCTAGTTTTGCACAGCCTCACTTCTTTAGAAGCCGGAACCATCGCGACTGCTTTAGACATTTTCCAGTCGGCGTTGAAAGTGCAGTTCCCGGCCCTCCCGGAAGTTGTTACACAGTCGCTTCCGGGGCGGTGTGAGGTGGAGGAGCACTCCGAATGGGTCGCAGCCGTAGCCGCTCCCCACGTAGGGGTGAGTCCAGAAGCAATTAGAAGGGTCTGGGCTCGGTTGGAGGCACCTTCTTCTCCCCCACCCACTAGTACCAGGGCAGCGGAGTTGCGCGCTCTTTACACCTGAGGAGAAGAGCGGGGAAGATGGTGTGTGTGGATGGGGGAATGAAGACCTGGGCCCTCCGATGTGAAGGCATTTTTCCCCCCTGCTAAATTAGGGGTTTGCTGACTCTTGTCGGACCTCTACAATAACTTTTGTTGTATTTATGGCTGGAAGTTTTAGAATCAGACTGTGGTTCTGTCACTTAATTTCTGGGTGATAGTGTGCAAGTCATCCAACTTTTCTGAGTCCTAATTGGAGGGCGGGGGATAAAATTACCCACCTTTTAAAACGTGAGAATTAATGTCATATTACATAACACTCAGCATGTGATGCTGCCTGGTTCTTAAATGCTCAATGTCAGTTTCCTCCCAGTTTATAATAGGGAAATCGATATTTAGAATCTTCCGTCTAGGGATCTCACCTCGTAATGTCTTCTGGCCCCCATCCCCATAAATGAGGCAGTGTGATGTAAAGAACATATGACTTAGATCAAGAGATCTAACACAGACCCTCGGTTCTACTCCCCGGTTAGTTTTTACCACCTTCAGCTAGTCAAGACTTGATTTTCTTAAAAGTTAAATGGGGGCTCTTACCATGTCTGTCAGAATTAAAAAGTGCTATTTAACTACAGAATAACACACTGGATTTCCTTGATTTAGTACGAGGGGTGGGGAGGCGAGTAAAAATCTCAGTAATTTTTTATATTGAGTATATGTTGAAATTATAATAGATTGGATGTATATTGGGCCAAATAACATTCTGTTAAAATTAATTGGACCTGTTTCTTTTTACATTTTTAATGTAACTGCTAGAAATAGCTCACATTATCTTTCTATATGACGGCGCAGCTCTAGATCTCTGAGGCAATTTTTAGCTTTGCACTTTTGTATTAGAGCGTAGGCGGTCCCGGTCCACTTCCCGGGAGAGAGAACGCAGGCGGCGAGAAAGGTCCCGATCCCGAGAAAGAGATCGGAGAAGGAGCCGTTCTCGATCCCCGCACAGAAGACGCTCCAGGTGAGTGCAGAGAATAACCACAAGTCTCAAAGAAAGTAGTTGTTGCTCTTCACTTTGTTTTTATCTCTTATAAGTGAATTTACAATTTCACGAAATAAGACGAACTTAAGCCTACCTTATTCCAAACCTAACATTTCCATTAGTAAATAGAGTTAGTAATTTCTACTTCTAGACTTGCCTTTCGGAGTAAATGAGAAATAATACATGAAAAGCACTTAACATGGTGTACTTGGCAAAATGACAAATGCATTTTGTATTATTTTGTTTTTTATTAACTTTTCGGTAATAATATATTCAAGTATATACTCAAAAATGTGAGATCTTGGAAGAAGCTTAAAATGGACTTTTGATTTTAGTAAGCATCCATTGCTGTTTAAGTCAGCTTTTTGTGTGGTTGTTTGTAATTCTTAGACAACTGTTTGGTTACATTTTTCTGCCTAAAAATTTTTTTAGCCCTAACTATGCTGAGTGAGACTGATGAGTAAGCAGTAAAGTGAATTGTTTTTGTTTTTGTTTTACCAGTCAGGGTCTAGGCAGAACCTTCTAACTCATTGTTCTATGGCAAATAGCTTCCTGGTTTTCTGGAGTCTGGCTCTTTCTTGTTCAGCCTTTACCTTTCAGGCACTCATACATACCTGTGCTGATTGACACAGTGTCCAGGTATGTCTGTTTCTAACATCTTTACTTATTAAATATTAGGTCCCCAAGACGACACAGATCCACATCTCCTTCTCCTTCTCGACTGAAAGAAAGACGAGATGAGGAAAAGAAAGAAACAAAAGAAACAAAGAGCAAAGAACGTCAGATTACTGGTAATGTTATCAGATAAATAATCGTAGGAAAAGTATAACCTCGTTTAGTAGCTTCAGTCATAAAGTTATGAAAGTATAATTTTTGAATATTGAAATATATTTTTTTTATTGTGTTCATCTCCTATGATTTTGAGATTTTGTTTTAATTGTACTTCAATGAGTTCCTGGTTATCTGCGGTGCTCCTGATATAGGAAGGACAGTTGAAAACATGAACATATTTTATTTTGGAAGTACCTTCAAAATTAGTGTCATGTCTGATATTAAACATAGATAGTCCTGCCTTAGGGATGCAAGCATTTCTTTTTAAGCAGTCTATGTTTGAGGGTGGAGAACACATGCCTTTCTTGCACCTAGAGTTACATTCTGTCCAAATTGCAGAGGAATTTTTTTGTTAGACTCAAGTCTTTAGTTAATTGTTTTGTATGTTCTCTGCTGGTGAGTTGCAATGACTATTAATCTATTGCCACCTCTCTTTATATATATATATATATATATATATATATATATATATATATATATATATCAAATGATAAGAGTTTTAAACATCACTTATTTTTGCAGAGGAAGACTTAGAGGGCAAAACAGAGGAAGAAATAGAAATGATGAAGTTAATGGGATTTGCCTCCTTTGACTCCACAAAAGTAAGTAAAATACACACAAAGCAATATACAGATGATGTATTATAGAATTGTACACTTGACACCTACATAATTTTATTCAACACTTTGTCACCCAAAGAATTTAATTTAAAAATTTAAAAAAAGTAAAACATGCAGCCAGTTGAGTATTCTGATTTGAACTAATCCCTAATGACTGTCCCATTTTCCCTATTTTTTTATTAACACTTGTGTAATTTCTTCCACTGATACAAGTTTATTCTGTTAGGAAACAGTAACTGTCTGTGTAAAGGCTTTGAGAGTGCAGAGAAGGAAGCAGTGAGGTGTCATTGGAATCCAGGGATTGTTTGCCTGGGATGATGTTTGAGTTAGATTATAATGTCCAATAGGTGATCAGACAACAAAGAGGAAGATCATTTGAAGTAGAGTGAAGAGCTCATGAAAATGACATGCAGGCATGAAGGAGTATAGTGTATTATGGGAATTTCAAATTCAGTGACTGGTAAAAGAATACTGATCAGCTAGCTAATGACTTTAGTGAGGCTAGAAATCGAGGTAAGAGGCAAATCACATAGGGCTTTTGATACCCTTAGCCATGCTAGAGTTGATTCTTTACGTGTTGAGAGGAAGCAGTGATTTTTAAGAAAAGAAGTGACAGAATTATATGTGTTTTAGAAAGATGACCCAGGACAGCATGGAGGACAGATACGGGGCAGGTTAGATTGGAGGCAAAGAGAACAGCTGAGTCATGCAAGTAAAAGCTGATGAAGGTCTGAACTGAGAGGAGGGGTTGAAATATTGAGAATCATTTAGGAGTCTAAGTTAGTGATGGTAGTGGTGGGAGTAGGAGTGAGTAGTCAGTGATGACTCTGAGGTGACAAACTGAGGGTTAACCAGGAAAGGGTTATGAGAAAGGTAAGTGCTGTGGAAATTCAGCTACCAGATAAAGATGACATTAGGTAGCTGCATATGTCTCTCATAGCTCAGAAGAAGGGTGGTATGGAGAGTGAATGCTATCTAGCCTTAATCATAATACCAGAGAGAATAAAGAAGTCAGAAGTCGGGGAGGGATTGTAGAGGGGGAGACGAAGACAAGGATTATAGGAAGGAAGAGGAAGAGTGGAGACAGAGGAATAGGGTTAGAGAAATAGGGGAGAGGGGAATAGAAAGAGAAAATGGAAAGAGGATGGGGATGGAAGGAGCTAGTAAGGATAGAGGGACAAGGTGTGGAGAGAGAATATATTTTTAAAAACTTTCTTTTCTAGAATTGTACATCCATTTAGGTTTGCACATGGAAATTGAGTTTTTATGAGAAATCCCCTAATCTTTTATTCCATTGAGTTATGAATGGAGTGGAGTAATTTTAGATGCTGTGAAAGTTTCTAACTGATGTGATTGTATAGGGCTCACATCTCACTGAGCCCTGTACAATCACATCAGTTAGAAACTTTTACAATTCACTTTACTGCTTACTCATCAGTCTCACTTAGCACAGTTAGAGCAAAATGTATAAACTAAGCAGTACTGAGGCAATATTGTTTTGAGGTGAGAAAATAAGAATGAGTTCTTATTCTCACAAATGGTTATCTGAACCCCATTTTGGTATTTAATACAGTTTATGTATTAATACAGCTTTTTTTCCTCAAATACACCAAATCTTTGTTTTCCAGAGTAATTATAAGTGAAATAATTTATTAATATATATTTAGGGTGAATAAAAATATCTCCAAAGTAAAGCAACTATAATTTTGTTTTTAGAAGAATAAAGAGGAAACTTAACAATTTTTTTCTTTGAGCGGGGGTTACTGTTCCCCGATGTTATGTTTGAAATTCCTGACAATCAAATGTAAAGATGAAGTCTCACTTTGCTTTTAAATGTGGTCTGTGCTGAAGATGTTTGTTTATGAAGGAAAAATTAGGTGAGAATTCATAGATCCCATAGAAGTTACGGAGTACCACAAGAACAAATGATGTCAATTGTTGTTTTAATGACATCTACAAGGATGTTAATTTAGTTTGTATGCAATTAGCTTCATGACTATTAGCTATAAAGTTTCTCAGCTCACTTGTGTTTTTTTAGTAATGTATATCATGATATTTCATCATTGATTTATTATGGAACCTTTTCATATGCCAATTTTTTCTTATGCCTTCCATTTTTTACATTTTACAGAATTCCAAGTTTGGTTATATTTATTAATAGATAATTTTCTATTCCAGCAGGAAAATGAAAATAGAGCTAATAATACACAACTCTGCAAATAGTTTTTAAAAAAATCAATAAGTCTTTAGGAATTGAATTTAGTAAAAAGGTTAGCATTATTTACTTTTTTTCCAAGCCAGTCTTTCCAAGCTATGCCTACTTTCTGTTCCTGAGGTCAAAATCGTACACCCCGAGTGATTTACCCAGTATTCTTTCTCCCCTTCCCCAAATGTAGTAAAAACTGGAATGGAAAAGTAAGAGCAAATATATTTATTTTAGCTCCACTTCAAATATGTACCTTACCTGTACATGACTTTAGGCCAGCGAGTAAGAGTCCTTTTTTTTTTTTTTTTTTTTTGCCCAAATACATATCTAATAAGTATGCTACTCAGTTCGATCCTGGGTTTCGGCACCAAAAATATATATATATATACTACAAGGATAGGGTACATTCTCATGAGTAATAATGGGGGAGTGAGGGGGTTGAGGGTCACATGTATGTGTGTGTGTGTGTGTATGTGTGTGTGCACAGTGGGGAAGATGGGATGTGTGTGTGTGTGTGTGTGAGAGAGAGAGAGAGAGAGAGAGAAATGGCATTAACGGATGATGTTTATTCATTTTAACAGTCATTTTCTGAGCACCTGCAAGTGCAGTGCCCTAGGATGTGAGAAGGCAAAGGTGACTCAGTCATATCCCTCCATCAGTAAACTTGCAGTCTCATGGGGGAAATAATATCAAATATATATATACAGGAAAGTACAATTAACATTTTTGGGGAGTTAGAGAAGAGGGTGTGTCCTGCCAGCTGGGTCATTTGAATTGGGTCTTGAACAATGCATAAGAACCAGATAGTTGAAGAAGGATGGGAGTTGGGAAGGCAATTCAGGCAAGTGGTGCGTTAATTTGGCTGACTCAAAAGACCCATAAAGGAATTAATGAAAGAGATAGATGCCACATAAGAAAGGAAGACCAATATGTAAGTGACATTTAATGTTAACATTTGTTATTCTGTATTACGATTCTTGGCTTAAAAATAAAAATTGCAAGGCCTGTGCAAGAAATGGCATCTATATGATTGATGACTATTCCAGCTGTGAATTGGAAATGCTATGAGCTAAGGTCATAAGTTAAATTTTATGTGAATGTGAATTTTTGTAGATAAAATATCCATAACCTGTATGTGGTTTCAAAGAATTCTTTGACCAATAAAGGTTAGGATCTGCTAACCTGTTTCCCTGCACGCCTTGGACATAATATATAAACCATGAATGTTTATTGGTTGGAATATTGTATTAATCCCTTATGTGTGACTATAAAAATATGAACAGAAAGTCATAATACTTGGGAGTTCATGGTATATCATCAGGATCTTAGGATGTTTTTTCTCTTATTGGGCTACCTCATTCTTAGGTGGATCTTTCCATTTAAGTATGTCTTATAGGAGCCAGCTCTTTGAGCAATGCTTTCCTCACAATACCCTTCCCATTCCAGCCTGCATGTATCCTTCCTGTTTTTTATATTTGTCTGTTGCTTTTCTCCAGGGGAAAAAGGTGGATGGCTCTGTTAATGCCTATGCCATAAATGTGTCTCAGAAGAGGAAGTATAGGTACGATAACAACCGTCATTATTACGTTTGAACCAAAGATACAAATTATGCGCTTGGGAAAGAATATATTATTTGATAATCTTGTTTATAGGAAATGTAGCAGTTTTCTGTGCAGTCCCTTGTTTTAATCTTCCTTGCTTATATTCTGGTGTGTTAAAATAATTTCCAGTTTACATGTGAACTAATAACTATTATAGAGTAGGATAAATTGACATAAATGTTTTAGGATTCTATAGATAGTACTATTTCAAAACAGCATTAAAAAAAGTCTTTAGGCTTTAATTCATTATAATTACAAGCCTAAAATATATCCCTCCTGAAAAATTTACCTAGATTGATTGTGTAAGGATTTCAACTGTAAGTATATCCTTCTGTTAAGTATAGGCACAGAATAAACTAATTCATACTTGAAATCTCACTGAATTCCTAATGAATGGAAAAGTCAAGACATCTTTAAACATTGCCTTTCTACCTTTATCACTGATAAAGGACTAATATTCCAATTAATGTAGAATATGAATAATGTGATTTGAGAATGCTGTGAATTAAAGAACCAGAATCATTGACAGTCAATTTTAAATTACCTTCAAATAAGATTTTATGGGGAAAAATAGTATAGTGTGCAATTGGATTTACTTGATGGGTACCTTTTTTGACACTCTTCTCTATTTCCTTACTTAGGGGTTTATTCTTACCTAAAATAAGTATGGATTTTCAGTTGATTTTTTAAAGTCTGTAGAATCTTCTCAAATAATTTTGGAAGAATATTTCCATACTTGTATTTGAATTTTTAAAAAACCTAGAAGGCTTCGGATTATTTTTGAAAGTGAACTCTTAATGTACATTAAATAGCCTTGAATTTTTCTTACTCTAGACTTGGCCATTTTAAACGTGATTTGTAGGTTTAATCTCTAAAGCATTGTGATGATTTTTTTTTATAAGAGGAGTCCAGAATTATTTTTAGTAAACACTGAATTTTTTTCTTCTTGTCATAGGCAGTACATGAATCGAAAAGGTGGATTCAACAGACCTTTGGATTTCATTGCATGAGAATTGAAATGTAGAATGATTTTTTTTTTCACTCATCTTGATCAGAAGAGTGGATTTTGTGTTTTGTATTTCATATGCATCAAAAATAGGATCACAATCCTTCATAAAGTAAGAAAATTTTATTTATAATGTGTGCAGTTCACTTACCCTGCCTCAAAAGAAGAAAGGTTAAATATTACTTTTTTTGTTTGTTTTTTTTAGGAAATATCATTTGGGGCAGACATCAGCCTCATTTTTTTATCCTTATTCCTATGGAAGTTGTATATGTTTTCTTCTTGGATGCTTGTTAGGACTTTTTAAAACACATAAAAGTAATTTGGATGTAAGTTTCTCAAATAAAGCAATATTTCTACCCCTTTGTATTTGATAAATATTTTATTATTGTATAAAAGTATCTCCTTACACATCTCTTTTTCATACATAGATTTAGATATCATGATTCTTAGTAGTTTAAAAATTAGAAGAATGAAAAAGTATAACTGGATTTTTTAATCTTCCGTTGGTATTCTATTGATTACTTTCTCCCATTTTAAAAGCAATACATGCTTATTGTTAAAAAAGAAAAAAAAAACCTTAGAAGAAACCAAAACATAAAAGAAAAGCCAAATCACCTATAATTTACCCTTAGAAATAATTAATGTTAATATTTTGTTATATATTTTTCCAGGTTCCTATGGGTATATATTTCTTGCTCCCACCCATGAGATCAGAATGTATATACTCTTCTCTTTTGCTAATCCTTTTTCTTCCATCTGCTGTGAATTTTTTAAAATAAATTCTTACATGTTCTTTGGAAACTTAGCTTTTAATAGATACTTGATTGCACCATAATTTATTAACTAATTCTTTATAGATGAACATTGGTTTCCTGCCCATAACTTGCTATGAGTAGTATCCCTGTTAAATGTATATTTTTGTACTTGTTGCAGTATTTTCTTAGATATATATTGCTGGGTGAGATACAGGGGAGTGTGTGCTTTCCCTGGGTGAGATACAGGGGAGTGTGTTTGAGGGCTTTCGAAATGTGTATACACACACACACACACACACACACACACACACACACACACACGACTAGAAAGGTAACTGACTCACCAGTAAAGTATGAGCCTTCCCATTTCATACATGTACACTGATATTTTGGTGTAATTTTTAGGAGTGTCCAAACTGATGGATAAAATTGTGGCATTTGGTTTATTTTATTTCTAGGGAGGATGAACATTTCAAAAACATGTTAGCCATATATCTTTCTTTTGTGAAATGCTAATTTCAAATCTTGAATCTATTTGTCTTTTGGCAAGCTTTTCGTTTTCTTATTTGAAGGAAGTCTTGTTTATATTGAAGATAATAACCATTACCCATTCTGTTTTCCATTGAGGCTCTGGTTAGATTTTAAATTTGGGGATTTTTTATTTGAGTAACTAATACACATGAAACACAATTGAGACAGTACAAAAGGTATACAGTGATGAGCTGATTGTGTATTTTTTCAGAGATATTCCATATATACACAAACATATATCTCTTATTCAAATGGAAGCAAACTTTACACACTATTTTGCACCTAGCCTTTTTTCAGTTACTTGTACATTTAAGATTGTTTCTTATTAGTACATGTAATATTGCCCTTTTTTTAAGGGCAGCAATTTTAGTCCATTGTATGATGGACTATAATTAAATTTAACTAATTCCCCATTGATGGACATTCAAGTTGTTCTAATCTTATACTATTAAAAAAATTTTATAATCACTATTCTTATATGTACATAAGTGTCTTTAGCTGGATTTTGACCACATATTATAGTTCTCTAAAAGTTTTCCTAGCAAGTTATTTTCTATAAATAAGATAGTGGTGGTCTACATTGCACAATACCCTGTACAGAGCACCTTGGTTCACTTTATCCCTGTGTGTTAGAGCAGGTATTATTATCTCCATTTCCCAGATGAGAAAGCTGAAGCTCTTCAGACATAAAGGTAGAAATTACTGGTGTTGAGACTACCTGCTAGCTTCTGTGCTTAAATATTTGAATGTGCTACATCCGTTACACAATTTGTACTACCCATTGCATAAGTGTCATTGCCCCAGGCAGTGGATTATTTTGCTTGGACTTTTTGCCAACTGAGCTAAATATACTCCCATATCCCCACTCACCAAAATACATGTGTATCTATAAATTATCCATACTAAGGACTGTTTCTGACCACATTTGTATATACCTAAGGGAGGCAGACCCAATTTTTGTTTTAATAGGTAAACTAAAAATTCTGTATAAAACAATGTATCCCAAACCAAATTACAAGTCTTTGGATTGTCATCTTAGTGTTTGGATTAGTAGAAATTTGACTTG
The DNA here is from genome assembly GCA_004027375.1 of Macroglossus sobrinus. Classification (NCBI taxonomy): domain Eukaryota; kingdom Metazoa; phylum Chordata; class Mammalia; order Chiroptera; family Pteropodidae; genus Macroglossus; species Macroglossus sobrinus. Next base: position 298,611 of record PVKZ01001305.1, on the reverse strand, counting down.
AGATCCTCAAGGCAGCATACTTCGTAAAGAAATAATTTGAGAATACCTAGTAGGTCAGTAGGTTTCCTCTTCATGAGCTAATACCAAAGGAATGGAAAAGGAGGAAGTGTTCAAAAATCCAGAGCTAAGACACCTCTGATCCTAAGTCTTGGTCTGAAGAAACTTATGCATCAGATCATCTGATTCTGTAAGAATAATGAAGATGGAAGGAACGAACATCTTTGTCATCTTCTAATAGGTGCTACTTGTCAGTCAGCAGAAGTTATGCCAAATCTTCAGTTTCTAAGCATCTAAACCTTTTAGTGCTCCAGGGCTCAGTCCCTGTGTTCCTCAATCTCCCCTAGTGAGTCACCCATTCAAGGGAATTCAAATATCTATCATAGCTCTCAAATTTATATTTCCAGCCTGACCATTTTACTGAATTCCAGGCTTATGTATGCACCTAGATTATTAGGCACCTAAAATTTAAGGTTAACTGAACTCTCATTTTTCTGCCCAGTCTTCTCTGAGCCTTCCCCATCTCAGTAAACGGCCCCTCCACATGTTCCTTTGCTCAGACCAGTATCCTCAAGGTCATCCTTGACTCCTCTCCTCCCATGCCCCATATCTGATCCATTGGCAAAATATTTTGGCTCAAAATATTTTGATAGTATATTTTGAATCTACTTTTGTTGTTAAGATTTATTGAGGTATAGTTGACATAAAATTATGTCAAGTATACATTGTAGTGATTTGATAAATGTTGAATCTGACCACTTTTCACCACCTGTACTAACCTATCACTATACCATCACTCTTGCCTGGCCAGTTGCAGTTGCCTCCTTCTTCCTCTTGCTGCCATAGTCTATCTTCCATCCAACAGCAGAGGTGAACCTTTTTAAATTGCTCTGGCTCTGGTGGTTTTCTATTTAGAATACAGTCCAGTCCTTAATGTGGCACACAATCCTGAACAGTCTGGCCCCCTGGCATCCCACAGCCTCACCCCACACTGCCAGCTTCCTTGTCGTTCCTTGAGAACAGGTATGTGTCCACTTCAAGAGTCTTCCTCCTGGAATGTTCCTCCTCTCCACCCTCCACCTCCCAGTTTTGTATGGACAACTTTTTTATGTTGTTCAGGTCTCTGCTCAAAATAAGATTCCCAAACACCTTATCCAAAATATCAAACCCCCTTCCCTCTCTATTCCTTTACCTCTTTTTAAAAAAAGATTTTAAAAATTGAGATAAAATTTACATACCATACAATTCACCCTTTCGAAGTACACTATCAGTGGTTTTTAGTATATTTACCGTTTCACATCCATCACCATTAATTCTAAAATATTTCATCACCCCAAAAGGAAACTCTGTACTTGTTAACAATCATTCCTCAATCCTCCCCACCCAGAAACCACTAATGCACTTTGTCTCTAAAGACGTGTCTATTCTGGACATTTTCATATAAATGGATGTTTTATGTAAATGGAATTATATAATACATGGTCTTTTGTGTCTTACTTGTTTCACTTAACATAATGTTTCAAGGTTCATCCATGTTGTAACATGATCAGTAATTCATTCTTTTTTATGGTCAAATGATATTCTATTCTATGGACATACCACATTTTTTATTTATAATTCATCAGTTGATGGACATTTAGATTGTTCCACTTCTTGGCTATTATGAATAATGCTAGTATGACCATTAGTTTACAAGTTTTTGTTTGAATATGTTTTCAGTTCTCTTGAGTATATAACTAGGAATGGAATTACAAGGTCACATAGAAACTCTGTGTTTAACTTTTTGAGGTATTGTCAAACTGTTTTCCAAAGCAGCTGCACTCTACGCTCCAGCCAGCAATGTATGAGGGTTCCAGTTTTTCCTCATTCTCTGTAAAGTTTCATTTTACTTAGAGCTTATCACTGCCTGACACACTCTATAATCATTTATTATTTTCTAGTTCTTCCACTAGACAAGAAGAAATGGGACTTCTGGCACAGAGTAAGGCACTCAATAAATATCTGTTGAATTTGTGAATATATTTCAGTGGCCTTTTTTCACTTAGCTGCTTCCCTTTTTATGTTAATCTTTAGTTACCCAAGTAATAAATGGACACATTTTTTCCTGTAAAAATTTAAAAACATTATGATGAAGCTAAATCCCTTTTGAACAGTACCCCACAATCCTGGTCCTATTATACCTTCCTTACTGAGACCCCTTTGCACTATTTCCTTCCTGACCTTTGCCTACGCATGCATGTGACAGAGTTGGAAATAAAAATACATTGATTGGGCTTTTCTTTAAAACATAAATAATACACTGTGGGGATTATTTTACAACTAATTATTTAGTTGACACTGCCTTGAAACTCTTTCCATGCTGTTATATGTACCTCTATCTTTTTTTAATTGCTACATAATGTTTTTTGTAATATATATACTATTTTGTTTAACCATTGTTGTTTTTAAAATCACAAATATTTATGGAGTTACTAATTTTTGGAAAGCAGTGTTTTTAAAGATTTTTTAAAAACTTAATATGATCCTGGAGTGTCCAAAGTAGCTACAGAGAAAATTAATACTATTGAAACAGGAAATTCCAGTCCTGAGTTTTACACTTCAAAGAACAAAATAAATTCCTCAAAAACTTAATAAAACAAAACTCATTTTAATGTCAATGGTTAGGAGATATCAAACTTGGTTATAAATAAGGTGCTTTAAGTCCAGTTTTGGAAACTAGAAATTTAGGGATTATAAGGCATCAGTTGTCTTTTCCCTGCATTCTGAGGTACTCACTGAAAAGGCATCTTTCTGTTGGAACTCCCATGGCATTTTATGAACCTGCTGCTCACTCAGCATTTGCATCTATGTACTCTCCTATGCCCACCTGGAGTATAAGCCCCTCAAAGGCAGCAAACTGAGTCTTAGCTTTCTAAAATGTGCAGTAACAATTATCTGACAGATATAATAGTTTATGTGTTTGTGCTTTCCATTTCAACATTTTTATTTCCCAGTTCTATTAGGTGATCTTGATGCCTGTTCAAAATAGCATAAACTATTTTAATCTCATGTTTATGCTATTACACATAGCTTTTTGTTTAGAATCCTGGTCATAAAATTCAGATTCAAATGTTCTAGAATTTCCCATTTTTATTTTTGAGGTTATGCCTACCATTCAATGCTTATGTTATGAGGTGCTAGGTGCTGGGGAATCACCACTTTTACTTTGTTCAGTTCTTTCTTCAAAATCTGTACTTTCAAATTATCTTAACTGATCATTGTATACGTTTGTGTGAAATCTAGAAAAACAAAACAAAACAAAACCTTTGTTTTAAACTTACTACTTGATTTCCAGTAGAGGGCACCAAATAGCCTCTGAAGTTCCTGATACTAATTCCTAGTTGGTGTTGCTGGCTAATCATTTTTTCCACCATCACCAGCGTTCATTCTTTCATCTAATTCTCTGATTGTTATATAACTTTGTATTTTTGTTTAGAATCTAAGATATACCTGTAGGCGTTTAAATTATTGATTTTCTATTTGATTCAGATTTCAACTTTTCTCCTTTTTAAATTTTTTATAAATGTGATTTTCAATCAGGGTGATTCTAAGGGAATGATCATGATATTGAAATAAGACTTCAAAAAAGTTGAAAGTTAGAGAATAAAGAGATGTGCTGAGTATTCATAATAAAATCAAAGAGAAAATATAAAAGTATACAAAATCCAAATTAAGATAATGAAATCAAAGCATTTTGTGCTGAGTATTCATAATAAAATCAAAGAGAAAATATAAAAGTATACAAAATCCAAATTAAGATAATGAAATCAAAGCATGGTGTCAGTTTTTGTACTTTAGTAGAATTGTATTATGATTTTCAAATTTGTTTTACAAGTAATTTGCTATTTAAAAATACTGCTTTCTTGAAAACCTTAACGTCAATATATGTATCTCCTAATGTTTTCATAAAGAATTAGCTTTTAGATCCAATTAACCATTAAAACCAGAAAGTGTTTCCTGTATGTCAGGCATGCTTTACTGCATTAATTCTGCTTACTAATTCTGTTGATTTGTCAACCATTTAATGTTTTTAAAATTTCCCATCATAATTACCTTTAAATATTTTCTTTTCCCCCAGTGTTTGAGTGTCAGTGACTCAGTCTAGAAATCTATTTTTTAACTGTCTTGTCTTTAGAACAACTACCAATCGCAGCAATGATAGCACGGGCTCTGGGGGAAACATGTATAGGGTCAGTTCATACCTAATGGGGGTGATATTAAGGAATAGAGAAAATGTATGTAAACTACCTGACAAATTAATAGACAAAGTAAGCTATTATTTTCATATATTAACATTAAACTTTTTTAAAAACTTTGTGAAGTATGTTCATGCCTCACTCATTCCTATACTCAGGACTCTCAATGCAACAAATTTTATTTCCGCTTTTTAAAATGGAAATGTCAGTATATTAACAATGTAACTTGGGTCTCGAGATAACTTTCATCTCAGATATCCTGACAGGCTTAGGAAACAATTCGTAAATAAACTTTTTAGTTCTAAATACATTTATATTATACACTCCTCCCCCCCAACACACATACAAACACACCATTTATAGCTGTCTTGAAAGGGGAGTATTCTTTTGAACGTTTTCATCTAAAATTAAAAGGGAAGAAAAGACCCTAAAAGAGATTTAGGTCAAAGAATCTCGGGATTCATTGTAATTCAGTAGATACAGGAAGCTTCCAAACTTTCAAAACCCACTCGCGTGAGGATGGTGGAGAGTGTATTTGGAAAGGAGCTCAGTCGCCCGATTCTAGCGCTTTCTGAAAGAAGAAAAAACGCTGGGGAGCGACCATTTAACAAAAGCCAGGCTTTCCCCCCTCCAATCACACAGCCACGTGTCGCCCGCTGGATCCGGGAGCCCACCCGCCACTTGCCAGGCTGCCAGCATCGCTCTCCCTTTGGAGGGATTCGCTGCCGTGCCCTCTGGAACCTGCAAAGTCGCGGCCGCCAAGCGATGCAGGGCTTCGACCCGGAAGTCTGCCCAGTGCCCAGGCAAGGCGTGGTTCCAGTTTTACAATCGAGGGACGCCCAGCAGGACCCCGAAACTTGTCCCTGGGGACAGTTCCCGGCAACAGGTCCAAGGCGAGGCTGGGAGGGACCGGGTGGAGCCAAGCTCTGCCGCGACGGCGGGTGAATCACCTCAGCCCGGCGCCCGGGTCGCCCTCCCAGCGGATGCCAGATCTGGGGAGGAGTAGCAGAGCTGCTGACCGCCAGCCAGCCACTCAAGGATGGCCCAACCTGGAGAAAGGTGACGTCATCGTAGCCGGGAGGTTTTGGAAGGTTTCACCAATAGGAGACAGGCGAAGTAGCTTGCTTTCTGTAGCTCTGGGCCAATACTAACAAAGCAAAAGGGGGGCCCGGTTGTCGGTATAGAACCAATGGAAAACAGGGAAGGAGCATGAGGAGGAGTTGAGAATCCTGTTCCCAATTGAAAAAAGGGGGTGGAGCCTGGGCCTTGTCAAGTGTGACCAATCAGAGAGAGGAGCGGACACCGGGGGCGGGGCCGTCATGCCCTCCCCCAATCGGGCATAGCCAGGGGCGGGGCAGTCTTTGGGATGCCCAATGAGGAACGCAGCTGAAGCGGGCCTGTCAAGAGAAGGGATTGGGGGCGGGGGGATGGTGAGTCGGAGATAAACACTCCGCGGCGGTGGCGGCTGCTGCTGCTCTTCGGGTTCTGTCACGGTGTTGGTGGTGCCCAGCTCACCGGCCCCCTCCCCCGTCCTGCGAGCGTGGTCGCCAGAGAGGATCTCTCAACCCTGCTTTGCCGGTCCACAGCAGGGCTTGGGTGTCCGGCGTCGGCTGCGAGCCCGTGGGCAGTGGGGGTTGGTCCCGTGGCTCCGGCCCCCGGTGCAGAATGGCGGCGGCGGTTCGGATGAACATCCAGATGCTGCTGGAGGCGGCCGACTACCTGGAGCGGCGGGAAAGAGGTGCACGGGGACGGGAGGGGTTCGACCTGAGCCAGGGCCAGGGTCTCTGAGGTGCCCCTTTGCGGGTCCCAGCGCCCAGCCGCTCCGGGGGTGGTTGGAGACGCGGAGAGAGCGACCGCGAGCGCTCCCAACCCCTCCAGCTCTCCCCACTCGCGGTCCGAAGTGAGGCCGCCCGCTGCCCCCAAAGGCAATGAATATGGGTGGAAAAGGAGCTGTTGTACCCCGGGGTGTCGAGTGTCGCCTCTCTCCAAACCGTCGAGAATGGGGTCCCCGGAGCCCCCTCTCAGGCCCTTGGTTTACCTCACCGGGGTTCGACCCAGCCGGCCCCCAAAGTGGGCCAGATGCCGGGTCTCCTAACCCGAGGAGCGCGTCTCCCCCGTCTCTTCACCCCCTGCTCCTGGTGTTTGCCCCGCACCTTCGTGAAGCTGGTCTCACTTAACACACCTGCAGGACGTTGCCAATGGGAAACCCAGGCTCCATGCGCTTACCGACTTGCGGGGTCTTTCTCAACAATGAGCAGCTGGAATGCTCCTTACACTTGCTCCGAACTGAGGGTATTCACACAATTTAAAAAACAATCATGGTTCTAAGAATTCCATCTTGCTCCGTTTAATTATTTCCACAATAAAAAATAAGTAAATTTTAAAAAGGAAATACTATTCAGGGGAGAGGGTATTGGATGTTCTAGGCTCATTCATTAACTGGATCCTCCGGTTTTCTAGAAGCTGAACATGGTTATGCCTCCATGTTACCATACAATAACAAGGACAGAGATGCCTTAAAACGGAGGAACAAATCCAAGAAGAATAACAGCAGCAGCAGGTAATTTGGTAAATATTTCTCTTTCCTTTTTAGATTATACTGCAGATGACAGAGGCTGCAGAATGGAAGTTATCTGTTGTAATTACAATCCAGTAAATAAGTGGCGATCATGATTCAGTAATGTACACATGGTCTTAAGCCATTGGAGGAAGCAACTCTTCTGTTTTGGTTGAAGGGGTTGAAAAGAAAAGACAAATGAACATTATTCCTTTTTCTTTATTTTACTTTTCATGCTGAGAATTTTATAAACAGATTAAAGTATCAGATTTGGCATAGGTGGTAGGATTTCTTATTTGACATGTAAATTAAATGTAGTGGTTTGTCTGATCATTTAATTTGTCATATCTTTCATAATGGCAAAGAGGGATGAGCAAGAGTAAAATCTGCCTTTTTGGTGATAGAGGAACATGTAGTAAAATATTATATATATAATAGTATGCTATAGCCTTTTTACATTAGCCTTATAGTTCTTACAATCTTGAATCTCACTAGGAAGTGTTTGGTTAATGGTCAGTGGAATCACATATTAAAGGCTTGAACATAGTTCCTGATACATATGAGTACTCAATTAATGCCATTGCTTTTTTTCCCCCTCTTTGCTCTTAAAATATAAGTTAGGAAATTTGTTTTATTAGACCCATTCAATTATACCTTTCATTCCACTAAAATCATTGATATTTTCATCACTGATTTAGAATTCTTATCCATTTCTCATGCTCATGAATAGTTCCTTGCAAGTAACTGTATTTGGTTAGTTTCTGCAGCATAACACAGACCACCAAAAACCAGAAGGTTCCTACTTAAACCTAAAACTCACTTGTTTTTGCTGCCTCTTTTGTCCTTGATTCACCCCATTGTCTTTATAGCTGGTAGAACCACAGGATGTGAACAGCACACATGTGCTGAGCTCTTGAATAGGAAGGCACGTGAAGGATGAACCAGATAATTATCCGGTGGTTTTTCCATTCCCTCCCATCTTTAGCATTACCTAAAGGTGACAGCCAATAGATCTGTGCTTGGGTGCCTTGGGCTTTGAAGAAGGATGTTAATACTGACTTGGATTATGCAGTGGTATAAAACAGTTTGGCTGTATTACATTTCATAACAGCATTAATTTTTAAATTTTTGTTTGGAAAAACTTTGAAGCCTTTTGGTTTATTTTTCTGGAAAATGATAGCCCATTTAGTGCTTTTGTTCTTGTCCACTCATGATATGAGAGGAGTTATCCACATAAATAGCCAAAGCTTGATCCCTAGCACTTTATTTTTTCCTGAGTTTCACAGGAAAGTTGGGGGATGTTCAGTGGTAGGGAGAGGAAAAGAAGGGGATGTGGTTGAAGAGAAGAGGCTCGGTCCCAGAAGGTGATTAGGAAAGAAAAATAATTATAGTTGAGAATTTCATGCCAAGAAACAGATATTTTTCTCTTCTCTATAATATGAAAAATGGCTATAGCTCCTGAGTTTTAGAAAAGCTCTATTCTGGTTTGCTTTCCATGGTTAGAGACATGAGGCTATAACAGTTGTTCCTATTCTTGACTATAATGAATTAGTACAATATCTTCAGTAATGCCAGGATCTCTGAGAGACCATGATTTAATCTGGAGATGGCACCAAGCAATCATATGAAGCAAGAGCAAGTTGTTTTGTTTAAATGTTTTGTTTAAATCACTTCCTTCATGACCTGTTTGAAATGACCCTTACCTGACCAGTGAGGCATCTCCCCAGAGAATGCAGTTTGACCCCTTGATTTGAATTAGACTTGTATCCAAGGCTATGTATGGTCATAATTTTTTATTGAAGTAGGGGCTATGGAGAGACCACTGCTGGTTTACATAACCAGTAGATAACAGTTTATTTTTGTTAATTCAAGTTGAAATGCTATGCTCTTTGCTTGTGGAATCTGGGGAGTACTTTTCCTTGGACAATAATAAATAAGATTTAGTTGCATATCAAACTTCTTGGGAACTGAAAATACAGATCCTTTCTCTAGTTGCTTGTTTAAAAAAACAAAAACAACTGAAATTATGAATATTGTTTTGGAATTATCCAGAGAACTACTAGAAAACAGGGAGATAGGCTTTCTATTTTCCTTTCCTACTGATTTAGAAATGAAATCCAGAGTTTTTAAAAGTATGGTTTTGTTTTTTTTTTTTTTTAGTTGGTAAAGCAAGCTTTGGCACTTATGTAAAAGAGGAAGTTCAGGACTTACCATCCAGTTTTTTTACGAGACAGTGTCTATATAGCTGACCTGACATGGGGTGTTTTTTTGAACTCATAGACTTTTCCTATTCTCAGATACTCGATAGTTTGGCTTAGTTATCTTTTTGTTAGAATGTATTTTTCAATGGTGACATTTGACCATTGGTGATTGCAGAGTAATCAAATCTTTTTAGTAATCACATGGAAAATAATTTCCACAAAGGTAGCTATGTATTTTTGTAATGCTTTAATTATATGTTTATCCATCAACAGAGTTGGCAGGAAATCTCTGAAGTGATCATTTTTGAAATGTCTGCTTTTTATTAAAAACAAACTCAGTTTCCGTAAACCAAATGCACTTCAGTAATGCCCTAGCCATTAGGTATAAATCCCCTTGCAAAAATCACCATGTATTCACCGTTAATCAAATAAGATCTGCAGTTTCTAAAACTCTATTCAAAGTTTGGAAGGAGTTGTGCTTCCTTTGGAATTTGTTTGAAAGTTTATCTTGAGGATTCCAAATTTTTTATATGTATCTTCAAAGAATGCAGAAATTTTTGGTAAGAGTGCCCTGTGTGCTATTATTTCTCTAATCGGAGACCATGTTCTTTTCAAATATCCACTGTCCTCCACCTTCCGAGGATGGTCCTTGCCTGCAGTGAAACAGGAAAATCTTGACCAGCTGTTATATATTTTCATCCATTTAAAAAATCTGTCAGACTTTGAACTTGTTATTCCCTGTTAAAACTAAAATGCCACGTGTTTTAAAGCCAAAGGTTTGCAGTTGCAGGCCAGAGTCTTGTTAACAATGGTATCCTGCTGGCCATTGCAGGAAGTAAACCGTCAAAAAAAAAAATGTAACTGAAGAATGCTGAGAGATAGCCAAGTGAATCAATTTAAAGCTTTTAAGTTAACCAGTTTTGAGGTTCATATATCCTTTATATATAAAACAAATATTGTCTTTCCTCATGAATAAAACTTGGTATCCCAAGAGCCTCGTGGAAGAGAAGTTTTAGTGCCAGATTCGATATTTCCCATACACACACACACACACACACACACACACTCACACTCACACTCACACTCACACTCACACTCATACATACACTCATGCACTCATGCCAGCCCTGGTTACTGGTGAGTGAACCTGTTGGTGCCCCCTGATGTACAGGAATGCTGAGCATTCATGGAAGTAGTGATCTTCCATGATTACTGTGAGAATTTATCTCCTAGGCCCAGTAAGATTCTGATTATGGCCCCACAAAATTCATAATCAGAGCAAGGGTTTAATCTCCTTAACTGGTTAGATACCAGAGAATTTCCAAGATCAAGATGCAGTGTCTTTATAACACTGGGAGGGTGGGGTTCCTCAAGTTATTTATAACTAGTCAGGGAGAAATTGTGACTAGGATGCTGAAGTGGCTACATTGACTTCTTGTGACTTTTGTGGAAATCTGTCCAGAAATTCTTAGACTAAGCCTTATATTCGAGGTCAGGTATAAATAGCTAATAATATGATTTCATATCCACAACTTTCATCCAAGGCTCTCTAATCACTTTACAGTTGTTACCTCATTGATCCACACTTGTTCAGTAGAAAATTAAAAATAAGTTTTATTCCCATTTTACAGAGGGGTTAACCAAGGACAGAATGGTAAAACATTTTAATTTTTTTTCACAGTACCAGTGAGTGGCAAACATGGACTTCAGATTTTACCCTAACTGCTGCTTTAACCAGTTTATCATCTTTATGTAGAGCTTTGAGTTTTGAAAGCCCCATCCTAAAATCATTTGGTAGCTATTCAATAGTAGCATCTTTCAGGAGGTTGTACATGATAAAAAAAGTTACTTCAGGGATTAGAAAGACTGAGGAAAGAGGGGTTATTTTTATCCATTTAAAACTAGTGAAAACTGTATCCATAATGAAACAACTTAGCATAAAATTTTGGTGTATACTACACCTAGAAAAAACTGCAAGGCTGAGGTGGGGGTGCCACCTCCACTGTTGTTCCCTCAGCCTAAAGAAAGCTTTGCGGGATTATATGACTCAAATTCACATTGCATTGTGCAGCTGTTTTTCTTTTTGTATAAATAGACCCCTTTTGTTTCCTTTCTTAAAATGGATTACTTTTCCACTAGGGATTGTATGCCTCTTAGTTTGTCATTTCTCCTTGCATTCTATTTTATACATATACTTTTATCTAACTCTCCACAGGGAGTAATTTCTTAGTAGAGCCCACAGAGTTTTTCTGACTTTCTCTGTCTTCCCTCCTACCAACTTTGGAAAGAAAGAAGTTAAAATAATTGTTGGTGTTGAAGTCCTTTAAGACAAAAATAATTTTACTCTTTTCTTATTGTTCTCTCTTTCAGATCAACTCACAATGAAATGGAAAAAAATAGGTGAGTTGGGGATTTGGGGGCTGCAGTGGGGGGCAGTTTTGATGCATTTTATATTGAGATTCATTTATTCTTCTTGACTCATCCCACAAATAGCACTTGATTTAAAAGCTTGCTCTGGGCCCTCTAAGCAGTACTGCCCAGAAATCACTTAGGTAGCTGAAGGGTTTGCAAATTCCAAAGACCACACCCCACCCTCACCCCAGCAGCCTCTGCCTCCCAAGGGATGCCTTACTGTGTGACTGTTCCACAAGTCAGAGCATTTTAGGTCCTAGGCAGTGTTTCCAGAAATGATGTTTTTAAAAATTACATGCTACTGAATATAATTGGCAGTGCTGTCTTAAATCATGTACACACAGATATGTACACATACACATACGAGTATGTACATTTAGAGCTTACTAGTGAATAAAGATTCTTAAAATTCAGACAAATAATATGCATAGCAGAAATTGGCCGACTGGCCTCACTGAGCTCCTTCTTGCCACAGCCTAAATTGATCTCTCTCACCTGGATTGCCTCTTGCTGCTTATTTAAATCTTTATTTTCTAAATCAAGTTTGCCTCTCTTTCAATGATATAGCCTGATGGTTCGCAGCTCTGGTTACACATTAGGATCAGTTACAAAGTTGTTATTGCAATTTTTAAAAATATTTTTAATGGTAAATACATTATGCATATACACTTATCCATTTGGGAGGAAGCGAACACATTTTATTTTTGCTAATTTTATAAAATAACTTTTTATTATAGAATTTTTAAAATATAAAAAAGTAGAGTGAATAATGCAATCAACTCCCTTGTATCCATCACCCAGCTTCAACAATTATCAGCATTTTACCAATCTTATATAATTAAAACCACGCCATCCATAGGACATACATACATATATATATATATATTTTTTTTCCCCGTCTTTAATTTCCGCCCCCTGCCATTTCCACCCCTGACACAGGGATGGGCATCTCCTCCCACATGCTCACAGCGTTCACCCAGGACCTGGCACGCCCAGGATATGGTTCGTGGCTCCACCTGGGGCACGAACCCAGGACCTTCTACACATAAAGCAGATGTGCTAACCACTGTGGAGCTACCACCTACCCCATGGAATATTTTTAAAGCAAATCTTCTATCTCTAATAAAGTCTTTTTACAAAAAAAAAAAAAATACCACTTTCGTTACTCATGCTGAAAAAATATTAATGATAATTGTTGTGGCACTTTAACAGAAAAAACAAATGAACAAACAAAAACAATACCCAGACCTCACCCCTAGCAATTCTGATTTAATTGGTTTGGATTTAGACTCTGCATAAGTATTTTTTAAAAGCTCCCCAGGTGATTCTCATGTGCATCCAGGCTGAGAACCATTGAACAGGCGCATCCTGGTCTCTGAGCTCCCTTCAGCTTGAAATATGGCTACCCATCCAGATTGAATGGCTTTCTTGGTATTCTGCATGAAGGAAATGTTGTGTTATATGACTCTGTAAATACATGTGATTATATCATTCAAACCCTCTTTGGAGAGCCTGACCCTAAAAGTCAGGATCTGTATGACATGTTTTGTCTGTGAAAGGGCACACCATACCTTTACTAGGAAGGCGAATCTTGGAACAGGGCATTTAGTATTACTCCAGTGTGGAATTGTGTGTGTGTGTGTGTGTGAGAGAGAGAGTGAGTGAGAGAGAGAGAGAGAAAGAGAAAGAGAAAGAGAGAAAAGAAGAGGAGAGAGAAGAAAGATAGCAAGTGTGTCACACTGCACATGTGCTTCTCCCCATCCCTTCCTCCCTTTTAATTTCTCTGTGATTGTGACTAGCTGTGTTTTATATCAGAGCTTCCTTTATGCTTTAGAAATTTATATATCATGAACTGGAAATTCAAAAGTATCTCTTCTGAAGGTGGAAAGAGAGTCAAATATGGCTTCTCTTTTTCATCTTTAGATTATCTTCCATCTTCCTGACTTAGGGGTTAACAGGGTGAACTGGGAATTTTTCTGCTGAAAGGTCTTCTAGTTCTTCTCCCCTCTAACATTTTACTTAGGCATTTATTTTAATTATTAAAATTTCATCCCTGAAGGGAAGGGCTCTTAGGCTTTCTACAGCTTTGTGTATGAATGCCACAGAATGTCAATTTAATTATTTATTTTAGCAGTTCAAAAATGGGTTTTCTGCCTACACTATCCTAAGAACTTGTGCTCAGCACTGGGTATTAAATGAGTTCATATCGGGGTGTTAAATCAGCATGGTCCCCATCAAGAGAAATGTAGTTTGTCTAAAAAGAAAAATGGAGAGACAAGTTTAGTTAATACACTAAGGGCTAGGACTGAGGTGTGCCCAGGTGATTGTGGAGGCAAAGAATCTAGAAGACTGGATTCGAAGTCACCACTAGACAAGCTGCTTACAATTCTGACTGCTTCTATATGACTAGTCAATTTTGCCTGTTGAAGGGTTTCTTATCTACTTTCCTTATTGTCCTTTTTTTTTAAATTTGGTCCTTTAAGGTCTTGATAATTCTTTTAGTCTAGAGCATGTGATCAGAAGAGAAGGAAGGAAGGACTCAAATTCACTTAATTTAACCAAGCATTGGTTGCTCAGTCCAGGGGAGGAGGTCAGCCTTGTCAGGCTCTTCCTAATTGGTGTGGATGCATAAGATTTTAGGGTTTTGAGGTTGCTGAACAGTTACTCTTTGAGCCTCCCTGGTTTTAGTAGCCAAGTGCCATAAAAGAAAACTTCTTTGCTAAATGCTACTACCCCTTAGCCATTTTCTACCTTAACATCACATAAAAAGATCAGCATGGCTCCCGGCTACCACCTGCCAAAAAAAAAGAGTAGCAACTTAAGAACTTCTAACAGTGGGAATTTTTTTCTCTTTGATATTGCAGAGTTGATTTTACTTAGGGTTTTTGTTTTGTTTTGTTTTGTTTTTTATACACAGAAATCTTTTCTGTGGCACTTACGAGATTTTGAATAATTGGTGTTCATCAGGACTCCACTCTGAGGATGTTATACCCAACCGTGCTGCATTGGTGGGAAGAGAAAAGGCTTCCTGTATGGTGGAGGTGGGAGGTGGTGGTGGCAGTGGTATCTTCCATTCAGTAGACTAGGTGTCTGTGACCACTGAAGATGCCATGTAGTAAGTGCTGGGAATGGAGCCCAGTGAAGACCCAGCCCTGGGGTAGAGAGCTCGGTTCAGTATCACTATAGATACCAGAGTCTGTTGCTGGCCTTGGCTTCTCTGCATTTTCATTCATTTTCTGGGTCTAGCCTCCTAGGGAAGCACCCTTGGTGAATGTCTGGTGTGTGGTTTTTTCTTTAAAATAATCTTGTAGAAAAATGAGAAATATAGAAACTCATACAAAAAATTAAATCATCCATAATTCTAGCAGCCAGAGGAAACCAATGGAACTTTGAATTGTTTCTTTCCAGTTGTTTTTCGAAAACAACTTTAAAAATATAGTTAAGAAAATTGGAAAATCCAGAAAAGCACAAAGAATATAAAAATCAGCTGTAATAGACCTTCAGCAGTAACAAGTACTAATGTTCCTAAGTTCTATATCCACCTAGATTTCTTAAAATCAATATGAGATCATAGTAAATAATTTATATCTACTTTTTAAGCTACATTATTAACTTTTCCAATGTTAAATCACCTTTTCTAACATTACTTTTAGTAGATGCCCAGTAGTATATCATATGGCTGTGCTATAACTCATATAACCAATACCCTATTTTAAGTTCTTCCCAGTATTTTGCTAATATAAACAATGGTTCCTTAATCTACTTTGTAGATAAATCTCCGTCCAATATCATAATTATTTTCTTAGGGTAGATTTATAGTTGTGAAATTAATGGTATATACCTTGTTTTGGGTTTTGATGTTGACTGCTGTCTTGCCCACCAGGCAGGTTATAGGCTATATTTTTCCTGTACCTTCACAAGCTTATAATTTAAGACTTTTATGAATTTGATTAGTAAAAAAAAATAAAAATAAAAAGCAAAAACACACAATTTGTTTTAATTTGTATTTCTTATATTACTAGCAATTTAACAATTTCCATAAATTTAACTCTGTATGTGTGTGTGTAAGAGAATTTCCTGTTAAACCCTTGCCCAATTTTCTATTGAGAAGTTTTTATTTTGAAAAGATTCTATAACATAAGGGATATATATGAAAAAGACTGCCCATTTGTGTGTCACATAACTTGCGAAGTTTATCATTTACCTTTACAGAATCAGTCTTCTCTCATTGTTTGAAGTTGCTCTTTCTGTCATATACTAAATTTTTGTTTATGGCTGAGTTTGTTTCTAGACTTGTTCTTCTGTTTCACCAATCCAGCTCTTCCTGTGCCAGTATACATTGTTTTAATCGATGAAGTTTTATCATGCATTTTGGAATCTGGTAAAGCAAATCTCTACTCTTCCTCCCTTATTTTTTTATTTTATCATGTTTTTAGCTATTTTTTCAGTTTGTTTTTCCTGATAATTTTTGCAATCAATCCACCAATTTCTCCAAATTCTTTTGGGATTTTTAGAATCAAATTAAATAACTCCAATATAAATTAACCTTAAAAAGCTCATATTTACATATTAGATCTTTCTATCCAGGATTTAATGTGTCTTCATTCAGATCTCTTTTCTGTCTCTAAGTTTTATAGCATTTCCATGTGATCCTGCACATTTATTTTAAGAGGTATTCCTGGGTTTATATATTTTTTAAATTGCTGGTGGTGTCCCATTGCAATTATTTATTATTGTAATATAGAAAATCTTTTTATCTTTGTTATATGCCCCTAATTGTTGATAATTCTGTTGTTTCCTTCTCTTATCTGGGAATTCCTTTGGTTTGAACGCCTTTCATACACCCTTAAGCTAATGGAGACTCAGTGAATGCATATAAGCTGCAGCCAGTGGGTCAGGAGTCAGGTGCTAGAATGGACTTTTTTTCAAAAGAAGGCTCTAGCATCTCCTTTAATAGTAGACACTTGTTTTTCTAGAATGGTACATATGCAGGCCTTGCTGGAATTAGGCAGCTGGTCCAGGGAGAGATTACCTCTGCCAGAGTCTTCTCAACCCCATGACAAAAGATTTTTTTCTGAACTCCGTGAGGAGGACTAAGCCACCTGATCTAAGCTGTTATTTTCATTTGGTGGCACTTTAGAGATTCTGAATAATTGGTATTCATCAGGACTCCACTCTGAAGATATGATACAATATTTCAGTGGCATCTGGTCTGACATGTGAAACCATTTCAGTCAGGGTATTCTAGTTCATTGCAGGTCCCTATAGTTGTTTCTTTGTGGTTTTGGCTTCTCAACTGGCCAAGCTCCTTATGTCAAAGGGGGAGGGGCCTATCTTTTGCATTGGGCCTGTTGCAGTATGCATTGCACCACTCTTACCGCTTCTGAACTCCCTTGACCGCATTCGGATTTCACTCTAGGATGTTGTAACAAGTTCACATTGCTTTGTTGCCACATGAGGCTAAGGGCAGGGCCTGGTTACAAAGGAAGGTGATAAGTATCGGTGTGCAAATCTGGTCTATGTTGCTCGTGTGGAGAACACTCAGATTTGTACCACCAGAAGTCATCTTTCCTAGACTATATCTCTTGGATAGATGGCATCTGCCCTTGGAAGAACTTGAAGAAGAGACATGCTGTTTAGTCAACCAATTCCCAATCCCCTACCTGGAGCACTGGGGGCACTCCCTGACTTTGTGTCATAGCCATTAATAAAGCGTGAAAGAGAGCTAGCAAGTACTAATTATCATATATATTTTGTATTTTTTTAACTGGGCTCTAGAAAGGAAACATTAATGAGGCATACTTATGTATTTTTTACTTTTAAGAGAGAAGTGATTTTATAACTTCAAAATGTAGCTGCCTTGAATTGCTGTTTATATTTGTTCACTGAGTGCCATGTTCCCATACAGCTCACATATATAACTACCTTCGTATTTTTTTTTTACAAAGATTGCTATCACAATTATGAGAAATCTTGAAAACCTTCCAAAGTTTTAATTAAATTGCTAATGAAGATACATTTGGCAATTTTTTTACAAAGGAATCATTTGAGTAAAAGAAGAGTACTTTTTCCCCTCAAAGCATGATTTGTAGTCTTCATCTGGATTTTTTGTTTAACTCAGGAAGGCTTTGTTCTCAACTCCAGATCTGAAGGTTAGGAACTCTTGTGACCTATAATCACTTTTAGGAAGTAATTTTTGACCCCTTAAGAAGATTTGTTTCTTCTTACTTTATACTAAACAACCTCTTTTTCTCACTATACAGCTCACATACACCCATATCTGAAATTATTTTTATTGACTTCCAATTATCCTATAGGATTTATGAACTATTTAATTGGCTAAGACTGTGTCCACACAAAGGTAGAAGATAAAATGGTGAAACCTTAGTTGGTAAACAGTTATTTACGTAACTTTTTTTTTCTTCTTTGATTAATAATCTTAAGCCCAATTTTAATGAAAACTAGTACTTGGTGAGGTACAGTGTATCTTGTTCCTTAAGCAGAGCTTTTCTTCAAAGAGAAGGAACATGGATTACCAAAGACATCAGATTTTACTCTTAGGTCAACATCTGAAAATACATTATTTCTAGGCTCTAAGGGGTTAACACAAAATAGAAGACTTAGTCTTTTCTATTATTTGGTAATGAAAGAAACAATAGATACATAGATATGTGGCATATGAAGGAATGAATAAATGAAGGTGATCTATTTGGTAAAGAAAAAAAGCTTTTGATAGGCTACAAAAGCTTGAAAACCTTTATGGACAAGTTAAGTCAAACAAGATATGGGTGAGGGAAATGAAGGAATATGTTTGGTAGAAGGCAAAAGGGAGCTCATTTTAGAACTTTCAGTGGGAGCTGATATTTGTCATGGTCTGAAGGTTGCTCAGATAAATAATTCTGCAATAATTTGTTACATATTAGATAACTCCAACTAGATTTTAAGTACCTCCAGTTCAGGGACTCAGTCTTAACATTTATCTCCTGCAGTGCCTAGTAATCCTTTGAGAAATGCTAGTGGAATGACTGAACGAAAGAGCCAAGTGTTTGTTTCAAGATTTCCACCAATGAACCTAATAATTTACCTACCCTCTTCACTGGCTGCCCATCTTCTTCACTTTGCCCTAACCTTATAATTCTTTCTTGTGTCTTTTTTCACTTTACTCTGAAAATCTGAGGGATATAGTTCAGTTACACCTTTAATAAAGAAGAGAAGAAATAAATAAAATAAAGAAAGAAAAGAAAGATAAAGAAAGAAAAAGAAAGAGAAAGAAAAAAGAAAGAAAAGAAAAAAGAGGGAGAAAGAAGAGTAATCTTTGATAACAATGCCTCCCTCATGACACAGACACATACACCCACCTGATTTGATCCCATTCCTGGTTTCGACTGCATTCAAGTCAGGAATAACTTTAGGGGTAACACAGTAAATTCAGGAGCATTGTCTGCAGAGAGCATAATCTACCTCTAGTCCTACTTTTTTGTTGCATCTATTCCCCAATTTACAAATCTGCTAGAGAGAGAGAGAAAGAGACAGAGACAGAGAGACAGAGAGAGACAGAGAGAGACAGAGACAGAAAAGACGTGGATAGAATCAAGGAAGCTTGAGTCTGGAGGCAGAAACAAAAAGAGCAGCATTCAGAATTGTCGGAGAGCATCCAGGGGCCTTCTTTCCGTGCCAGAGTTCTGGTAGGATGTAGTGCCCTGAACAGCCCAGAGCCTCTTTATTAATGACTTCCTTCACTTGCATATTTAGTTTTTTATGATTCATGGATGACTAGAGTTAAGGAAAACTAACAACAGAACTGTGTGGCATCCAAATGTATTTTATATGTAAATCTTTAACACATTTGGAATTTATTTTAATGTTAATCTCTCCACTTCCCTGCCATTTTCTGACTTCCATTCTTTCACCCAAGAATTTGCAGTGCTATCTCCATTATATGCTAAATTCCTAGGAATTTTTTATTCTGTTCACTTGATTTGTGTCTATTCCTATATTAATATACATTGTTTTTAATTATTGAAGCTTTATAACACAATATATAGTACAGCACAGTTCTCATTCTTTTTCAAAAATGTTGGCATACGTTTATTTTTCTAGAAGAAGTTTAGACTCATTTCTCAGCGTTAAAAAGACTACTGTGGATATTTTTTCTTTTTTGGAATTATGTTAAATTGGTAGACAAACTTGGTAACATTGCCATTTTTATTTTGAGGGTTCGTATATGGGAATGTGCTATTCTTTCCATTTATTTAAATTTTCTTATGTCTCTCAGAAAAGTTTTATAGTTTTCTTAGAAATCCTTCCCAAACTGTTTTGTTTTAAAATATGCTATCTTCTCTTCTTGCTATTGTACATGAAATAGTTTAGAGTTTCTGGATATGGCTACATATCCAGAGATGTACTTGGATTTCCAAGGTCGGTACTTTTTATCCCAATTTTTATTTTCCTTTGGCCACCACAGTAGAGATGTAGGAGGCAGGCCCAGGACATTTCAGATGCTTTCCTCCCAACCTTGGACTTCCTTCTTCCCCTGCCTTTATATGATGTGGGTGGCCACGGAGTCTTACCTTTTGCATTAAATAGCTTTATAAAATCCTTGCTAATTTTTAAATGTAAAAAATAGTACCTTTAGCATAAGCAAGAACTGTGTTTCTATGGAGAATGGATTAGATTTTTCATGAAATCTTTTAATGACAAAAGATGCCTGTATTCTTTAAGGAAGACTTTATTGAATTGGATTTTACCAGATAGCCTCTATTTACCTAGTGAGATACTTGGAGTTCTCTACCAATTTAAAAGGAATATTATAGTGCTATACATATCTGTTTGCTCCCAGTAATTGTCCTTCTACAAAGGAAGCTAGAATTGAAAGAATAACTGCTACCATATATGGAACACTCCATGTCAGACCCTGGCCCTGGTGCTTCCTTACCTTTTCTCAGTAATACAGCAGCCCTCAGGTAGGCGTTGTCATCCTCCTATTGCAGAGGAAACAGATGCTATGTGGAGTTAAGAAATTTGCTCCAGGTCACACAGGGAGTAAGTGGCAAAGCTAGGATCCCAAACCTTTACTCTTAATCACAACAATAATATTTGGTTGTGCAGTGACTTACAGATTCAGAATTAAAATTAAAAACAAAAAGAAAATCTGAGATACTTTAAAAAACTTATTGAAGAGGAGCTATAGCTTGTATCTAATTTATAGGTCATGTTCAATTCAAAGATTGGTTATTTATGCTACTGTAGCCCAAGGTATATAAAGCCCATTCAGAATAACTAAATTGACATTTCTGAAGAGTCAGTAGGTGAAGTTTATCAAAGTTCATAACGTAGGTACAAAGTAGTTGGATCACTGCAAAAAAAAGACAGTCAAGGACAGGAGGGAACCAGGGTTTGACACAACCCTTTTCTGCGGGGGTGGGGAGCTGGGAGGCAGCTCTTGGCAACAGAAGGACTGTCTGAAGAAGATATGCTGGGAGGAGATCCAAGGACGAGTCAGATCAAGGTATCAAGTGGCTTCCTGTTGAAGATATTGACAACCCCCCCCCCCCCGCTAGTTCCCCAAAGGGAAGTGGCCACATTCAAAATGGGACCTGGTTCAAAATGGGACACAAGGCTTCCTCCTAGAAGATCAGAGCCTTGGCAAGGTACTAGTCAGGACTGAGGAGGGAGAGCTGAGACAAGTGCCTGTTCTGTTTGTTTTGAATCTGGGAACTCCATGGGTGCTTGGGCTAGCCAAAGGGGTTCAGAGCCCAGCATGGAGTGTATGTCTGGGTGTCTCCAGGTTGAGGATCCTCAGTGGGAGCTGTCACTGAGAGGTCTATTTGCTTTTTCATCTGGTTCAGGAATTGAATTTCACTACTGTGTGACGAAACTGAGCCTGCTTCATATCCCTTCTCGTAGTTAGCCCGGGCACAAACCAGGGACATGTATGCAGGTGGGCAGAGCAGCCATCAAGCAGGAACAATGAGGTGCTGGAGAAGGCCACGGCAGGCACTGCCAGAGACAGAGGCTGGCTGTCTGGATCTCTATGAAATCCAGAAAGCGTTTCAGTGCTATTTTCATAGAATGAGGCCAGAAAACACTAAATTAACATGGATTATCCTCAGCTCGAATTAGTCAATCGCTTATTTCCAATCTCCCAACTGGGAGTGTTCTTTGGAAACCCACATTTGGGTAGTAAAAACTATACTTCCTGGGTTAGACTCCCCGTATAACTAAAAATGACGATGCGGAGAAAGATGACTTTATACTTTTATCAGTAGACAAACTTCCTAAAAAATTTACATACTCATCTGTAGATAAACCCACATAATAAAAAAACGAATATGACACTGTTCTGAATCATGCAGTCTTTGCAGTTAAGAAGCAGGCTTAAAAATGTCTAATTTTAATTTTTGTGTATTTTTCTTGTTTATAGACAATTAGTCTATAAACTTTGTAGTATGAAAGAAGTTGGATAACTGTATAAATGAGTGATTATACTTTCTCATGGTGTTTGTAGTACATGATTCATTTTCATGACTCTTTTTGAAGAATATTATCATCCAAGGTGAACAAGCATATTGTATAAGTCCCCTTTTCTTTTCCCACCCCCCATGCAATAGTGGAAAGAACAAACCTCTAAGTCAGCACATGGACATGTTTTCAGGCCAAGTAGAAATGTTATAAAATAGTAAGGCATTTGTACCATAAAATTTTCCTAGCTCAGGAATGAATGCTGTTCTCCTTGAGCTTATCAAGGCTTAGAGGGCCTTTGGAGAGTCTAGGACAGCGCCTTCCAGATCCAGATGAGGAAGGAGGCTGAGAAGCAGACAAGGCAGGGGCTCAGAAGGGTGTTTAATACACCACCTGTTAGATCTGCCTTGGGGGAACATCCCCAAGTCTTGATACAAGGGTATGAATTCACTTCCTTGGTTAATACCATGCATAGTGACCTGTCTTAGAGCTTTCTGAAGCAGTTTTTTTTTCTTGGTCTGCATTCCCAACTTTTATTAATGCAGTAAAATTTTTAAGAGGGAGAAAAAGGACAAATTAACCTTTAAGATTTTCTCCCAGTTCAGCTGAGGGTTGCCTCCCAGGCTCCCAGGAGCTCTGCTCCAGGTTGTTGTGTGTAGGGAGGGAGTGGCCGTGTGTCTAAAACCCCAAGACCTTGAGCAGTGCTGAAGGTGCAAAGATGTAGTAGAGAGAGACTCGGTCCTCAAGAAGCTTAAAGTCTAGTTGATTAGATGGCATAATCTATCCACCAAACATTTATTAAGCATGTGGGAGGCACTGTGGCAACACAGCAATGATTAAGCTATAGTCTCAACATTCTAAGGAGTTTGCAGTGAATGATTAAGTAACAATGCCAAACAATTCAAGTAGAACAGTCAGCTTCCCAGTGAATAGTATAAATAAATAAGTACTCAGAAAATGGAGGTACACTATGGGCTGGAATGACCTGTGAAGGCGTTAAGGAGGTGGTAGGCCGAAGCAAAAACTTGAATCTTGGACATTTCTCACATTCATAGGATCTGCTAGGTTCTAGAATAAAGCCCCCAAACCAAGTTTTCAATGAAGTAGTAAATCATTTTCCAAAATTTTAGGAACTCTTGTGGTCTGGTCAGTCTGTGACTAATGGCTCTCCCTTCAGTAGGTCACTGGCTTCTACCTCATCCAGCGTCTCTACCCCACTCTGTCCCATTGCACTATTCTGCCATGTTCCAGGATATACGCATGGTTATCTCCAGCTGTTCATCATTCTTGTTAGTGTAGCAATACCAATGATGTACTTTTTCATTAACATATATATATATATATATATATATATATATATATATATATATATATTTATTTAACTTTTTGAATAGCAATTCTTTACATCATTGAAAAACCAAAAAGCGTAAACAAATTATTCAATAAAAATTACCCTCTTTCTTTTGTTTCAGTCTTACTATTCCTTGACTTCCCTCTGACCAGCCACTGTTACTGATTTTTGATGTATCACTCTAGACTTTATCCATACAAGAAAACTCAAATATAGTTTTTTCTCCATTTTTACCCAAAGATAGCATGTTATATGCAGTTTGATATCTTGCTTTTCTTCACTTTATATCTGAAAGTTCTTTCCCAATAGCACATAGAGCACATTCTCTTTTCATAGCTGCATAGTACTCCACTGTGTGGATGAACTATAATCTATTTAACCACTTCCCTACTGATGGTCATTTGGGTTATTTCAATCTTTGCTCTTTCAAATAAAGCTATAATGAATAACTGTACATGTGTCATTCACATGTGTAAATACTATCTACAGCAATGAGATAGTGATTTAGTGGTCCTGAATGGGAAAGTATAGTTTAAAAAGATTCTCACCCTGGCATGTCATTATTTTCTGAATTTAGATGTTCCCTGTGGGTCACATTATTACCCAGAAATCTAAATATAACCTGATAAGTGTGCCTAATAATAGCATATATTCGTCCCTACCCTGACACTTATGTTATCAATAGACTTAACTGTAGAAAATCTTGGATTTTGCTTCTCTTTGGTTTTCACCAGAGTTGTCTGGTTTCAAAAGATGTTTATTTGGCAGGTGGTCATTGGTGTCATTTGCCCTCAGTGGGCCTGGGCAACTTCATACTCTCTTAGAATTTGTTCTTTAGGGGTGCCTTCTGGCCCACCGTGAAATTCTCAAATGCTACTCCGATCTTGCTTTTGTAGACGGGCCCATCTTCGCTTGTGCCTGGAGAAGTTAAAGGGGCTGGTGCCGCTTGGGCCCGAATCAAATCGACACACTACACTGAGTTTATTAACAAAAGCCAAATTGCACATAAAGGTAAGTGTATCCTTGAGATGCCTTTTTATCTTTATCCATTCAATAATGGTCTCTTTGTTGTTATGAGGATAGCAAATGCATATCTCCAGGATAGTCCTCCCCTCTGAGCTCTCCCATTTTGCCTCTGGGATGAATCCCAGGCATCACAAACTCAACATGTCCAGACCCAGTGGAGTATTTCTTACCCCTAGGCATTAGAAGTTAAGCGGTCCATCCAACTGCCCATCTGATTATACAAGCCAGAAACTCGGGGTCACCCTTGTTAGCTCTTGCTCTTTAGCTATATATACACCTAACTCTCGAAGACCTAAATATATCATGGCCTTATCTCCTTCCATTTTCACTTCATCATCATCTACTATAAACTCATGACTTCCCCCTGAGCTGATTTCCATGCTTCTCAAGAACAATGCTTCCAAAGCTCAAATCAACATGTCACCCCATTTAGAACTCTTCTGTTGCTTCGGATATACTATCACCAGGCCTGCCTCATGCTCCGCCTGACCTACCCCTCACCTGTGTACAGCATCATCTTGTGCCATGACATTACCCTCTCTGCTCCAGCCCTTCTTTCAGTCCCTAGCACTTGTCATGCTCTCTGACCGCAGGGCCTTTCTTTGCATGTGGTGTTTCCTCTGTTTGGTATGCTTTCCCTTCCTTTCTTCACCTAGTTAACTGCTTGTCATAACTTCAGGTCTCAGCCACAGAAAGCACTGGCTCAGGGAAACCTTCTTGTGACAGGTGTCCTATAACTGGGTGTCTCTGTCTTTCTCAGCACTTGTCACAGTTAACATCCAACAGTGGTTTATGTGACTATTTGGTTGTCTCCATCCTTCAAATGTAGATTCCACATGGAGAGGAATAGGTCTTTGTGTTCACCTTGTATCCCCAGCACCTCTTGGGAGGGGTCTGGCACAGAGTTAGCCTCAGTATGTAGTTTGAATAGCAAAGGGGGAGCAAGTCATATTCAGATTCCTGAAAACCACAGCCCAAATCACTGTGCAGCATGTTTTTATAGTCGTGATTGGACAAATGTCACTTTAATTATGCTTAATAGCCTGCATACATGAAAATCCTGGGAGAAAGAGAACCTCTGTTTAGAGCAAAACAACCAAAATTAAACTTCTTAATTATCTGAAGAATAATTATGAGAGGCTGGAGGACAGATTTGTAAGAAGAAGTGGTCTATGGAAATGTGTTTTCTAAGCTCTTACATTGACCAATTTGGAATCCAAACTTCAAAGGAGATTGTTACTTCCTGGTAACCAACAGAAGTTGAGATTTGGTGTGACAAAAAAAAGTACTTGTGTAACTGGGACATATACTTGAATAAACACACGTTTAATGGAGTCTGTTCCTTAAGCTCCCATCACATGCAGTGTGCTAGTTCAGAGATTAGTTCAGGGTAGCATTATGGACAAGGGAGACCAGGTTGGGGGTTTCTGCCTGCATTCATTTCAGGATCAAAATCGAGGGGTACCAGGATGCTAGAGTGTCAGAGCTCACCCCTAGAATCCCTGTGACAGTACAGATGTTCTCCGCATGGTTGATGCTGAAGATGCTAGGCCAAGACAGGAGTCACTGGCCAGTCAACTTCCTGTCTCTGTGAGAAGCTAGATAAGTGACACACCAGATGGCTTCTGAGGAGTATTGGCACATTTCACTGTTAAAGAGGAAGATACAGGATCATTGACAACTTTGAAATCTGCCTGCAAGCTCCAACAGTTACCCCTCTGACTTACAGAAACTTGAAGACTGTGACAGAAAAGCCATTCACCAAATAGATCAGCTTCAGCGAGAGCAGCGGCACCTGAAGAGGCAGCTGGAGAAACTGGGCATCGAGAGGATACGGATGGACAGCATCGGCTCCACGGTCTCCTCGGAGCGCTCAGACTCCGACAGGGGTGAGCTCCTCTCCCTGCGTCCTCAACCACCCCACCTTTTTTTCTCCCACCTGCCAGAGGCAGAGCAGAGAGTGAACTAGGAACCTGCTTGTGATTTAGAAAAGTCGAATAATATGACCTCCAGTAACCAGTCCCTCTTTCCTTTTAGCAGTTAGGCACCAGCCTCCAAGTAAGGGCTTGAGGGGAGTTGTTTTGACTTTCAGCCTGAGTTTTCTCTTGCATGCCTTCACCTCTGCCTCTCTCTCATCCTCTCACAGAAGAAATCGATGTAGACGTTGAAAGCACAGACTATCTCACGGGTGAGTTGGACTGGAGCAGCAGCAGCGTGAGTGATTCTGACGAGCAGGGAAGCATGCAGAGCCTTGGCAGTGACGAGGGCTACTCCAGCTCCAGCATCAAGAGAATAAAGCTCCAGGACAATCACAAGACGTGTCTTGGTCTATAAGAAAGAGTGGTCGCTTCGGCTGCCCCCAGATGGTTCTTCCTGTCGGATCTGATTAGGTAGTGTATTGGACTTGCCCACAATTCCCTTGCACGTAAATTTCAGTGTACCACCTTTACCAAAATCAGCATTGTAAACGTTTTCAAGGAAGTGCTTAGGATTGTGGGGTTTTGATTGCATCCACTAGCTTCTCTTTCTCTCCGTAAAAGTTCGTCTCTGAGAGACTGTACATTCCAATCAATTTGAAGCACCCAAGAATTCTTAGATGGAATAAGCAACTTTCACATCTCAGCAATTTTGCCCTCTTATTTACTGTCTCTGTGTAGCCTACCAGACCTTTCTTAAAGTTTTCTGGCTTACTGTGTTACTTGCCTAGCAGAAAGAAATGTACGAATGTGTCTTGTGCTTAGGAAACTGAAGGACACAAACTTCTGAAATTGAGATCCTGATCTCAGAACTCCAAAGTAAGCTTTGAAAGCGGCATTTAAGAGCACTTCACCATGGACCTCACGGCAGTGAGGAGCCCGGAATACCTCCAGAAAGCACCCCCACACACCCTGCGCTCACCCCCCGACCCACGTGTGGATGGGAGCAGTATTTCTCACTCTAAAGCGGACACCTGGAGAGCATGTCTTTGGGGTTGCACAGCTCATAAAAGTTCTGATATTGTTTGTTCTCACAAACAAAACGGCACAATCTGTTTTCGTGTGCTGTTCTTGGGACCGCACTGTGTACCGCTACCCCCAAGGCACATGCCCCCTCAAAGTTTGTTATGCTACTTGTCTCTGGAACATTTTTTTTTCCTACCTCAGAGATAAATGAGATCTCCATTTCCCACTTAACACAGTGATTATGCCTTCCCCACCGCCCTGAATAAGTGACATTTGGTCCAATTCTAATCTATTTTCCTATTTAACTTTCAGCAATAACTGAGCTTTGGCACTAGTTGAGCTAGTGTCCATCATCAGTGAAAGGAAAAAATCCATATTTCTACTCTATGTCGCAGGTGAACAGGAGGGGATGGTACAGTGTTACTAGAATTCCTCTCATTATTTTTGGATACACCCAGAAACTTCTTTATGGAGACTTTTGGGTTGATAGTTTAAAAGGCTGATTTTTCTTTTTTGGTTATTTCTCCCTTAAGTGGTCTCCCACTTTGTAGCATTTTTATTTAAGCTAAAACAGAGCACATGTATATGTACATAAGACACATTAAATCTATAAATACTATTTATTCATTTTATATAAACTAATGTAATGGAAAATAAATTCTTATGACTTTGTGCTTTTATAGATGTTCTAGAAACTTTGTATGTAGGTACCTACCAAATTGGTTCATTCCCCTTAATATTTTTGCATTCATATTTTTGAGGTCTTGGTGTTTTCAGCCTCTGGCAAATCTTTTCCATTGAATTTGAACCATTTGTAAAATCTGTGACGCTGAAACAGAGTGTGTGTCACAAAGTGATGAGAACATTCCTAAAATCCACAGACGCACTGCAACCTAAGGGCTCAACGGCTGAGCCGGTAGCGGGCGGCCGCCCCATGCTCCTGGCTGGCCTGCGGTCTCGCACGCCACAGCCTCCGCTCGACGCCACCACCTTCCACACAATTACACGTTCCAAAGCACTCTACACAGAAGCTCATTCCAGACGTGAAGAGCAGTGTAAAGAAAGCAAGATTACTTTTGTTTTTCTTTTTAATGATTCTTTAATGTATTTTTAAAATTTTTAATTGGAAGTAGTGAATTGCTAAATGATCCTAAAGTCATGTGTAATTCTTTTGTTTTGTTCTGTTTTTTCCTTCATTTCAGCTTTGGGTTGGCGGGAGGGGCAGATGACACAAAGGATT
Organism: Macroglossus sobrinus; assembly: GCA_004027375.1. Classification (NCBI taxonomy): domain Eukaryota; kingdom Metazoa; phylum Chordata; class Mammalia; order Chiroptera; family Pteropodidae; genus Macroglossus; species Macroglossus sobrinus. The sequence continues at coordinate 270,189 of PVKZ01001305.1, read as the reverse complement.
TTTTTTTATTATCGGAATCTTTTCCAATTACCAGCTGAAGATTTGCACTGAAATACAACTTGTATGCCTTTTGCATTTTTAAAGCCTGCTTCCTGAATTTAAGCAGAGTGATAGTGTTCAAAGAGCCAGCTCAGCCTGTAACATGTTTGAAAAAGATATATCTGCACTTTGAGGTCCCTTTCGAATGCCATTCGCTAGACCTCGCAAACATTTTGTTTAATTGCTACGTTCAAGCGCCTCAAGTCCACAATGCTGGATGGCATCGAAAACTCAAGACTTTGGGAAAAGCTTGTGGGCTTGCATTGGGGGAGGAAAGGGAACAAAATTTGTGTATTTAATTTAGAAATAGGCATCTGCGAGATGCCATTTTCTGTGTTTTAATTGTTGTGCCTTTGAGTTAAACTGCATTTTTGTCTTTTGGTTGAAATATGAAATGTACTGTCCCAATATAAAACAGTAATTATTTGACCTTTGCACTGTTTGTCTGGTCCTTTTCAATTTGACTGCATAGAAATGTGGAACTTGATAGATGTATAGAAATGTGGAACTTGATAGATCGCTGTATTTTCAGTTCACTTGTAATAAACTGACACCAGGGTTAAATATTACTTTCAAAGCTCAAGGTAAACCGAATCAGCATGCTAGCCAGGCATCTCTCTGACCAAAACTGTAACCTTCAGGACCAGCAAACTCAGCCCAAGGCAGCTAATCCCCTTCCCCACGTGGCTAATCGGCAGCCCTGATTTGCCAATCTGTCCTCTCATTCACTGATCCACCAGCATGACTTCAGAGCTATATAGTCTTTTGGGTTGTTTTGGGTTTTTTAAAGCAAAATGAAAAACCTTTCTATTAGGGTTGTTGTGGGGAGTGGATAGGCGAAGATATAAACCCCAGCCTTTAAGACTTTGACAATTATACGTAAATAGAGATGTGTATAAATATAGGCACGTGCATATTTTTATGTGAAAATTGATTTTCAAAAACTAAATCTAAGCTACACTCATAGCTACCATTGCAATGCAAATGGGAAAATAAGAGTATGTAGTCCATTTAATTTTATGCAGTGAGAAAATTTATGTGTGTGCTTCTGTTAACATCCCAGAAAATGTAGTTGTCCATGCCTGTTGGTTTAGAATGGCGGCCGAGCACCCAGGGTAGTTTTGTTTGGATTTTCTTGTGCTAAGCTGAGATCTTAAATTCAAGATGCTGATAGCAACTGCTGACACCTTTCTCTAGTCACAGACCCAATTAGTGCTAGTTAGTGATTCAAAGAACATCACATTTTTGAGCAGGACCTAGATTCTTCTCCCTGTCAACCCAAGACTAAAACCATTTCAGTGTCCATTCAGAACTGATAACTGAGCAGGCCCTGATCCTGCAACCAGCCACTTGGGTGGTTTGGGCTTTTTTAAGGTAGACGTTTTCCTTTAACCTTACTTTCTTCAAAAGAAAGAAAAGGGACCTTACCTTGGTTCCCAATGGGCCTCTCGTCTCCATCCCTGAAGTGGCCGAGAGCAAATTCTAGGGTGTCAAAAAAAAGTGTAAAGTACGTAGGATTGTGATGCTCAAAATAACTGTCTAGCAATATCTTAGAGCTTGCTAATGGATTTTTTGGGCTTTTTTCTTGCCTCTTTTCCATCCTTTAAAGAGAAACCTTATTTTTGCAAAGTATATAAATACATATTATTATTTAGGGTTTTACGCCATACTGTATTGGCAAGAATACCACTTTCATTGTGCTTTATAATCGATTTATTCCCCCAAACCTCAGTCTTCACTGTTTCCCTCAAGTTTCTTTGTCTTCCCCCTTTACCTGCCCTGTGTGTTGAGTACCAGGAAGTCAAAGGCTGCAAGGCAATTTTCTGCATGGCAATCTATTATTTTTCTATGTCTAACTCTTAGATGCAGTATATTTAGGTAGCTGGCTACTCCTGATGTAAAAAATCCTTCCTGGGAGAAGGCACCCCTTATATGAGGTAGTGTTTCTCACTCTATATGATCAGATCTTTGTTTTTGAAGATACCTGAGGGTTGGCGGGGGGGCGGGGGCGGGGAGGCAGGGTCCGATATATGACTTATCATGAGTTTTTCATTAATACATGGGTTATTTTCTTATACTTTATTCTTCTGAAAGAAGAAATTGTCTGGCACTGCTAGAGTCAGCTATTAAATGGCTGAAGAAATTAAGAGTATCTTTATCTTTCAAAAATCATAAAGTGAGAATTAATATGGCACCCAATTCTAAGATTTATCCAGATTTTTTATTTTAATTTCTCATTCTCTCTAGAGGGTGCTGGGGGCTCAAGGGAGCATTCTTCATTTTAGCTTTTACCTGAGAACCAAACTTGCCTTTACCCCTTGTACCTAGAATTGGTGCTCTGGGAATGTTGCTGTGACCCATCAACGGCCTAAACAGGGAGAGCAGATGAGAGAGTATGCAATTCTGTTTCCAGATGTTTCTTTATGTAAATACGATGCCAATGTAAATCCTGTGTCAAGATATAGAGAATGGTGCTTTTTACTACAGTTAGCACATGCATTTTTAGAATGACTACATGTTTTAGAGAATCTTTGCTGTGTATATGTAAACTTCTGTATTGTTCAACCATTTAACAAATAATAAATTATTTCATTATTAAATGAATCTTAGTCTTCTTGATGTTTTGTACCCCACTTTAACCTCTCATGGTTTTTACTTACAAAACCGAGTTAATCCATTTTTTTTTTAAATTTTGCAGAAAATTCACTGGATAAAAATTTTAAGCCCTTAGATCTTGTGATAAGAGTTTCGATTTTGTGGCTCCAGTTGAGCCCATTTTTTTTTTATCAGAATTAGTAAAAGTCTACGGCCATTCTACCCTGAACAAGCCTGACCCGTCTGATCTTGAAAGCTAAGCAAGGTCGGGCCTGGTTAGTACTTGGATGGGAGACCACCTAGGAAGACCAGGTGCTGTAGGCGTAAAAAAAAATTTTTTAAAGGGATTGTAAACTGATAAGGTCCTTGCAATCTTTTTTAGCCACACTTAAAAAATAAAATAATAAAATAATTAGTAAGAGCGCTGGCTGCTCCACTTATCCATTTCACCTGCTCTCATACTCGCTCTTGGCTTCCTCTTCACTGAGACACCTCTGATGCAGGCAGCATGCTGGGGTTGCACGACAAACAAGAATTCCTCATCTTTCCAGTAGCCCATGAGCTGGTGGGAAAGATAATGCCAGTGTAGTTAGTTGTGAAAGTTGCACAGGGATGTGCTATGGGAAGTCACTGAGGTGTTGGCATTCAAGTTGGGCCCTGGAGAAAGAATGGATGTTTGCTAGAAAAGGAGCCTTGCAAGGAAAGAGGACATCCAGTGCAATGAGGCAGGTGTTTGGGGATGGGAATAACTCCATGGGGCTCAGGTATGGCCTGGAGGCTGGGAGCACATGGCAGGTGATGGGACATGTGCAGGGAGGACACCATACTGTGAAAAACCTCATGTATTGCACAAGTCACTGAGAGGAGGAAAAGCACCTGGTTGAGGTTAGTGCTTTTACATATTAACCCATTTGGTAAGTTTACATTTATTCATTTAACAAATAGAGATTGCACACCTGCTCTGTGTTGGGCTCTGTCATAGAGCTGAAGACACACCAATGAACAAAACACAAAACCCTGCCCCCTGGAGCTGTCTTTCTAGTGTGACTGCCTTTGGAGCTCCAGTCCTTTGACTGGCAAGCTTGCTGAGCTGAGTGTACCATCCTGACTACACTTCTCTCTCTCCCCAAAGAGAGCATTTGTTCAGAGTCAAGAGAAAGGAAAAGTGTCTTTCTCCTTGACCAGTGATTTCTTACTCTAAAAACCACCTAAAATTTTTGAAAGCTTTTTGCGTTGCCCTCAGAGTTAACCATGATGGCATGCTGTCTGCAGTCAGCCCGGCACACTGCCCCTGCCTTCTCCAAAAAACAGGGGCCGCATGCTGGGCCTGTCTAGGATGTGTGATTCTAGGATCCATCCCTCTGGACAGGCTTTAAATTGAACCCACCAAAAAATGGATTGTCAGCAACACTGAAGAAAGCTATATTCTACCACAGTGTCAGGTCCTTGTTTACTGTGGCTGAGGAGAGGAAGCTTTGACCTGCAGATAGCTATAAAGAATGCTCTCACATAAAGAGAGCCTCCCCCACAAGATGACAAATCTTATTTCCAAGGTTTCCTGACTTGGTTTGTCCACAGTAGCCTGATGAAAACTGTCCCTTGTTATGCTGTGTGAGTCCATGTCACAGTAATGGTGGCCTCACATGTACTGAGTGCTTACTAAGTGCTGAGTGCTCTGCTACGTTGCCTCCTGTTGCCTCTGTGACCTCTCACATTGGCCCTGGGAGAGGAGTGCCATCGTGATCCCCATTCCACAGATGAGGAAGCAAGTGAGCTGGCTCCAGAGCCCCACTCCCTTGCCTCCATTTTTACAAGAGCTGTGTCCAACTGTAATCAATTTTCCACATAAAGCAACTCTTCTTTTTAAATCTTGGAATGCAGCTACCCATTTACCATGGAGGTGCCTTAGGTGCAGAAATTGGGAATGCACAAGACAGTTGTGGATCGTCACTGCCAATTTGCCGCGCTCCCCTCCATCTTTACTTCCCTTTCCACCTGTCATGAGGAGGAACATCAACTCTTGAACCACCTGGGGGTCCTGTTGCACTCACCTAGCATGCTGCTGGAGTAAGACATCCCATCCAGGACTTGAAGACTTTCTTTCTATACCATCCTTTTTGTTGTGAACCCCATGACATCATTTTACTTTTTCAATGTATTCAGTATTTGCTAAACACAACTTCCTCCTAGGCCTTGGAGTCCCTGTTATCAAGTGCCACCTTGGTCGACCTCTTAGACGTCACTGTGACCTAGACAAAGAAGGACCTACCAAGGCTCTCTGCCAAGAGATTCCAGACTATCAGCTCCTTGTTCCCATTGCTCTCTTGGGCCTTCGCATCAGTTAGGGACATTCAGCTCCCAGTGGCTGAGGCCCCCAGGGGCAAGGGCTCCACAGAAAGCATCGTTCAGGGCTTGGCACTGATTAGATGGAAGCTCTCTGCCCACTCAGTTCTATGGGGAATTTTTGGAGTGTTCTTGTGAGACCAGACAAGGCGGATAGGGCTGCTGGCTGCTGACTAGGGGTGATCATAGTGCCCAGAGGAAAAGGAAGCTGAATGTAAGAAGAGGGACTCTTTTCAACAGACTGGAGTGCAGGCTTTGCCAGGCTGCAGCTTCTGGGGGCCTCCCTCCATGCGCACGAAGGCAGCATCTCTGATGCAGACAGGCTCAGGGTTTAGTGGGACAACTGAGGCAAGAGCCAGCACAGAAGCAGAGGGCGTGGCCTCAAGGCCAAAACAGAACTGGGGGTCTGGAGAGGTTCACTGAGGCCCCAGGGGAAGAGCCTTTTATAGGATGTTCCTGACTGTGCCTGGATGCAGAGGTGAGTGATGACAGTCAAGGTAGGGAGCTCTGGGTCAGGAATACCTTCATGGAATCCATGGGCCTAGGAGAGAAGACACCTGGGAGGGCCCCAGGGAGAATCACATCAGCCCCACCAACTCTGTTGGTCACCCAGATGTCCAGGCTGGGTAATACCTGGGGGCAGTCTCCAGGCCTGCACAGTGGCCACTGGGGATGGGACATCCAATTGATACATCTATTATAAAGGCCATTTAGTTAAAAATCGTATATCTGACAAACTCTTGACTAGCATGGCTGATATTCCCATCACCCAAAAGGTAGAATATGCTATTACTACAAAGCACCAGAGCAAATTCTGATCTGAACAACAAAGATGAGCAAGCTGGCCAAGTGGAATGCGAGATGCTGGGGTGGGGGTGGCCATGCTTCCACACTTCTTAGATACCTGGGAAGGGGGTCCTGAGTGATGGTCAAGCACACAGACTCTGGTCAGATGGATCCAAGGACCCTTTGCACTCAGGTGGCCTAGGCAAGTGTCTTGGCATCTATTTTCTCTATCTGTAAAGTGAGGATAGCACAGTTGTCCCTCAGTATTGTAGGAGGATGGGTTCCAGGACATTTCCCCCCTGACATTAAAATCCAAGAATGCCCAATTTTCTTAGTAAAATGACATAGTATTTGCGTATAGGCTACAACAGGGTATACCTACACATACCTACAACAGGGTATTCCTACACATACCTACACGTGTAATGCTCAGCGTGTGGCAAATTTAAGTTTTGCTTTATAGAACTTAGGATGTTTTTTAAAAATAGTTTTTATATTGGATAGGTTGATGTGTGTAAAACCCACAGACATGGAGAGCTAATTGTACTAACTGCTCAAGGCTTTTGGGGGGATTCAGTGAGATAAAGAATTAAAAAGAGCCTACCTTAGTGCCTGACATTCAGAAAGCATCAGTCCATATGAGCAATTATGATTATTTTACTAACCAAGAGAAAAGTTGGAGCACTGTCAGGGAAGTAACTTAGATTTTCAGAAGACAAAATTTCAACATTCAGAAAAATCAACTTGGAAGGGAAAATTACATTAAATGATGGTAGGGGAGTATTAAAATGTCATTCTGACTGTGCTATTTAGACAACAAATAGTGGGCAGGAAGTGGTTAAACTGAAAGGGGGAGCAGAGGAGAGGATGACTCAGGGACAGAATGTGGCCAACAGTGGGACTAAGGGCATTTTTCAGGTGGTACCTCATCTAGATCTGTTCAGAAAGTCAAATGAACGCTAAAACCCCTCCAGCCCTGCAAGGCAGCTCAGAGACTCTCAGGGAGAACCAGGCAGTGTTCTGATTCTCAGGAGGAATCAGACAACCACCTTTCAGAATTCAGTCAGGAATCCCACGGCTTTTGCTGAAGCATGGGTGTGTGTTTCCTCAGGAAACAGTGAATCATTAAATGGATCATTTTTCTCTTCTTGCTTTGGCTGCCAGGAAGCTCAGAACCTAATTCACAGCTCACCTTTAGTAATTATGTGATACCCTGTGATTTGTATATTTGTGTCCTAAATTCCCCCTTGTCTTTTCCCTGACCTTGATTTTTATTTAATTCTTTTCCTACTTTAATATATATAATTCAGGAAGTCATTTCAAATTCACCTTTGTAGAGAATGAGGAAAATATAGTTGTATAAGAGCACTGCCTGTGTATAATAAAAAATGTTCTCTTTTCTTTTGCAGAGGGAAGTGAGGTTGACTAAGCAAGAGTAAGATTAATGGAGTAGAATGTATGGAGAAGGAAGATGAGTGTGGGTTGTATTTTTTTTTTTTTAAGTACTGGAAACAAACTTGCCAAAGAACAGAAGGGAGTTGCCTCAGGGCTAAAGGTAACCCTGACTGGTCTAGAGGAACCCAGGCTTCCTGCTGTTTTCCACGGAGGCCAGAGGCAGCCACAGAGTCAACCTGGGTCTGAGTCACCTACCTGTCAAAAGCAAAAGGAACACCACCCTTACTGAACTCAGGAAAGTTCACTAAATTGCAAGTAAATGAGAATAATGTTTTTTTACCGGTCTAGCCTAGAATCTGCTCTGTTGCATTTTTTTTAATGACTTGCAAATTTCAGTGTTTTGTTAACAAATTACCCATGGCCTCACTGAAGTTAAATTAGGTGTCCAGTGGTGTGAACCTATTCACACTGTCCCCAGCCCTGTCCCATTCAATATTATGAATACAATAATTTGGAGTTGGGTATGGATGGCATATTCCCCAGATCTGGGGTGACCCTGAGGTAGCAATATGACACCCAGGTTGCCTGATAGAATCAGAAACAAAAAATGTGTTTGTGAGGGGGTGTCTTGAACCAGATGCGTTTTAAGAGATAAGTGCAGTCTCCTGTACTTGGCTATGAACGTGCCAGTCACAGAGGGGAGCACTGTTTACCACTGGTGGGTCAAAGAGAAAAGGGGGCTCAATGCCTAGTCTCCAGAGTGAAGGCCCACAGTGTGAGGCCTCTTGATCACATGCAGAGGCCAGAGAGCAAACCAGAGCTAAGGAGGGGCCGCCAGAGAGGGCTCAGGGTGGCACTGGGCCTCAGCGAAGCCGGAGTTGGTCTCCTTGTTTTCTCCCTGGTTCTGCTTCCCCCACACCACCCCATGGCTCTCTCCACACTCCCCAAGTTCCTTTTAAAAAAGACATCAGGTCTCAGCCTTTTTCAAGGATGCAAAACCCTCCTGTGGAACTTCATCCCACTGAGCTGAACATCAATCTCTTCAGTGGCAAGTCCCCACCTGACCTGGCCTTGGCCACCCTCGCTCCCTGATGTCGTGTCCTTCTGCCCTACCCCTCATGCACACTGCCCCACCTGCCCGAGCCTGTGGGCTGTTCCAGAACACCCAGGGCCTCTGAACTCATTACTCCTTCTGCGTGGAATGCCCTTCCCGACACCTTCGTGGCTCGTTCCTTCACTTCACTCCAGTCTCTGCACAAATGTCACCCTATCCACGAGACCCCACAACCTCCTTTGTATAACACTGCACATTCCTCATCACTTTCTAGTCACTATCTCCCTAACCCTGATTTATGTCTTATTACAGATGACATAGTTTTGTCTGTCTGATGTAAAAATAGAGCTCTGCCAGAGCAGAGACAGAACTCTCCACTGTGGCTCTATCCCAGCGCCTAGAACAGTGCCCGGTACACAGCAGGTGCTCAGAGATACACACTTGTGGGTGGGTGGATGGGTGGGTGGGTGAGAGACAGAGATAAACTTCAGGCTCAGAGCTGAGGCAGGACAATAGTCTCCAATGTCACATGCCCCAAGGGCAGATGGTGAACCACAGAGGGTGAGGTTTTAACTGCAAATTAAGAACTTCATCACCATCAGAACTGTACAAAGGCAGCTCAGTGAGGGCCACAGGAAATGCTGAGGCTTTAATATAATCTAGATGACTTGCTCAAAAACAAAAGAAATTTGAGAACAGTTTGGGGAAAAACAATTCAGCCAAAAGGACAATTTGGTCTAAAAGTATACTCCACATTATTTTCCAAAACTTGGAATTTTAATGTAGCATGAAAGTGAAGTGCATTGTTTACACCTTTTTAAGTATTTTGCTTAAATTTCAGAATGATTTTACCCTATGCTTTAAATTTCTAGTCAATATTCAATCTGTTTTAATTCTGTTCATTTTTTAAAAATTTATTGTGAAATGTCACACAGTTAAAAGTACATAAATGTGCTGCTTAGTGAATTATTACAAAAACCCACATAAACACCACCGTCTAGAATGAAGACACTGCTGGCCCCCAGGTATCCCCACATGCCCTTCTTGATACAGCACCTCAGCTTCCCTGCTTCTGCTGTAATCACATCCTTTCTTATCTTTATAATTTTGCCTCCTATGTGTACATGTCTATGCACTGTGATTTAGTTTTGCCTATTTGTTTTAGAATATTATATAAATGGAATCACACTGTACATGTCTGTGTCTGGCTGGCTACTTTCGACACAGCTGTGAGATTTGTGTGTGTTGTACGTGGCTGCAGAACATTCCTTTTCATTACTGTGCTGTGAGGTTTCTAACAGCTAAATGGTGGAAATAATCTGAATGTCCAAAAATAAGGGATTGGTTCAATCAAGTATGGATGTTTACAAAACAGAGAGTAAGGTTTTTGTTTCTTTTTTTTTTAAAAAAAAAAAGGAAGAAAAAATGAGGATGAGAGAAAGAATAAAGGAAAATACATTCATATGAATGTCTAAAGAGAAAGATCTGGAAAAACATGCCATGTGTGACCTAAGGAGGGTAAGTGGGTCCAAGGTTCCTCATGAAGTTTCTCTATATATATTTTTGGTTTGACCTCATTTTCTAGTTTTTACATAATAAGCACTCACTGCTTTTGTAGGAAAAATAACAACAGCAAAGCACTAAAAGGGATTTAAATGATGAAAAAATTAACCAAGTAATAATAAGGAACAATAGAAGAAAAAGATTACTTGTGGAGGTTTTAGGGGATTTTTGTCCTCCCAGTTTATTTTCAGCCAATTATATCTCCTCCACTTGTCTGGTGATTTTTATAAGTTTTTAGTTTTAAATTGATTTTTTAAAAAAATTATGTTTCCAGGTTTATGAGTTTCATAAATACTTTTACACTGTTTAGTTAACCAAGACCTATGTGTTGAACACTTCAGCCTTTCAAATTCATTTCTACCCACTTTGTCTTGCCTTGCTCTATTTATAATAGACAAAAACAACCTAAATTCAATTTGACAAAATCTTCATCCAAACTGCTCCAGCAGACTGAATTGAACATTCTAAGTCAGGCCAGCTTAAACTCCAACCTCAGTTCAGCACTGGCAGTTTGAGCAACTGACTGTTGGGCAGGCTAACTTCTGCCCAGTTTCAGTTTCCCTATTTGTTAAATGCGGATAATACCAATATGGCAGAGGTTTTGTGAGACTTAGAAATTGCCAAATCGGCAACCCGTGAGTCACCTCAGGTCAGTTTCTTAGCCTCGGTACTACTGATACTTGGAGCTCGAGAATTCTGTGTTGGGGAGCCATCCTGTGCATTGTGGGAGAGTTGGCAGCATCCCTGGCCTCTACCCACTAGATGCCAGTAGCACTGCCCCCTACCCCCAGCTGTGAGAACCAAAATTGTCTCTAGACATCCCAAATGTACCCTGGGGACAAAACTGCCCCCAGTGAGAGCCTCTGCCTTAGACTTGTTTATCACATCCCATAACTGATGTCCCCAGGTCCTGTTTGTTCACCTTTAGCTACCTAGGAAATTGGTCCCCCTTCACCATGGAGCCTCTTCAGCCTGCACCTGGGCCAGCACAGAATCCCCATCAGACAAGCTCCCTCCATCCAGTTTTATTCTCTGTGTCCCCTTCCTGGGCTGTGGGGCATTACATTACTAATGTGTTGCTTTTGCTCCCAATTCTTCCATTCAGTAAATTGACTGACCTTTTAGGACTACCTTATGTTACTGGGCCAAAAGCCAGTATTGCCTATATGGTACTTTTCTTTCCCATCTTTTGTACTTGCCTAAAACAATGGATGAGAATCTGTTGGTGTGCCTAGTATGGGGAGGTGTGGTGTGGCCTCAGGATGTGTAAGAGGAGATGAGGACAGATCCTGCGGAATGGGATGGATGGTGGTCAATCCTGAAGAGAATAGGTACCCACATGTCACTCGGTGGCCTCAACCTAAGGACATAGCAGGACATCACAGGAAGGAGCTGCCTGGTGTCCCTAGGAAGGCAGGACCTAAGATCTGGGCTTCTAATACTCCCTCCACCCAAAGCAGCACAGCCACATGGCCTCAAGAGATCATGTAGATGGGAACATGGGCCTCTCTGAGGTAACAGTGCACCTGGGCATCCATAACTTACATTCCCTCTTTCCCTGACATTTTTGCTGCATAAGATTCTGGGACCTTTCCCTAATCCAGAACGGAGAGTGCCCCCAAAATATGAGTGACTGTTCCAACAGTCTGGATGAATGAGGACTCAGAGTTGTACATAATTAACTTTAATTTCGGAAAAACACTTTTAAATGACATTTCTCACACCTCTTTGAGTTTGTGAACTGTGGCTCAGATGTGTTACAAATGCAGATGTCACCATATCACTTCCCAGCCTAGGACCCTTCCACGGCTCCCCATTACTTAAGGATGAAGGCCCTGATTACACAGCAGAGGAAGAAGGGCAGACATCACTAATCTGCTATGGCATCTTTCTGGCTGTGTCTGAACACAGTCCCAGAGTCCTTCACAGAGCCACCCACCAGGCAGCTGCCTGGGTTTGACTTGGTACTTGAGACGAAGTCAAGTATTTTCTCTACTTTAGGACCCCCCCTCCTCCACACACACACACACATTTTACTGTTTAAGTCAGGACTTACAATTGTGTTAATTTTTTCTCCAAAAAAAATTTAAATCTATAACAAGCTTTTTAATTGAGTGCATCTTAGAGCTAAAGAAATGCAACATCAGCTATCCCTAGTCTTCTGGAGTTTCCTCAAAGGTCATACAGGATCCTCCACACCTGGCCCTCTGTCTCCCCACCCCCCTCAGTCACCCCACTGTCAACACCAGCCCTGCTGGTCCTTGCTTCCTTTCCTCTCTCTCTTTCTCTCCTGCCTCTTCTTGGGAAAGACCCCTTGTCTTTCAAGGCTCAGCTTAAAGATCTCTTCTGTGGAGCCCGTCCTGCCCCCACCATGTGAAGCTCCCTGTGCTCTGCACAGATGGGAGGGGACACAGCTCAGGGCCTGGCTGCCTTCCTCTTCAGACTGTAAATCCCCAGAGGGCTGAGCCCACTTCACACACCTCCCAGGAAGCTTCTCTAACAGGGGCTCAGAGAGACAGGGCAGGGCAAGGCTGGCCCCAGGCAAGTCCCACAGGCAACACATGCCTTGGAGAATTCACTCCAGTTCAGGCTTGGGGAAGGCTGGCCCACAATATCTGAGCAGTCAGTCAGAACTTGAGAACCAATTTATGAACCCATAATGAGGGACAGAACAGCTGGGTGGAGTTGATGGTCAGAGTGGCCTAACCAGAATTTGCCCTCCTTGCAGCCCAGCCAGGAGAGATGTGTTTATTACCAGGGATTGCTTGGCAACAGGGGACTCTAGATAGGACAGTGACTGATGGGACTGGAATGTGTGGTGGCGTCAGCTCTGACAGCTGCCTCAGTGTGTTCTCAGGAGCTGAAGACCAGGTGGGCAGGCCAGGTCACCTCTCTGGGACGTGGAGGCTGGCCACTCCCTTGGCATCACAAGAAGACTTGTAGCCTTTGGTCTCTGACTCCAGCTGCTCTTCTGATGGACACATTATGTCCTCAAGATAAACCAATACCTTCAGACTAGCACGTAAAAGCCTTAAGATGACTGCAGTCTGATTTCATAATTTATCTTTGTTTGCCGCCAAGGACAACCCACACCTGGCACTGAGTAGGTGATTAATAACTGGTTGTGTCTTGGTTGGTTTTTCATAGGCATATGGGTTGGCAATTCTGAAATTACTTTCTGAGTATTCTAAGATTGAGCAAATAAGTAACCTGGAGCCAGGTTTCTCATTGTTGGAGAAAGAAGTTACAAATATAGAAAGGCAGAGGGTTAGAATAAGCCCCATGGTGCTGGGCTGAAATAGGAGGTATCGGTAGGAATTCAAAAGTGTAATATAGAGAGCAATAGATATAGAAACATATACGGATGCACTATATGTTTTTGTTGTAGATGATTACTAAGAGGACCTAGAAATCATGACATTCTAGCAGCAATGAGCACACCTAACACCCAGATCCCGTTTTCTGCATACCAGACTCCACCAAAAGGAACCAGGGCTCCTAGGAGAAATGGTTGATTCTAGGGCTGGCACAAAAAGATACAAGACAAACCTGGAACATCTTGTGACAAAAAACAAGGGCTCAGGTTATGATCGGGACATGTCCCAAGAGGACAGGAGCCAGTTTAAAGAGGCTCTTGAGGCCAAACCTAAAACAATTTGAGTATCAGAATAAACATTGATAGTAACAGAGTGCAACTGATTGAATAAAATAAGAGTCTATAAGTCTACAATGATATCAATAAATAAATAAACAGGAAGGGAAAGCCTTCGTTTAGAGTTTAGTGACAACTAATTAACGTAAAAAGGGAGAATTAGATCACCTTGGTGGGCAAGGATCATCAGTGGATCTAGTGGGTGACAGCCTACTGAGAAACAGGTGATTTATATATCATATGTAATATATACTATATTCCTTGTATCAATCCAGAATACACCATTAATTACACAGGGAAAAATAGTGGAAAATCCTGGCAGACACCAGGTTGACGGTTGATTAAAGTTAACATCACCAGTAATGGAACAAATTGGCCTAATATGATGTACTGAGAACACATCACTTCTGGGTATTCCTGCCAAAAATGCCTAACCTGAATCTGATCATAAGAAAATATCAGAGTTACCCAAATGTAGATTCACTTTCTACAAAATAAGTGACCAGATCTCTTTTTAAATGTCAAGGTCATGAACACAAAGACAGACTGAGGATTTGTTAAGATTAAAGGAGACGAAAAGAGACCTGATGACTAAATGCAATGTGTTGCTGAATTGGATCCTGGACCAGAAAACAATTGTTTTCTTTGCTATAAAACTACAGATTAGAAAGTAATAGTATTACAACAACGTTAATTTTCTGATTTTTATCATTGTATTGTGCTCATATAAGTGAATTTCTTGTTTTTTAGGAAATAAACAATAGTTAGGAATAAATGTATATTTGTAATTTTCAAACAGTTCATATGCATATAGATACACATAAAGAGAAAGAGTGAGATTGAATAATATTAATTGATAAAATGTTAATATTTGGGGAAACTAGGTAAAACATAAGGAAATTTTTTGTATTATGCTTGCAACTTTTCTGTAAGTCCACACTTATTCAAAACAAAAGATTAAAAATAAATGTTTGCCTGATGAAAGCATGAGGCAGTATTGAGCACTGTCGGGGAAACCAGTAGGCGTTATGTGGTGGTCGACCCCTCCTTTCTGCAATCTCAAACTCAGACTCTAAATCTGCCATGGCTTTCAAATTGGATTCTTTGCAGCTGCTGCTACTGCTTTATTCCATGCTACACCTAGAAGCCAGATATATCTTCCTGGTCCTCCACCAAACACTTGCATGCAAGTCAAGTGCAAGCTCCTCCCTCAGGCATCAAGCCCTCTGCAATGTGGCCACAAGGCACTCCCTGGCTGCTCTCCAAGGGTCCCCTCGATACCTGCTCCCACAGAGAAGAGCGGTCACCATCCTGTAGTCCAGGTTCTACCTCCACATATTTGCGTTGGTAACAACCTCACACACATGCAACACCTGGCTTAAGTCTCACTTGAGTGAGACTTAGACTTAAGGAGCTCCAGGTAAGAACCACCATTTAGTTCCTTCCTCCATGGGGCTTGTGCCACAGATGTCATAGACTCCTCCTCACATGGGGCCCACCCTGGGTGCTCACTTTCTTCCGGGAGAACTGGCTGAGAGCCTGGTGGCTCCGAGCAGCTCTTCTCCCTCAGAACATGGGAGGAAAGGGCACCGTAGCTGAGAGACGGGTCATCCGTTCTTTTTCACCAGCCTGCCATGTATAGAGAAGGGCAGCGAGAGTACAACTTGGGTGCTGTCCTGGAATTCTAGCCTGGCACCTAATTCCCCGTTTCCCTACCTACCTCCCCACTCACCTGCTCCTCACCCTCCCTCCTTCAGCCCAGTATGTGACTAGGTGAAGAATCCAGAGGAAATAGATCATGGGTAGGTGCCACCTGTATTGTCCCCTCAGGAAGATTTGGCCTAGGAGAGAAGCACCTTTTGTTAGGGGTTGAAAACCACATTAGAAAAGGGGGATGAGAGACGGGGGACACAAGGAGACTGCCTCTTTCCCAAGGTTTTCTACCTCCTCCTCTGGTTCTCCTACCTCAACTGCCAGGCCTCTTGCTGGACCCACCTCTTCCCCAGGCCTCACTTTCTTGGGAAAGGACTTCCTCTTGACTTAGCTCCGCCTATTGCCCCAAATTCCCTGGGGCCGATGAGCTAATCCCTGTGACAATGTTAGGTTGCCCAGAGCTAGGGCTTCAGTAATCAGGAGGCTAAGTGGCTGGGCAGCTGCCTCTCAGTTCCCAGGAGAATCAGAGCTGGCATTCAAGGAGGGAGCAGCCTTAGAGACATCCAGGGGCAAGTCCCCAGAGGCTTCTTAGGGCCAAGCCTCACGCCTGCCTTTGGCTCCCTCGAAGGCTGTTTGTTTCTTCCTCTGGGATGTACAGGTTGAAACGACCAGAAAATGCTTGTTCTACCATCATGAAGGGAAGGTGGCCCTTCCCACCTCCTAGCAAAAGTTCTTAAAGGTTTGTACCCTCAATGTCCCTTTTGGTTGGGAGTTTTCAGGTTCCTGGCCCTGCTGAGTTCCAGAGAGAGAGGCAGGCACTTGGAAGCAAATATGAGGTAGACCCTAAAAGAGATGGGCACCCCATTCCCAGATCTGAGAATGTCCCCCCACTCCATCCCTCCTCTCTAGTTTCAGGCTCATTTCAAGTCCCTCCAGGAAGAATCCATCCCTGGCAGAGTCCCCAGCTGCCACCACCTCCTCTGTCCTCCAGAACTCCTTTGGACTGGCCCATGCAGGTCAGCACTTGTCCCCTGGCCTCGCTTTCTGCCTCCAAGCCCTGGCTCCCAGGTGGCTGTAAGAACCTATTTGCCAAGCAGGTACTTTCCCATTTATTTACAATATCCATAATTTTTCAATCTCCAATCAAGACATCTCACAAATAACTTTAGGGTTATTTCAGGGTGTAAGGGGGCAATTTGGATACTAAAATATTATAATTTGAAATGAATAGAGGAATTATGAGTTAATTAGAAATAATGGCAGGAATTATAGAGGAAATATATAGTCAAATATTTGAAATCGAGGCTGTTATAAGATATGTAGTCACTATATATATAGTCTCCTATATCCAGGCTAGTCACTCAATAAGTATTGGAATCTTCCTTCTCTTTGACATTTACTCCATATTCCCCACCCTCTCACATCCATCCTATTCATCTCCAGTCAACACATTACATGATTTTGCAATGAGTCAATTTTTTATTGGTTTTAGAAGTAATGAATTATTGGGACAAAGCTCCATGGGTTTCAAAGCAAATGACAGAAGTAAACATACATGGTGCAGGTGGGAGGCCCCAACAAGGAAGAATCCCCAGCAGCTGTGACCCTCAGCCAAGACAGTTGGGTCTTGCTCGTGAGGACCCTGCAGCCAGCACTCAACACTGATTCAGGCTGCACAGACCTGAAGGTGACTGAGTCATGTCTCAGGAGACTAAAGAGGCCCCCTAATCCTCTCTCAAAGACAATCATTTCTAGCCTTCTTGCAACCTTCTTCCAGCCTTCAAGTCTTTGCCAGCAATAGCAGCTTGACAACCATGAGGACCCTCTCTCCCTCTAAGAAAGCCAGCCTGCTCTCCCTCACCTGCGCCCTTTCAAATGGAAGCCTCCCCCACCAGGGGCAGATTAAGGCCCCTGCAGAGGGAGGAGGAAGAGGAGGGCAAGAGCTAGTTTTAGAGGCTGGGCCAGGCCTGTGACCCCCTCAGGACCTATGCCTTTCCCCTCCACGTGGTGGGTCTTCTGCCAATTTGGAGGCGGGCGCGGGTAAGGAAATGGGGATTTTTCAATAGGAGAGCTGCTGCCCACCCTCCTCCGGGGCCTCCTCCTCTATGAGCTCCAGGTCGAACTCATCTTCCAGGGACCCTCCCACAGGCAGAAGGCGGAACTTCTTCCCTTTCAGGGTGCAGGTGCGATGCTCGAAGTCCAAGACGGCGTTGTGGTCCTGGAGCACATCGGTACCGATGATGGCTTCTTCAGCGCTGGCATTGGCCACTAGGAACTCTGCCTTGAGCTTCAGTTTGCCCAGCGACACCACTGTATCCCAGATGCCCAGGATCTTCATTTCTGCCCCATTGGCCACTTTTACCACATTCTCAAAGGGCCTCAGGGTGTCCAAGTCGCCATCAGTGACCTCCTCCCACAAGCTCGGGTGGACCACAGAGACCTGGGCGCCGGAGTCCACCAGGAACCTCACGGGCACTTCGCCAATTTTCCCCTTGAGATAGTAGCCCTTACCCATGCTGTTGGCAAAGACGATCTCCTTGGGCAGGTGGCTGTGGGCGGCCCCAGCCACCCCGAAGGCTTTCAACAGGCTCTCTTTCACAGCCCCATAGTCCTCCTGGTCCTCGGGGCTGAGTCCACGGTAAACCTTCAGCGCATTCCCCCTGAGGGACTCTTTCAGGAACCTTAGCTGGGTGATGTGGTCCCAATGGTTGAGGTCGTTGATGACCTCAAAGCGGTGCAGCCAGAGGTGGGGGGCTACACTGGCTCCATCAAAAGGCTCTGGGATGAAGGCATGCTCCCTGCCGCCCTCCTGGCTCCTAGCTCCGCTCCCGGCCATCCTTCTGCTCGCCTCTGGAACCGCGGTGGCGACACACGCCAAGTAGAGAACGCCACAGAGCAGTGCCGGCGCAATCACGCTGGAGAGCAGGGCCTCCCGAAGCAGAGTGTTGCTTATGCGCCCGGCCTGGGGCAGGGAGAAAAGACCAGGAGAGGGCTGGATGTCTGACCAACCGCTGGGCGCAGAGGCTGGCAGCTGCTGTGGCCTGCTCACTCTGCTGAGCCTTTTTGATGCCTATCATGGGCCCCCAGGGCTCCCCATTCTCCTTTGTTCTGGAAGCTCCACCCCCTGATAGTCCCGCCCTCCTGCCAGCATCCTGCCCAACGAGCAGGATCAGTGCCTCACCCTTCTGCATCCATCCACGGGGCTGCCACAGGCAAGCCCACGTTGCAAGAAAAGCCAGCCTCAGTCAGAGGGGACGTACTCAGGTACCCTCCCCAGCTTGTGCCCCAGAATAACAGATAAGGACACGGAGGATGTTATGACATGCACATGTTTGTCCTCAGCTAGAGAAGGAAGGGGAAGGTAGGAACCAGAGGCTCATCAACCTCTGGACTGAGGAAGCCCTTTGCCTTCAGCCCCTTTAACCACTTCAAGTGGTTAAAGAAAGGAGCTTATATTTACTGCACCCCTACTATGCGTGAGGCACAGGGTAGGTGTTTCTCTTACCTTCTGAACCAAGTGTAGAAACCCATAAGAGTCCCCATAAAGGGAAATAGAAGAGGGTCCCAGAATCAAAAATGCACAGAAAAGTTTTTAAAGAACAGACGACACACACAAGCATTTTTCATGAACTCGACTGCTACAGTAATTTTTCCTCAACGATCACACCTAATTCAGAGTCAACACTTTTCTGGGCTAGGCCCTTGTGCCCTCATTAAGGCCCTGAAGTGGGCTGGTGCGGATCTTGAACTGGGAGTGGATGCCGGAAGCCAGTCCAGCTTCACCTCTGGGCATTCCACATGTGCTGTCTCCTCCCCTGCTGGCCCCCCTCACCTTTCAGGAACCTACCTAGAGCACCTTCACCAGGATCGCAGCCCCCTCCCTCCCACACACACATCTGATCATTTAAGAAAAGAACATCCAGGAAATTTCACTCCCTTAGGTTCTGAAACGGGGAGATGTCTGCAGTGTTGGTGAAGCCAGTGGTGAGGTTCTGTTAGGCTTTGACTGGAGGAGGCTGGATTTGTGAACTCCTGCTGGGGCACGGGGATGCGGGACTGCCCTGGGCCACCCCACGGATGCCCAGAAGGCAGATCTGTGAGCCCTAGGGCCAGATCCCGACTTGGGCCTGTGCGGGGAAACTGGAGTTGTTGGAGGGGACCCACTTTTATAACTTTATACAAATGTCGCCCCATCCATGGAGCCTTCTACCCTACCCACTGGTAGGCGAGCACGTGTCACGTGTATTGTGCTGCTTTGTTCATTAGTCTGTCTCCTGCGATGAACCGGGGCATGAAGCTCACACATATAAGGCATGCGTGACTGTCTCCAGCCCCTATAGAAACTTACTGAGGGTGGCAGGTGCTCTCTGCTGGGCATCAGGCCTGTCACCAAACAGGTGAGATTAAGACAGGAGAAGAGCAAGAACCAGTAGCACACCTGTGGCTCTGGGCTGTTTTTTCTGGCCTAAAGCCTGTTCTTCACTCGCTCCCTGTACCATTCATCATTCAGTGCCTGGCTGAATCCCAGAGGACAGTCCAAAGTTCCCAACAATGCCAAAAGACCCTCCATCCCTGCTGCCGTCTCAGCCCCTTCCACCTGACACAGTGAGCCAGCAGAGAGGCAGCTGGGTCAACACCTCTCATCACAGCTGCCAGGCTAAGGTGGGGCCATCATGCCATTCCAGGAGCCCAGGGAAATGGAGTCACTGGGAAGGTGTCAAGGGCAGGTGGGTCTCCAAGAAGATTGCATAATAAAAAAATCTGCACCCAGAGAATTGTCCCTGCCACCTGCAAGACCAGGAAGCCTCTTCTATAAGTGGACTTCTGCAAATAGACTCCTAGCCCTGGGATGGGTGTTGTTCTATGACCCAGCAACCTGACCTAGTGGCTTCCTGGCTCCCTGGTATTCATCACCCCACACAGCTGATCCCTTGGAAGTGAGAATGCTTGAGGAGGCTGGCATGTGACCGATAGAGGTCAGAGGCAAAGTGGCTCATCAGCTGGCAAAATAAAACTGCTAGATACCCCAAGCTGTGGCTCTTTGAACCACTGTGGTGGACACTGAAGTCAGATCTCGCCATTGCTCTGAACTAGAAACAGGCGGTCACTGGAACTTGGGTGGTGGCACTTCCCTTGATTGGGTTTGGTATACACTTGGCAAAGTCATTTCACATCTATCACTTCAGTGATCATCATGACAACCTTTGAGGCAGACCAGCCCATCCTACTCTAGGATCTGAAGCACAAGGAGCTTGAATGACTGGATGGCTTGCTTCAGGCCTCACACTGTCCAATGCATGGAGAAGGTCATTTTGCAAATAAAGTCAGGGAGGTGGGAGAACTGGGCTCAGGCAGGTGCACAGATAGGGCCTGGGGGCTTGTGCTATTGGTGGCCTCTAATGGGGACAGTGATCTAATGGGCAGTGAGCAAGATGGGCATTGTTCAATATTCAAGAATTTTGTGAACTGGTTGTTAAACCAACTGGTAGCTTGGAATTGGATTGTGTGGAAGTATTTACACCACAGAAACTGGAAAATTCTAAACCAGGACTTTTTTTTTCCTCTGGAAACCCAATTATCATCACATCCCTGCATGGGGATCTTGGTCACTCTCTCCAGGGCAAATTAAGCCGATGGCCTGTGATTAACAAGTTTATCGAAATCTCACCTACTGCCTGACCACCTGTCCCAAATCCCTTCTGCCATGCCCCATGCTCCCCCACAACCTTTATACTTCTGGGTCCTTTGGCTTGAAGCAGGCAGCCCTCATCAGGGAGGCCCTCCAGGCTAGCTGTTCACAGTTCCATCTAGGATCTCCAAGACCGAAGCATACAGGGCTCTGGTGGTCACTAGGAGAGCTGGAAGGGATTGAGTTTTGGGACCAGTCTCTGGCTAGGATCAGGAACATGGTGAGGCAAGTTCTCAGGTTCTTTTAACCTTTAGGAGATGCCCACACACGGAACAGCCCAGAACCACTCAGGAACCTCAAAATTGCTATATCATTGGTACACCAGCTGAGCTAAACCAGCTGCGGCAAGCCAGGTACCTCCTCCCGAACCTCGGAAATCGTGGCTAATTATTGACAAGTATAGGTATTGGGGTGGGAACACCCTCATTATTACCCATTAGCATCTCCTGAGTGTGTTCTAAAGCAGGCACACAGTACTTAACCCAAGAGGAGGCAAATCAGGGCAGTAAACAGGAAGGACTGAGGCAGTCCCCACCCGCCACACCCCCTCACTGAGATTTCGGGGCTGTGAACTCTGCCAGGTCTACGTGGCCCCAGCTCCCCTTTGCCATTTCTTCTCCCCAGGACAGAGCCCATTAGGACCCCTGAGAACTAAAGCCCTTGGCGGGCAGTGGGTATGCAAACAGAAACCACGTGTCTCCCCCTCTGTACTGTTCCCAGGGCCTGATGACTTCTGGGAGCATGTGCGCACTGGGGAGGAGCCTGAAGCCTTCGAGTCCCATGATAAAGGGTGGGCTAAGAGGGGATCTAAAGGTTCTCAGATAATTTTGAGCAGAGCCGAGAGACACCTTATAGATCTGGGTGCCCTGGTGAGGCTCAGACTGAAAAGAGTCAGGAAAGGTGCAGACCAGCCCCACAGCACACAGGCCAGCTGCTGCAGCTCCTCTCCGGGCTGCAAGCTCCTGACACTCCCAAGGCCAAGGTCACCCTGGCAGCTGGATGGGGAGGGAGCAAAGGGGGATTCAAGGGCTTTTCAAGGCAGCAAAAGAAGATTGAGGGGACAGGAGGCGCAATTTCTCCAACGAGGTTTGGCTTCATGAGCCTTTCACCTGCGAAGTCACAAGGGGCTCTCACTCAGAAAGGCCCAAGCTTGGTTTGATGCTCTGCTGTTGCTGTCTTGAAATTCCCAATAATTTTGAATAAAGAGCCCCACACTTTCATTCTGCACAAAGCTCTGTAAATTATGTAGCTGTTTTTTTAACTCCCACCAATCTGATGAGAACTTCCCTTCACACACACACACACACACACACACACACACACACACACACCACAAACATATATACATACACACATACATATAGTCAAAACTCTCCTCACCACACACCACTCATATAGGGTCTACAAAAACACACTGTACACACATCATGCACATGTAAAATACATACAGTCGCACTACAGTTCTCAGTTCAAAACAGCTAAGACATTCTGTAAGATGCATATAGAATTCAGCTCCCATCTTTCATTTCATGTATTTATGTGCACACACATTTACATTGAGTATTAAAATCATATTTATTGGAGGCACCTGCTGTTTATTAGCCGCTAGGCACACTTGTTGGCTCAGAAAACTAGGTAGGTCTCCATCACCATGGCTTACAAGCTAATGAAAACAGGATACAGCTGTTTAACCACACAGTTTTGAAAGAGTTTAAGACCAACGTGTATGTGCAGGCCGACCACTTGAAGCAGCCTGTCACAGCCACGCCACTGTGAAAGTGGGTCATGCTACCTTCTGTCCCCCCACACGCTGTGGGGCCAAGGACATGATGCCCTTCATTCTTCCCACGTCTGAGCACTTGCTGCCACAAGCAAGGTCCTGTTTACCTGCTCACCTCCAGCCCCAGCCCATCCTGCGGTCCTGGTCTCAGGGCTGGTGTGAGTGTGTGGTTGTGTGGGGTGGATGGCACAACTCCTAGGAGCAGGGGCTTCAGCTGCTTCCAGCATTCTGCTTCAGTGGGATATGGCATCAGATCTTCAAGCTGAAAAAAGGGGCAAAGAGGTGAATAGTGCACAACAATCTAGTTAGGGAAGATCAGGGTCCTAGGGAGTCTGGGTGGGCTCTGACCAAAGCGTGTGGGGAACCTAAGGCAGCAGCAGTTTCCTTTTTCCCAAACCACAAGCTCTCAGATGACCAACGTCACTGTTCCCGAACAGAAACAACTCAGCAGTCACGTCAGTCACAGTCAAAGACACTTGGGCAGGACAGCTTTGCCTTGACTGATCCCCCTTCTCAGTCTGTCACAGCCTCGCTGAGCAGGTTCGTGTTGCCACTGAGGGATAGGGCACTCCTGCCAGCAGGGCCATTCCTCAGTTCTCCACTGTTCCAGAATCTCTTTCTCCCGTCTGGGTCACCCTCCACCCTCCCTTATCACCCAGTTCAGAACTCTTCCACCTGGAAGCCATCCAGTTCAGCCCACCAGCTGGTCCCCCTCCGTCAGCAGGCAGCGATGCCTGGTGCCAATTGAAGCCTTAGAGAGTCCGGGGGGTGTTTAGGGAACAGTGATCCCAGGCTCCAAAGCCATTACCAGCCCTCCGGGCCCAGGGTCAGGGCCAGGACCAACAAAGAGTTGGTCAAAGCAAGTTGCTGACTAACTCTCCAGCAGTCCAATATGTCAAAACTGGTTCTCTCTCCCTGTTTTTACCTTTCAATCAAATCTAAAGGTTACTTAAGGTGTTCTGAAGTCCTCCCTACTCCCCTCCTCATAGCCTGGCCCTGCAAATCGGATTCCCACCTTCTTCTCAATTCCTGATACCCCCACCCTAGATCAAGCTCTCATCCCTTTCTGCTCTGGTTTTGGCCACCCTTCTTCTAGGCCACAGAGGCCTAGGGGCTCTGCCTGGCTAGAGGGACTGGCTCTAAGGGAAGACCCTCTGCAGATCCCCTTCCTCCTCTCCCATCTCACGGTCCCCTCCACTTAACTGAGGCTGAGAGTGCAACTTGTAAGACAATCCAAACAGCTGTGACTCCATTAGCCCACTTCTGACAAACACTTCTGAAAGTTATGAAATGTCCAGGCAATCAAAATATACAGACTCCAAATACAAGTGGGCTTCTAATGATACCAGGGAACTTGGCTCAGAGCTAGACACGTGGAAGACTTTTGTTCAACTTAAAATTCCTCACAGGCAGCTTTGAACTGGTCCTGAAATAGTTTTAATTGCTGTTAATGATAACTGGTATTGTGAGCAATGCAAACATATAAACTAGCCTCAGCACAGGGAACTGCTTCTTTTGAATCTATTGCCAACTTAGCTTTATTCTTAACTTATAAAAGATGGGGGACAAAATGGGGGCACCTTCCCTCTGGCATGTCAAAGTGGCCTCTCTCCACATTACCATCTAGAAGGAGGGGGAGGCAGGAAGGGGCAGAAGAGAGAAAAGCTGAGCCCTACTATGTGTGCAAATATCCAGATTTTTGGTAGCAGCAGATTTTGGTAACAGACACTTATTGAGCAGCCACTGTGTGCCAGACACCATGCTAGTGACTGTAAATTTGTGTAAGGCACTCCGAAAGTCTGCAGCATGGATAGAGATGGGCAATGCCAAATAAGTGGGTTGATTCAATTCCATACATATTTCTTAAGGCCAACTCTGCCTCACGTTGAGCAATGAGTCAACCCTGAGCCCTACCCTCACAGAGCACTCAGGTGAGTTGGGGAGTCAGACTCAGACACAGGGAAATGAGTGTGGGATTTGGGCAGGACTGTGGCCCAAGGAGCATGGGGCAACTTGTCCCACCAGAAGTCAATCAATATTACCCAAGAGAAACAAAACAACAACAAAAAAATGTTAAAGGGGACATCTTCATTAGCACTGAAACCAAGGAAAGAGGACATCCACAAAGTACAAACTTGGATCAATTGTTGCTTGCAGAGCAGACTCTCTGTGGGGGGATTTGGGGGTGGAGGTCATGCAACGGCTTGTGTGAACACACCAGACAGGAGGGCTCTGGGGGATGGGGTTAGTCTCTGGATAAAACAATCCAATTAAAAATATGTATATAAGCATAGAAAAAAAGCTGGAAGGAAATATACCAAAACAATGTTGGCACTTATTTTTCGGTGGTGAAAATCATGAATGATCTCAATTTTCTTCTATATACACTCTGAGAATATTTCCCTAATTAGAAAAACATTTAAAAGTAAATCGTTCTTGTAATTTTCTGTAAGCTTAAAGTTATTTCCAAATAAAAAAGTTTTTAACTGGAGGTATATGAGAAATATCTGTATCTTCAGCTCATTTTTGCCATCAACTTAAAACTGCTCTAAAAAGTGAATTCTATTAAAAAATTTTTAAAGTTTTCAAAAAGGTACTTAAAAGGGGGTGTCATCAAATAACATGGACGATAGTAATAATCACCGAAGCTAAATGATAGGTATATGAGGAACATTTATTTGAGTTTCCCACAACTTTTGAGTCTGTAAATTTACCATAATAGACAGTAAAATAATAAGACCCTCCCCAATCTGGCCTGCCCAGTTCTAGGCCTGCTGCCCAAACAGTCAGCATATCACCCACTCTTGGGCACCAGAACTGCTGGTCATCTTGAACAGGCAGTCTCAGCTATGTCTCAGTGTCACTGTTCAGTGTCCATTCCCATGCTCCATCACAGAGATTCTCAGCTAAGTGACCTGCAGCACTAGCCTGCACACTGGGTCCAGCTCCAGGTCAGCGCACAACCCTGCTCTCCCTTAGCCTCCGCCCCCACCCCCAACCACCCATGGAAGCGGCACCAGCCTTGCCCCTGCTCCCAGCACTCCAGAGGTATGCCCCATCCCACCTGGGCTCCCGCTCAGCTTCTCATTGCAGGTATCCCTGTCCTCAACTTTTTTTCTTTATGGGTTCCCCTCTCTCATCTGAGTCAGCATGCACTAGCCTCTCACAGCTTAGAAAATAAACCCCTCTCATAGTCCCGTATCCCCCTTGGTCAGTGACTACTTCTCTTCCTCCTTCCCAATCAGTTTCTAGAAAGGCTGGTCTACACTCAAAGGGTCATAGCAGGCAGATGCCGTACTGTGGAGCATGAGGGTGCTGAAGGCCAGCCTGCTCCCTCTCGCCAGGCCAGTGTGCTATGATGAGCGGCTGATCTGCCTGGAGGACGAGGCGCCCCTTTCTAACTCACACAAAGGTTCCATATGGTCTAGTGTCGCCCTGCTTCGTCTCTGCCTCAGTTTGTCATCTCCACTCACTCCCAAAGCCACTGGCTCCTGCCCCACCACCCTCCAATGCAACCTTGCCAAGGGCGTCAGCAGCCTCCCAACGGCCACATCCGATGGCCCCTTTAGGAATTTGATTCTCTGAAGCATTTTCATTGCTGCTGTTACTCCTAGGCCTTTTCAGCCCATCTGGCTCCTGTGATCCAAGTTTCTGGATCTTGTGCCTCAAACACCACTCCACTCAGTCTTTTGTGGGCTTCCTTCAATGAGCCCTTTCTCATTCTGCACTCTCTGCAGTCTGTCTCTCTGGCCTAACCTCACTCCTCTCCTCTAGCTGCCCACTGCCATGTCCACCTACAAGTATCACTTTAAACACTGAATGCATTATCCTCTCCCTAGACCCACTCTGCCTCCTGTGTTCTTTATCTGGAAAAAAAGTCACCACCATCTAGCCAGTTCAGTTCCCTAGTCAGCACCACAGGAGTCACCCTCACCAACTCCTTCCTCTCCCTGCCTCAATCTATGATCAATGGGTGGCCACCTTCTGCTGGCTCCTCCTCCTGCCTTCCCTCTGTGCCCCCACTGCCCTAGTTCAGGCCCAACTATTGCAACAGTCTTCCTGCAGGTCTTCCTGCCTCCTGTCCCCACCGCATTAATCCAGTCTCCTCAGGGCTGCTGGAGTCCTGAGGTATAAGTCTACTCAGGCCATTTTTCTGCTTAAAATTCCTACGTGGCTCCTCATCCCAAAATAAAATACTGACTCTCAAGATGGCACGTGAAGGCCCCCTCCCTAGTTCATGCTCCACCTATGCTAAATAGCTCATAGTTCCCCAAACATGACAGGCTTTTCTTGTGTCTTTTCACAAGCCACTCACTTGACCAGGCAAGCCTTCCCCACACTCCAGTTCCAGTGGCAAACCCCAACTCTTCCTTCAGAAGTCAGCTAAGGTGTTACCACCTCCTGGAAGTCTCCTTTGATTTCTCCAGCAAATTAAAGAGCTCCCTCCTGTAAGCTGTCATCACAGGGACTGCAATCCTCATGCCACCTGCAAGATCCCTGAGGCCAAGTCCAGATCCACTCTGAGTTGGAGCACCGGCACAATCTAGGTGTGACAGCCGTGGTCTTTCTAGCTCTTCACTCATATCATTCCCTCTGCTCATCCATAATCTGTACGTCCTCCGAGCCCAGCTCACTAACCCTTTTCCTGGGAAGCAGTGCCTGCTCTTCCTGAGCAATTGCTCTCTCCTCAATGGCTTTGAATGTCAGGCCTGGTAGTGCTGTCTTTATGTGGTAGACCAGTGGCATCTAAATTTTTTTTTACTGTGATCATAATAAGAAAGACTTTTTTTTTTATTATACTCCGGTATACACATGCATTATAACATTAGATATATATACCTATCTATAAATAAATAAAAGCATATATATTTAATATATTATTTAATACATATTTATATGTTTAATGTTAGTATATGATATATAATAATTATATGTCATGTTTAATATCATTATATATTTAATATGCAAGTGTATATTTATTTCTATACATAACTGAAACAAAATGTATTTACTACATGTAATATACTCTGATATTTTCTACTTCACTTCTTTTTCTTCTTTTAATGCTGGTAATGATACAGTAAATTAAGCTCCCAACCCACAAATTGGTCCCCACCTACCATTCGAAGCCTCTGCTATAGCCCATGGGGATCACCAAGGGCTTCCAGCAGGAGAGCAATGTGATTAGAAGGGTGAATTAGGACAGTGCTTCTCAAATGTTCTAAGGTGAAGCACCAATTTTATAAATTTCCAATCTGTTATGTATTTTACTTTTTAAAAGTACAATAAGAATGAATTATTAGGGGAAAAGTGACAGATTTTTAAAAATGCAAGTCCTGACTCACTCCGGAGACACTGCAGTGTGGTGGCAGGAACGTATTGGGAGGTGGACACCAAATCGGAGCCAGAGGCTTGAGGCAGCTTTGCCAGTCCTTTTGATGCCCTGAAGTCTTCGACATGGCCACACGTGCCCTGCCAATCTCTGTCTTGGAGAAATTCCAATATGCACAGTTTGAGGAGCTTTGCTAAAAAGGAAGGAGCTGCTCTACAGGCTCCTACCTTGTGTCTGCAGAGCCTGGCTCCCTGAGTTTGCATCCTGACTTAGCTGTGGCCATAGATAGAGGACTTAACATCTCCAAGCCTCGGTTTCCTCCTAGGATTGTCCTGGGAGAGTAATAAAGAAATCCTTACCTCGGAACTCTCACAGTTAGGATTCCGCTGTTGTCATCACCTATCTTTCTGATTCAGCCTTGTTCTCACAGGTCGTTTGTCTTTGCTCCTCACCCACCTCAGCTCCTTGATTCTTCTCTGCCTCTCACTCTCAGAATATGGCTGGCATCCTATGTGGCAGAGAAAATAGTGCATATGTAAGTGTACTATAAACTTTATTGACATACAAGATGTTTAGCAATTTACAAATAATAATAAAATATACAGTACTCTTTATTGTAAATTGCATGGAGCAAACTGAGTCTTACAAATGCTTTCACTGATTTTTACCAACCTACTGAATCCATAACCAACCTATAATTATAATTGACAAATGAGCGTAGTTCCTACGTGAATGCTGGTTGATATTTTTGTTTGTGCCACTAGTAAGAAAAAAGTGAAACAAAGATGATACAATGTTGGAATTTCACTCATTTGTCAATGATATAAGCAGCTTCTTTACTGAACCAGATCATAGTTTTTGAACACTGGAAGAACTTATACTCAATTTTTCCATGCCATTCACAATGTAATGGCTGCAGGCACTTACACATTTAAGTTTAATGTGCATTATTAACATTTTCTCTATAACTCTTAAGTCTAGGCAGTCAATAACACAATAAATCAAGCTCCAGTTTGTGGGGTTTGCCAACTTCCATGATGTAAATACTCCCACTATGGCCAATTTCAAGCTATCAATATGATATCACTGAATTCAGAGATGGGAAAAGCACTCTAACATATTATATAGTATTTTCAGACATAACCTGTAAATAATCTTAAAAACATAAATGATACAATATTGTAACATTTTAGGAAGTGGTGAGTTTTGAATATGTATCTTTATCTAATTACAATTTTATATAATTTAATTTTTTAATAATAGCTAGGCTTAACTACTGCCTCACAAAATTCCTGAAAATTTAACAAGCAGCTCTCAAGAGCTAGTGTGATCTGAGCACACCTGGATCCAACCCCCTCCTTCTAGTTCTGCCTTGAATGGGGCCCTCAAAAGGCTCTTCAAATCTGATGGCCCTTTACAATGAACACTTTTCAGGGCTTATCTTATAAACAAAACTGAACTCATTTTCCTGCTCTCAAACTTATTCCTATCCATCTGCTGTCTTGGTGAAGGACTTGACCATCCACCTGGGACCCCCAGGGAGACCACAGCGTCACCGTCCTGCAACCCTCACATCTCCTCTGGCCCCAAGTCATTGCCATCTAAACCCCTCTCAACTCTGCCCCTGCCCTCTGTTCCCTGGCCTGCTCAGGATCACACCCCCATTACCTCTTCCCCAGATCCCCCCATGGCCTGTCACTGCCTGCCATCCTGATGGCATCTAAAGCACTCCTTATGTCCTGCCCTGTTTTATACTTGGCAAAGTCAGTCTTCCCAGAGCCCAACAGTTGCTGTCCCTTGTCCCATTTCTCCTGAGCCATCTCTGGCATGTCTTACACACTCAACCTCTGCTCCAGCTTCAGAACTAGCTACAGTTTCCCTAATACACCCCAATCTCCCAAACCTCCGTGCCAGTTTCTGTTCATTCAAATTCCTGCTTCACAAAGTCTTAGTCATTCTTTTAGACTCACCTCAAATATTAGCACTCTAGTGAACACACCCAACCCAAGTAGAATTCATTTATTTGTTCATTCGCACATTATCTCATTACTAATATTTGTTTAGTGCTAACTATGTGCCAGTGTCTGTGCTGGGTATTGGGGGAATCAGTCCCCTGGTAGACAGAGCTTTGCAAGGATGCTGGAGAAGAGCAGCAGGGGGATACCCTTACTTAGGTTCCTGGTGATTATAGCCTTTGATCTGAGCTTTGATGGATGGGTAGGAGTTAGCCAAGAAAGGAAATGGGGAGAGTGCTCCAAGCAGAGGGAGGAAGGCTCGAAAGCCCCTAGACATGATCCTGCAGGAGATGTCAGGTGATTCATCAGGCTAGTTCTTGAGGGTCAAGAGGAAGGCAAGACCAGATCCAGAGTGTTTTAATTGGCACATGGAGAAAACTTGATAAATGGTGATGCTGATAATGGCAAAGGCAATGGGAGCAACAGGAAGAAGTCTTCCTGGTCCTGAATTACAGGCCTTTTGGAAAGCTCCATTTGAGAGACAGAGTGAGAGTCGAGATTCTGGGTTGAGAAATCAGCAGTGCAGTTAAGAAATGCTGAAGGCCACGTTCAATGGCTGTGCTGAGGAAAGGGGCAGACAGATCAGGAGGGAGTATGGGGGAGAACTGGTAGCACCTGGTGACCACCTGGAAGGGAGGGCTGCAGCGGCTGCCCTGTTTCTGGCCTGGGTGACTTGCAGGATGATGGTGGCACTCTCTGGAATAGAAACCCCAAGGAGTAGCTTTGTGGGGTGACTATGAGTTCATCTTGGGACTTGCTGGGTTTGAGGTACACACAGTAGAGCCAATGGACAAATCCTCTCACCAGCTGGCTACTGGAATCTGAACTTCAGGAAAATTTTCTGATTGAAACATGGAATTTGGTAGTCATCAGCAAGTCAGCGTATGGGAATTATCTCCCCCATGGAGGGAGAGAGCTGACTGAGAGGAGGTGCGTATCCTACACAAACCCTGTAGACACTGGCATTAAAGGGGCCAGCACAAATGAGAAGGATGAGAGGCAGTGAGAGAGGAAGGAGGCAGAGAGCAGAATGGAGTCCCAGAAGACAGGCGAGGAGAGTGGTTCAGAGAGGAGAGGGTGCTTAGCACAGATCAAGTGGGGCAAACACTGAGAAGTACCTGATTTTAGCAGTTTGGGGTTCATTGGTGGCCCTGGTGACATTGGGTGAAAGAAGAGTGGCTGGCGAAGTGCAGGGCAGCAAAGGGAAGGAGAAGGTTGGGAAGCTGAGATGATGGCTACCAGGGCTGCCAGTCTGGAGGGAGACAAACAAGGGGACGGATCCACAGCCCAGCTGAAAAGATTAGCCTTGGGCCCGCAGCAGAACTGCCTTTCATGTTGTGCAAGAAGGCACAAGGTAGGTGAATATTCAGATGAACTAGCCAGAAAGGCGGTGTCAGTCAAATTCTCTGGGAAGCAGATGTGTAATGGAGTTAGAAGTATAAGAGATTTAGTGGGGGTGACCCCTGTGAAAGAAAGAAAGAGGGAACGGGAGGCGGCTGAGAAGGCCTTCAAGCAGAGAGCAGACAGAGCCTCAGACTTGGGGAGAAGTGGCTGGACCCTCCCACTCCGGCCACGCTCAATCACCGCTGGCTGCAGCTGGGGTGTGTGAGCTTCCCCCGACCCCTCAGTTTCCCTCTGGCAGGGAGAACTGAGCAGAGAAATCGAATTTGGGTTGTTTGTCCCAAGTATGGTAGAGAGGTTATGGGGTAGACAGCAGGGAAGGTTTAGAACAATTCTGTGGATAGAGGAGAGGCAAACACTGGCTGTTTGGTTGCGAATGAAGGCCTGGACTTTGTAGGAGCTCCAATCACCTCACTGGGGAGATGAAGGCAGTGGGAGGTTGACCTCACCCAGAGCTGGGGTGCCCCAGCCTGGTCAGGAGCAGTGGGATGATAGAGGAGAGAGAGGTGTCTGATGTGAGGGAAAGGGTCTGGGCCTTCAGGAGAGGGAGGACAGGTGAAAAGGGAAGAGTGCAAGGGAATCCTATGAGGTTGAGGGTAAGGATGGTGGGAATTGTAGATGAAAACTCTGGAAGGGAAAAGGCTGCTATTAGAAAGTGGAGATTCAGGAACTGTTTTAGAGCAGAAGTAGAACAGTACTGGGTAATGACAACATTGGTGGCTGAGGAGGACATGGAGCCATCAAGCCAAAGCCTGGCTGTTCCCAGGATATGGGGTTATGGGCTAATGGCATGTTTATATTCTTGTCATATCCCCTGTCAGCTAGCTGCCCTACACCCCTGTGTCTGATGGCGCTCAGAGCTCTTGGGGTCAGGGCTGGTCCTTAGGTACAAAGCAGGCCCTGGTCACATGCCTTGTAGCTCCCCCATCCTTTGGAAAATTGGTAAATGTGGAAAGCACCCAAAATTACTTGAGGAAAAGATTGTTCATAACAAAAAAACAACCAACCAAACAGGAGAAGATATTCACCTATGATACATCTGATAAGGGGTTAATATCCACAATTTATAAGGAACTCATACAACTCGACAACAACAATAAAAACAATCCAATTAAAAAATGGGCAGAAGACCTGAATAGGTATTTCTCCAAAGAGGAAATACAGATGGTCAAGAGACATATGAAAAGATGCACAAGGTCACTAATCATCAGAGAAATGCAAATTAAAACCACAATGAGAAATTACTTCACACCTGTCAGAATGGCTATCATCAGTAAATCGAAAAACAAGTGTTGGTGAGGATGCAGAGAAAAGAGAAATTTCATGTATTGTTGTTGGGATTGCAAATTAGTACAGCCAATATGGAAAAAAGTCTGGAGGTTCCTCAAAAAAAAATAAAAATATGACCCAGCAACTGCACTTTTGGGTATTTATCCAAAGAAAACCAAAACACCAATTCGTAAAGATCTATGCATCTCTATGTTCATGGCGGCGCTATTCACAATAACCAAGATATGGAAACGACCTAAATGCCCATCAACAGACAATTGGATAAAGAAGTTATAGTTCATATTTACAAAGGAATATTACTCAACTATAAAAAAAATGAAATTCTACTATTTGCAACAACACGGATGGGCCTAGAGGTTATTATGCTGAGTAAAATAAGCCAGAGAAAGATAAATACCATACGATTTCACTTGTAGTGGAATCTAAGGAACAAAATGAGCAAACTAAATGAAAACAGACTGACAGATACAGAGGACAATCTAGTAACTGCCAGAGAGAAAGCAGGTTGGGGTGCTGGGTGAAAAAGGTGAAGAAGAAGTACAAATTAGTAGTTACAAAATAGTCCAGGGACATAGAGTACAGGACAGGGAATAAGGTTAATAGTATAATAATGGTTATGTGTAGAGCCAGACGGGTATAGACTAATCAGGGGATCACTTCATAAACTATGAATGTCGAACCAATGTACTGTACACCTGAAACTAATTTAAAAAAATTTTAAAGATTGTTTATAGCAGGTACATTTGAATTTGCCAAGAACCTTTTTCTACCGACTTCATACACTTAGAGACAGAGGCCAAGTCCATGGTGTTCTCCCTGATTCCACGTTTTCATTGGTAAAATGCTGCTGAGTATATAAAGGGAAGAGGAGTAGATAGTGAAGGAGACATGAGCCAGAAAGCCTCTCACTGTGCCAGTCACTAAGTAGGTGTCCCAAAACTATTTATTGAATGATGGGTCGGCTGAATGCAAAGGCCCGGCCTGGCCAAGTTTGCCTATTTAATGTCCCCCCACCCTTTCCCCATGGTTGATGAATTTGATGAATTTGCTTTCTGGCCGAGCAAAAATCAAATTTACATGGCCTTGGGACCACAGGCATATGTTGAAGACCGCACACCTCAGGGCACAAAGGGAAATACCTGTTCTTACTCAAAAGTTATGGGAAATTGCTAAATGGGCCAAAAGAAGAACCAGCGTGCTTGCTGCTCTCTGTTCTCTCCCCCACACTCTGGCTGTTGCTTCATGGAGGGTCAAAACAAGCAAGATAAAATCTGTCCAACTCATAGTTCCAAAGAAACAGGAGTTAGAACTGTGACCCAACTGCAGTGCTGCCCCTCCCTGCCCTATTTCTCCCCACTTGGTGGCCTGGGGAGGCCCCAACCCAGGATGGTGACCTCTGTGGCCTGTATCCCACTTGCGCTAATGTCTCCAGGCTTCCATTTTGGGACTCGATTCTGATCTCTCGTGAGATCCAAATCTGGTTTCATTTCTGGATGGTGAGCCCAGTTGTTTTCCTATTATCTGACAAAAAGTTGGGTGTAAATGAGGAAGGAGTGGAAACCCATGATCCTTCAGCCCCTGCTCTCAGTCACTAGCTTCTCAAAGGACTTATGGTGGAGGCTTTCCTTGGAAGCCAGGTCCAATCCCACAGTGCCTCACTCACTCCAATCTGATCTTGGTGAGGCAGCAATGGGGACAGGCAGCCTTCACTCCACACCTAACCATGTGGGGCCACCCCAGGTCAACTCCAGAGCCCTGAGTTTGAGTGGAAGTCTTCAGGCAGGCCATGGGACCCCAAGGGAACTGAGTCTCTCCTATGTAGGAGAGATATCACAAAGACACACTTCTAGATATAAAACACATCCTTCCTGGAACCTGACACAGGGCCCTTGCCCAGAGGTGACTTTATTTGTTGATTTATTTTTAAATTTGTATAAGAGTTTACTTGAGCCAAAACTGATGACAGATGCCTGGGAGCAAGATCTCAAATGCTCCAAACTAGAGATAATTTTAGATCATTATTTGTTGAATGCTGTACAGAATTATTTGAGTGAATGAATGAATGACAATGACATTGAGTCAGGAGCCTTCAAAACCTGTACACTTCTGGGTTAAGAAAGCCTTTTTCTATCCTTTTCCCTTTCACCCAGAGACTCCATGTTACCCCACCTGTGGTCAGTCAGGGCGGACCCCCTTCTCCCTCCAGGTTCGGAGTGTCCCAGTCATGGTGCAATGTCTCCTCTCCACATGGGCACCAATTATCTCCTCCCCATGCTTCATTCCCACTCTCCTCTGTGTCTGTACTTGTGCCCCATGAACACCTGGAGAGCCCTAACCCAGATCAATCTATGTAAAACTAAGGATAGAAAGTGCTAGAAAGCCCCCGCCACACACACATACACAGAAACAGCACAAACTGAGCAAAAATGTAAAAATTCCATTTCACTTAATCATATATTTTTAATTACAGGATTTCCCAGTGTCTCAAAAGAAAATTACAAGTTGCAGACAAGCATATATAAGTAAACAACATGAAGACACTCACAGCAAGCCCACTGCTGGTGGGAAATCATCAGTGAGGGAAACCCTGCTCCCCGTCTAAGAGTTCTGTAATTGTTTCAGAGGTGTCATTCCTGCTCCTCCGAACATACTGTAAGTTGTGTAAGATGCTGTCGAAAGAGCACAGAGCTGAAAGGCAGGAACCTCAAGTTCTAAACCCACAATGGCCCCCAAGTTGCTATGTGACCTTGAGTGAACTACTTAGCATCTCTGGGCTGTCCTGTTTCCAATGAAAAAGTGAAGGATGGCCTTTAGAACTTCTGTCTGAGATTTCTACTGTACTCAAAGAGCCTGGCCCAGTACTGACTGGGAAAGGTTTAATAAGTACAATCGGAAAGAAATGGCCCAACATGATTTTTTTTTTCCAACATGATTTTTAAATCAATATAACTCCAAACCTGGATTTAGTTAAGATTTGGATAAGGAAGGTACCATTTCTCAAAAAGTTCATCAGGAAAGTTGGATAGAATGCATCCCTGGGAGGCCACAAGGTCTTGGAATTTTCTTTTGCCACAACCAATTTTGAGCCCCTGGGTGAAGGAGAGAGAAGTGGAACACAGAAGTAGGAGTAACTCTGTGGGGGTGGTGGAGGGACTGGTGTGACAGAACCACTGAAGGGGAAGCTTGTTGGTGTCACTCTGAGCTGAACCATCCTAGGCCATCTTGGATCCATCTCCAGGTGGTAAGCTCCCACTGTGGGCCCCAGCCCTTGGGTGGTACGTGATGACAGTGGCATGTGTCTGCTCAGAGACTGGATAGAAACCAGACATCACTTTCCAATTAGGAAGCAGGCTGAGGTGCTCTCGGACCACCTTTGCATGAACATTACTGGCCATGTGCCTGTCCCAGCCACTAGAGAAAGGAGGACAGCCCTCTGCATGGGGGACATGTGGGCAGGGTCCTGGGCCTTACACTCAGGTAGTCACCCCAGAACTCTGAGAAATGCTTATTCTCACCCCCAAGAGAATTTTGTCCCCATGGAGTTCTTATGCTCCTCCCAGCAATCTCTCTCCATCTCTTCAGGGGCACAAGAACCTGGGAGTCTTTTCC
The DNA here is from genome assembly GCA_004027375.1 of Macroglossus sobrinus. Taxonomy (NCBI): domain Eukaryota; kingdom Metazoa; phylum Chordata; class Mammalia; order Chiroptera; family Pteropodidae; genus Macroglossus; species Macroglossus sobrinus. Next base: position 233,993 of record PVKZ01001305.1, on the reverse strand, counting down.
CAGATTGATTCTGAGGATGGTCACATTCTCATCCCAGAACATTTGCCATCCAATCCCCTGTGATCCCCTGAAGGGACACAACCAGGTGGGCTGGAAAGCTCAGCTGTAGAGTCAGGCCAGCTTCACGCCTCACCAACCATGGCTGTGGAAAAGCTACCTGGCCTGTCTTTCTGCTTTCACCAGATGAAGACAATAGAATCAACCCAACAAGCAGTTGTGTAGAGATAATGCACAGACAGTGCTTCACTTAGCCAGACCAGAACTCGCTCATCTTTACCATGATGATTACACAGAGCTACAAAACAAAACAAAAACAAACAAACAAACAAACAAAAACCTCTCAAAGATTAAGCCAAATATAAGCCTCATTAAAAATCTGTCTTCCTGGTCAGGTCACATGGCCAGGAACTCCAAAATAAAAGAAAACCTTAAAGTGGCCGACTCTAGAACTAGAAGTGTCTAGGGCTGCTTTCGAGGTTATGGAACCCACCCCCTCTCATTGCACAACTGAGAAAATAGGCTCAGAGACAATGGGTGATGTTCCTGAGGCCACCCTGCAGGTCTGTGACAGTATTTGGACAAGAAGCCATATCTTCCCTTTTCTTCTCAGTGTGGCCAGATTATTTTCTCAGATATCAATTTGTGTTTAGATGGTTACATTTTTCCCTTCTTTCCCATTCCAAGAAGGTCTTGGCTCTGTCCTCTTTGAGTGCTAGGACCAGACAGAAGCTTTTCCCTCCTTTATGTCTATTTCCTTGAGCCTGAGCTCCTTTCAGACTCTGAGGGAAGTGTCTAGAAGGCTCTCTGGGAGGGAGGAAATGAGAGGAGAGGGGAGAGAGGAACCAGGGATCAGGAAAAAGGACTGAGACCCAGTTCTGCACCTCCAGGGAGGAGCAGGTCTTAGAGGCAGGGAGGCAGGGCCCTGGGGGCAGAGTCTGAACCTCACAGGGCACTGGGGCCCATGAGAGTGGGCAGCCCACAGAAGTGCCCCTTTCCTGGGTATCACCATAAGCCTCCTGGATTCTGGGGTGACCCTTACTGACAGGGAACCTATAATGACCATGATGGAATTTTATCCCTGTCAGGAAAGATTAGAGCTCAGGGTTGGAACTGAGTTGATCTCAGGAGCATTTCTTGCCCTCCTGGAATGTTAGATTGTGATTCATACTGTCAACATAAAGCACTTTTTAGTCCCCTTCCTGACGTCATTCACTATGACCATACCATCCATTTGTGTGGTGATTTACCAAGTGCCTTCACAATCGTTCATTGTCTCTGAGATCCTGCCTGTTAACCAGATGAAAAAACTATAGCTCAGAAAAGGGACCAACTTGTTCAAGTTCACATAGATAGTAAAAAAACTAGGATGAAACCCCAACTCTCCTAACTCCTAGACTGTGCTCTTTTGTACACAGCTGGCCTCCCGCTCTCTCAAAGAACACACCTCACTGTCCCCCAGGTTCCACAGACAGGGAAGGCCTCTGAGAGAGTATCTGGTCAGGCCCGCCCACCCTGAGAGGCCCTGCCTTGGTGACTGCAGGATGCAGTAACAGCTTTCTAGATGCTCGCTCAACACCGATTGTATGTCAGCTTGAATGAAAGCTAAAGGTTTAGACATCAACAAAACCTTTATAGATGACTGGGAAGTCAAAAACAAAAAGTACAACTGCTCACTAAATAGATAAAAAAAAATCAGTAAACCTACTAGCAATTATGAAACGCCCACACATTACCTCTTTTTCCCCTAGAGTATTAATGGTACTATAAATTGATAAATTGATACAACTTTTCTACACACACACACACCCCAAAAGCCTTAAAAGTATTCACGCCCTAAATACAACATGGTATCTTGGACTGAATCCTAGAATGGAAAAAAGGACATTTAGTAAGAAAACTGTTGCAAGCCAAATAAAGCCTGGCATTTAGTCAATAGTAGTATACCAATATTAATTTATGAGTTTTTATGAATATACTCTGGTTAGGTAAGATATTAATGTTAGAGAAAGCTAGATGAATGGTAGGTACATGGGAACTCTCTGTACTATCATAGCAACTTTTCTATAAACCTAAAATTATTTCAAAACCAAACAGTGTTCACACTCTTTTACCCAGATTTTACTTCTAAGAATTTACCTCAAAACTTATCAGATGTGTAAATAGACATTTATGTACAAGGATACTGAACCAGAAAAATGTGGTAATTATCTACATGTCCAATAATAGCAGATTGATTAAATAAGTTTTAATGCAGCCAGTGATGATAGAATGTGGTCAGAAAAAAATCACCTTATAATGATATTTATTGACATGGAAAATGCTTACAATAGAAGGTAAAGTGAAACAATCAGGACATAAAACTATATATATTTTAAATGCAATACAATTTTTAAAATGATGCACATAAGCAAGACAAGAAATATATCAATACATTAGAGGCAGTTATTAATGGGTCATATAATGAAAATGAATTTTATTTTCTTCTGAATACATTTATGTACATGTTATACAAGCAACATAAGTTGTGTTTATAATCAGGGAAAAAAAGTTATCAAAAATCCCCAAATCATGGCAGTTCCTCAAAAATTTAAACACAGAATTACCATATGACCCAGCAATTCCACTACTAGTTACATACACAAGAGAAGTGAAAACATATCCACACAAAGAAACAGTATATGAATGTTCAGAGCAATATTATTTATAATGGCCAAAAAGTGGAAATAATCCACGTGTCCATCAGGATTTATTCATACAATAGAATATTATTCAGCAATAAACAAGAATGAAGTGCTGATATATGCTTCAACATGGATGAACCTTGAAACCACTGTTAAGTGAAAGATGCCAGAATGAAAAGACCACTTATTGTATGATTCTATTCATACAAAATGTCTATAGTAAGAAAACACATACATAGATACAGAAAGTAGATTACTGATTGCCAGGGACTGCAGGGGTTGGGAATGACTGCTAATGGATCCAGGGTTTCTTTTGGGGTGATAAAATGTTCTGGAATTCGATAGTGATGATGGTTATATAACCTTATGAATATACTAAAAATCACTAAAGTGTACACTTTAAAGGGTGAATTTTGTGGTTTGTAGATTTATTCTCTCAAAAAAAAAAAAAAGAAAGAAAGAGAAAGCAAAAAATTCCCCTACCCAAATGCCATATTTCACTGTTTCTCATAATTCTTTTTAGAAAAAAATGTTTTCCTTACTTTTAAATGATGCTCAGGCTAATAGAACCCAGCTTCCCCATCCTTCCCCCACCTCCTCCTGCAGCCAGGCCTCTGTAAACAGAGCAGGTGGCTGTTTATGTGGTGGATGGAACCCTGAGAAGGTGATTGTGACAGCAAATCTCCTGTCAATCAGTTCCTTCCTTCCCCACCAGTAGGTTTGTTCATTTGTTCATTCTTCCCTCCCTCCCTCCCTTCCTTCCTCCCTCTCCTCTCCCGCCCTTCCCTCCCTCCCATACTACACGTCCGTCCGGGGGCCCCACAACAAAGAGCTAATCTTACCGAGTTGCCCTTTAAAATAGACACTGTATCATTAAATCTCCCCTATAAAATACAAGTGTTCTGTATTGTAAATTTTATTTATTTATTTTTAGGCAAGGCAACCCTTGGTTGACCTCAAAGATTGCAAGGACCTTGTCAACTTACAATATTTTATTTTTTAATTTTTTACGCCGACAGCACCTGATCTTCCTAGGTGGTCTCCCATCCAAGTACTAACCAGGCCCAACCCTGCTTAGCTTCCGAGATCAGACAGGATCGGGCACGTTCTGGGTGGCATGGCCGTAGACCTGTATTTTAAATTTACCACCTGTGTGGGAATTAATTGATTGGAGCCTTCTAACATACAGCTAGCTGAAAAGGAAGGAGACACAGAAGAGATAAGCTCTAGTAAGAACAAAGGGAGAAGAAAGGTACCTCCCAGAAGGGACAAATCTTGGTGGAGTAGAAGGGCACTGATGCCAGGAATCTTCAGCATAAAGACTAATATGCTGACTTACTAGTCCTGAGAAGGTATGCCTGCTTCTCACTTTTTTGGGGCCTAATGCTGTCACTGTGGAATCTTTGGCCTCTACATTGTGGCCCCCTCAGACTAGAGGCCTTGGAGACATCCTGAGTGGATGACATTGGCTGCAGTGGAATATGGAGAACAAAAAAGAGGAGAGAGGAGAGCAGAAGGACTGGCAAAGCCAACAGTTATGTCCCTCCCCTAGGTCCTTCCCTCCCACAGCCCCTTGAAGGGCTCAGTACTTAAGGATGCTTGGCTATCCTCAGTATACGCCTTTTCAGTTTGTCTCAGTTGAGCCTCTTGTTTTACAGGAAACCCAAGGTCTCCTAGTAGCTAGCCTTCCTAAGAACATACAGTAAGTCCTCACTAACATCGTCAGTAGGTTCTGCAACTTTAACAAAATGACGTATACCAAAACCAATTTTATCACAAGCTAATTGATTTAAACTAGAGTTTAAGTTCCTACGGCATTTTATCGATGTTAGAATGAAATGTTGTTTAAGGACTCGCTGTGTTTCCTGCAGGACTGGGCCAAGAGTAAAATGAAAAGTCCATCTTTCTCTGATTTACTTTGTAAAAGCAAAAGTCAAAAGAAGCAAATGAAAATTTAAAAACTTGCCTGAGCTCCTTTTCTGTAGAACTTTATAAAGGTGAGTACTTGAGCCTGGGAATAATGAGGGGGTTGGGGAGGCAGCAGGAGGCCCTGGAGAAGAGCAGCCCTTTGAGTAGAGATGTGCCCTCTGCTCAGGGCACGGCTGGGCTTGGCTGGGCAGGGCAGGGCAGGGCAGACAGATACTGAAATTAAAATTGGTGGAGGAATTTAAAGAATAAAGGAGGGTTGGGGAGATACTAGTTACACAGTTCTGAACATGAGTGCTCATCTAGAAGGTGAGAGGTGAGGGTAGAGGGGGTGGAGGGCTGTGTGTAGTGGTCAAGAATTCTGCCTGTCAGAATTCTCCCTTCTTCTGGATATAGTACATCACTTTCCTGAGGAAGAATTCCATCTCCCCAAATTCCCAGTGGGACTGTCAGGATCCAAGCCAGCCCATGAAACCCTGTCTGGAGATCACACAAGAAGTCTAGCATTAATTCTTCTCAAAGGCAGCCTTCTTGTTCCTGAAACCCCAGGCCCAACTTTCCTGGCCTTCCTGAGGTCTCAGAGTCAACCATTTCTTTAAGTCTGTGGGCAAGGATCCTTCTAACAAATGACTTTTATTTGGCTTATGTTAGCTACAGCCAAACTGATAAGGTATGCAAAACATGATGCCATGGTACTAATGATTCCCATTATTTAATGGGTGTCCAACATGTGCCAAGAACAGTGTAGGGGTCTATCACATACATAATCTAATGCTCATGCCACAGATGCAGAAACTAGGACTACTTAGAGATTAACACCATGTCTAGTTCTGCAATTAAAGAAGATAGAAAGGGGATTCAGGTCCAGTTTGATCTAGCTCCCAAGACTAGGGTTGGTCTTTCTCTCTCTCTCTCTCTCTCTCTCTCTCTCTCTCTCTCTCTCTCTCTCTCTCTCTCTCTCTCCCCTTCCTTTCTTCCTTTCCTCTCCTTCTCTCTTTGTTTTGGATATGAAACTTGGAGCAGAGAGTTGATTAATCAAACTCTTCAATTCCTGGCACTTTATCATCATTGGTCCATGCAAAGCCCCTCTCTTCTTTCATTACCCAAATTCTTCCCATACACCGCACCTTCTTGCCACTGTCCAGGATCATGACTCACATGTGATAGGGGCTGGCCTCTCACTAACAGGCATTCCAGATATTTAGGCTTCTTCGTTTCCTCAAGGATCAAAATCCAGTTTGACCTGGTAAACTTTTCCAGGTAATTCCCTAGCACTCCCATCAATTGGCCAACTTATCAGCTCTGTTACCAGCTCAGCTCTGGGCTGGGCTGAACTGTGGAATTGGTAAGGAAGGGAAAGACCCAGTCACCACCTTCAAGAAGTTTAAAATTCATATATCCACCCACTCAACTAATACTTATGGAACACTGACTTCATGTGCCAGGTCTAGAGATGAAAAGATGAATTTAATAGTTGGTTGCAGTCCTCTGAGAGCTAAAGCGTAGTAGGGGAAAAGACAATTAAGCAATTAGACCCATGTCACAAGGCTGTGGTAGGAGAGGTACAAGAAAGCCGGGTAGACACAGAACCCAGGCCTGGGCGTGGCTCAGATAATATTAATCCAGGAGTCATGAAGAAATATAAATCTATACATACAGTTGTTTCTGCTCATCTACCTCAGCATCGTACAGTAACTATGGTGGGATTTTCATCAGACTTGGAGGGGAAGTGTGGGATAGTTAGACTTAAAATGCAAACTTAATGGCATGCAGTAAATTAAACATGGGAAGCCCAGGGGAACACCTCAGAGTAATAAGCAGTCATCCTAGACTAGACCTGTGGAGACTGGGATGAGGGGTGGCCTGTCTGACTGTTGAGTGGGACACAGAGGTCCCCATATGCAAATGCTCTCACTGGAGAAAACAAACAGGGTGTCCATTATGAATCCCAATCAAAAGATCCAACACAGAAGCTCTGCCCTGCAGGCAGCAGTCCTAGTTGGCCTGCTTCTCACATGGGTAACTCAACACATATCCAGGATAAATGACAGTGCGGGCAGTTTAGCTGATGACTGATCCTCTAGAGCAGCCCGGTTGCCCAGCAGGCGAGAAGGCAGCAGCAGGAAACCCTCCCCACCCCAGACAGAAACTAGTGTGCCCAGGATGGAATGTGCTCAATGGGGCTTCACCCTGGGGCAAGTAAAGACCTCCCAGATTAGCAAGTCCTTATGGAACACCTAAAACTTCTTTAACTTGGGTGAGTATGTCCCTAGCCCAGCTGTACTGAGAGAGGGAGCCACACTTGGAAGTGGAATGACAGTTTCCCAGACCTCGTCCCAGTAGCAGCCACAAGAGCTGTCAGCGGTTCTAACATCAGTCCCTAGCCCCTTCTCACTCAGGGCCTTGGAACTATTTGACCATTTGGCCCCGATCATGAGGGACATGAGGGACATCAGAACACCCTTCTGGGGGCCTCACTGCTGGTCTCATACTGACTAGAACACACTGTTTGGGGCCCTGGCTGTTTGTGCCTCTGGGAACCAGGAGAATGGGAAGGGATTGTGAGGTCACTCAGTGGGGAAGATTCCCATCCTGCTCCCTACTGGAGCTGAAGAGGGGTCCACATCGGTGCAGTGCACACAGGCTGCATAACACCATTCTTCCTACCCCTGAGGGCCCGCAGATGGCACAGGGCTGGTAGTGGGAGTTAGAATGATGGGGAAAGCCCTGCAGATGTTGTGGGCCTACCTTGGGCCTTGAGAGATGAGCTACCTTGAGTTAAGAAGAAAGAGACAAGAGCAGGAGTAGTGTTCCAGGTTAGGGGAACAGCCTGAACAAAGGTGCAGAGGTGGGAACTGGGAATCTGGTCGGAAATCCAGCCTAAGTGAGGAGAAGGCACCAGAAAAAGGAGTCTTAAAGAATAAAAGACACCCCTCCCCACCCGCCAACCTGCTGTTCCTCCCTAGCACTCCCCTGCAGCACCGGAGGCAGAACACGCCAGCGTTTCCCCAAGTGTCACATCTTCTGAGCATCTCCTGTCTCTTCTATACCCCCACTATCCTATAGGTCCACAGTAAACAAAGGCAAGCTTTTACAGCCCTTCACGGCTTCCTTTTCTTTCCATTCCTCTGGGACTCCTGACTCTTCTCTTAGCTCTGGATGTACTTCTTACTTTCATGTAAAAAAAAAAAAAAAATCACACACACACACACACACACCACTACACCTACATAAAACTCTCCAATGGCTCCTCAATACCTGTGGGAGAAAACCTCAATTCCTTACTCTAGGATGCCCCCCACCTGTCCTTGGCCCCTCTGCAAGCAGTCTCAGCCACGTGGGCCTCCTCTCAACTACCACTGGCTTTGGGGTCTTCGGCACCTCCTGAACTTTGTGCTGCCTCCTTTGCAGAGAAGGCTCTTGGCCTACAGGCTCCAACTTAAACATCATTTCCTCACAGAAGCCTTCCCTCCTTGTCTAAACCAGGTACCTCTTCTCACCCTCTCTCACCCTGTCACATCAATCATTCTATAACCATATGTCTCTGTGATCCCTTATTTCCTGCTCACTCCCCACACTAGAGAATGCCTGCTTCTCCAGACATGGTCTCTGTTTCATTCTCCCTAATTCCCCAGATCCCAGCACATATCCTGAAATGTATTTGTTTTCTCAATATTTAAATTATATCCCTCTGACTGTAGGGTGAAAATCTAAGCTCTTGGCACAAAGTCCTTTCACAAGTGCTTTGCCTGCTCTCTTATATTAAGCTGGCCACTCCTATCCTGACCTCCTTAAGGACCCTGGATTCCAGCCAAACCAGGATACTTGCTGTTCTTTGAACGTAATCTCCTCTTTCTCATTTCCATACTCTCCTATAAGCTTTTTTGTCAAAGAGACTGGCAAACTCCTATTTATCCTTCAAGACCTCTTCCAGCATCCTTCCTGGACTCCCCCACACAGTGTTCACTGTCTCTCCTCTCCCTGCCTTCCCCACAGAAGGCTGTCCCTTTCTTCTCCAACTTCTCTCTCCATTAAACTCCTGGAGCCACCCTCTATTCCTCTTCATCTCAAGTGCCTATTACAGGTCTGAGCACATAGTAGGGCCTCAATGCAAAATCTCACATGCTGAATGGTTTCTGCTCAATAAGGGAGGAACGTTCCATTATTACAGTGGACCCCCAAACTGTACGGACTTCTCGTAGGGTAGTGAGCTCCTGCCATGGGAATTCTTTAAGCAGAGGCTGCAGACCCTACGCAATAGTGATTTTCAAACTCTTTGTAATCCATTACACATTTATATAAATAGCACACTAAAAACAAAGTTTCATAAAATGATGCCCTTTTTCCCATGTGGTATACCCTGGAATTTTTATCCTATTTCATTTTTCACAAATGGTGGTTTTAACATTAAAAATTGGTTTCATAAGCCACAAATGGGTCAAGACTCATAGTGTGAAATACACTCCCATGCTAGCCAGCACATTACATTTGCTGATTTCCTTCCAAAGCACCACCATTTCTCTTTCATAAAGCTCTTGATACCAGTGGGCATCTCTAGGTAACTTACCCTATCGAAAGTATGGTTCTCTTAGAACTAATTAGGGACTAGAAATGGATGTTTCTGTTGACTGGGTCCCAGCTTCAAGTAGAAGGGCTCCCTTGTACAGCCGCCCAGAGACAAATGTCTCTCACTTGTTCAACCCAACAAATATTTATAGCGTATCTACTATGTGCTGGGCACTGTCCTAGTCTCTGGGGACACAGCCCCACAAATAAGATATTTAAAAACCCTTGACACAATATCGAGGGTGTGGAGAAACTGGAACTTTTTTGCGCTGCTGGTGGAAAAGTAAGAGGTAAAGACGCTGTAGAAGATAGTATTGATGGCTCCTCAAAAGAAATGAAAGCAGAGACTACAACACCCATGTTCATATCAGCATTATTCAGAATAGCCAAAATGCAGAAGCAACCCAAATGCCCATCAACAGATAAATGGATAAACAAATGTGGTGGATACATACAATGGAACATTATTCAACATTAAAAGGTAAGGAAATTTTGACACATGCTACCACATAGATGAACCTTGAAGACATTATGCTAAGAGAAATAAGTCAGACACAAGAAGACAAATATTATATGATTCCACTTATACAAAGTACCAGAATAGGCAAATTCAGAGAGACAGAGTAGAATGGTGTTTTCCAGGACCTGGTGCCATGGGGAAGATGGTGACTTAGTGTTTAATGGGAATAGAGATTCAATTTGGAATGGTTAAAATGTTCTGTAAATGGATTGTGGTGATGATTGCAGAACAATGTGAATGCACTTAATGCTACTGAATTGTACACTTAAAAATGGTTAAAATGTTATATTTTACCATATTTTTTTAAACCTGCCACATGGAACCTATATTTTAGAGGCACAGACCTGGAGAACTCACTAATAAAGAGCAAACTCTCCTCACCTCAGAACAGGAGTTATAAACTAGACCTGGTTCAGAATCTGGGTGGGGAGTAGGAGGGGGTCAAGAAACGGGAGGTCACACACAGGTTCCCCCATACTGTCTTCACACAGAATACTTCCCCTTGCAAGAGTTTTCAATTTTAAGAATGTTCAGGTAGAATATTGTCTAGAAAAAGAACACCACTGCATAGATCCATCCATCATAACAAAGGTACCAAACTGGTGGGAGATGCTGATAATGGGAGTAGGCTATGCATGTGTAGAGGTGGGGTGTATAAGGAAATCTCTGTACCTTCTTCTTAATTTTGCTGTGAACCTAAAACTGAAAAAAATAGTCTTTAGGAGGAAAAAAAGATCACCACTACTGAAAATCATGTTTTTTTCTAAACCATTGTCTTCCTTCTCTAAAATGACCACTGGTTGAGAGATGTTGCTGTGAAGACTGAGCAGGCAGAGACTACTTTGCAAGAGGGATGCCCTGAGTACTTTGCAGGCAGGTGTTGGGCAGGGACTTGAGGAGCAGAAGACTGGCCTGGAAGGGTAAGGCTCTAAGACCCCTTCTGGCCCTTCCCTTGGGCTGGTGTGGTCAGATATCAGATCTCTGGCTCTATCTCCTCCCAAGGGCAGGGTTCTCAGCTGAATCAACTCTGGTCTTGCCCAGGGTGAGTTATGAAAACAGCACCTGATTCTGGTGGCTCCAAGTCCTGGCTCTGCCCTTTGTAAGACACTTGACAGCCCAGCCTGTTTACTTGGCTGTAAAATGAGGATGACCCAATGCCACCCATCTCCCAGGATATGATGTGTATGACACCACCGGAGGACACCTGGCACAGTACCAGGCACAAAGGGGGCACACACAGGGACCTTTAGCGTTCTGGCCCAAAAGCTCAAGAATGGGGGGTGTGGGCCCCAGCTGCACCCTAGAGGCATTAGGGCAGGGCCCTGAACCCTCAGACAGGGCCAGGAGGCCTAGCCAGTCCTAGTATTTGCTTGGGATGCAGGAGTACCACAGTCACCCCCACAGCAAATAGCTGGGGAGAGCAATGGACCGATAAGACAGTGGCCCTCAGATGCCTGAAAATGCTTTGGGGCCGAGTCATGGTTTCAGGAACTGGTTTCCAAGTAGGGAGGCCCCAGGCTGCCTCCCCCAGGAGTCTTTCCCCAACCCATCTCCACATGTGACAGTTCTCCACCTTCCACACTGAGCTGTGACTTCTTGAAGGCAGGGATCCAACCTATTCATATCTACTTCCCCAGCACACAGAGATCAAGAACTGTGTGATAATCAGTGGTAGTGGTGACAGTAATAGAGCTAGTGGCTATCACAGCAGCTGTCTGGTTCACAGCCCTTACTATGGGTGTGGCACCATTCTAAGTGCCTTGTTTTAAATCTTTTAAACCTCACAAAAGTCCTTGCATGTATGTACTATTACCATGATCCTTATTTTAAATGAAGGGGCTGAGGTGCACAAAGTAACTTGCCAAAGGTCACACACAAAGTGACAGAAGCAGGACTTGAACCCGAGTGCCTCAGTCTGCCCTTTTACTGCTACTCCAAAGTACTTGGCAAAGAGGCTTACCTCTTTGCTGACTCCTCATTCACGGTAAAGGCAACATCTAGGGAAGGGACTTTGGAATCCTCAGGCCACCTTCCTTAGCAGGCTCTGCAGTGCTCTCCGAGAAGTCCCGGCAAGGAGGCCATCTCAAGACTATGCAAACCTTCCCTTGGCATCTTTCTCAGATGGAGCCCAGGCCTGCTTCCCTCTAACATGACCCCCCCCCCCACACACACACACACCCCATCGCCCCGGATATACAGAATTGTCCCCTTTCACCCTCAGGTGGCTCTTTAGGAATCTGGACTCATCTCTCTGCTCCAGGCTGATGGTCCCTGCCTCATCACTCACTCCTTTATTCCCAGACCCTCTCCCTGCTGGTGACCTGGTCTGGATGTTTCCTACTTGGTTAGTCTCTGAGATACTGTGCCTCATACTGGACATCCATGTGGCCTGAGGAACAGGGATAGGAGATAGGCTGTCCCCTCCTTTGTCCTGGGTCCATGCCTCCCATGTGTGGCTCTTTTGAGTCCCATCCTCCTGGTTTACATGGAGCCTGTGGAAAACCAGCCCCTGGGTCCCTCCACAAATCCAGCTCTGGTGCCCCTATTATGTATTTGGATGATTTTGTTGAACCTAAATATAAAATGTTATGTTTTCCCTTGTAAAATTCACTCCTTTTTTCTGTCTTGACAAGGCTAGTTTGAATCCTGATTTTGTCACTCCAAAGCCATTTCACTTGCTACTCCCAGGGCTATGTCATCTGTAGCCTAGAGAAGCCTACTTGTAGGGTCTTTATTTAAAAAAATTTGCCGAACAGGACAGGTTTCATTTTCCTCATTTGTGTTTAAATCTAGGCCCAATACATCGAAGAGGTTTGACCACCTCTTCCCAGAAGTGCTGATTTGAGGGCACAAGTCAACCTGGATGGCCACGTTTAGGGAATATGACAGGTGGACTCTGCCCCAGGAAGTGGTTGAGGGGGGACCAAGAACATTTCCTCTAGTGCTGAGAACTACATTTCACTCCATAAAATCTTTGTTACTTTCTCCCCTAATTTAAGGACTATTCTCAAGGGAGGCAGAGTTGGAAAGAAATAGGAACTGGGAGCTTTTTCTTTCTCTCTGACATTAACACTCTGTGCCTTCCCCTAGCAAAGGGCCTGTCTTTGCTCTGTTTGTCCTCTTGCTGGAAACAGACTTCAATAAGGAAGCAGATGAGCGGCCTCTGTGCTGGCCGGGCTTCTTTTATAATCATTGCTAATTCTGGACTTTGGTCCTTCTAGACATTCTGACATGAGTGTATCAAACACCAGGTATCATGTACATGTGAAAAATTAGTAGGGTCATTGAAAATATAAACTCACCTGTCTTCTTTTGCTTCTGCCCTCCCATTCACCCTTTTAAAATCATTTGTGATTTCATCATCAGAATATAATTTCCACTAGTTAGAACACTTAAACTTGGATAGTTTTTCTCTACCCATCACATTATTATATTCCTACTGAAAAAAAATAATTCCATTAGGCAGGTTGGTAGAACCACCACTAGGACCAAGCCCAGCTCCATTTCTGGAGACACAGCAAGGAATAGCTTTGCAAACTTCTGAAATCTCTTCATGGACTTTTGATATTGTTACCTTAATTTATTATTGTTAACTTCTCCCATTAGGAAAAATAGTTTCATCATTTTGTAATCCAAATAGCATTTGCAAAGGATGTGTAATATATTATGTATGTATACTATATGATAATCCATCGTGAAAAGAGAAGCTTCTTGGTGGCATGATGCATCTCCGACTCACTGCCTTCTACTTAATGCCTTTTCAGATGGTACGGAACAAATAATCTTTGTATCAGAAATACCTCGCTCTTCTCTAAGATCCTTTCACTGATTGGAGTACCCCTCAGTCACCTAGGATGACTCACAGAAGCAGATCTGGGGACCAGATGGCCAGGACGCTGGGAGAAAGTAGGCTACTGAAGACAGACCTGGCCCTGCCTCATTGAGTGAGCTGCCTCAGGCAAAGCAGTGAAGAGTGGAATTTGTCATCCGAGCATGCTCCCTAAAACACACACACTAGCCCAAATAGTGGCTTTGTCCTGCCCTCTGGTCATTTAGGCCACCCCGCCCAGCCCTGCCATCCCCAGGGAGTGTCCAGCCCAGAGTTCCCCCTCTACACCTATCTTCAGAGTATCAGGGAACCACTGTCAGCAAGCTTTCATATTGGAAAGAATTTATTCACAAATTCATACTGCTGAACAAAGGACTCCAACAACATTGGAGGGGTTTTAGGCTGTGAGACAGACTAGGGCATGGTGGGTAGGGAGACTTGCCCCCATGAGATAACAGGACATCTCAAACCCACAAAAGCATGGCTAGCCCTAATCGGGTACAGCTCAATAGCATCTAATCTATCCAAAATCATTTTGGTTCCCATGAATTACTTTTCCTGAGAAGTGGAACTTCAATTGCCAAAACACAGTTTTAACCACCTTAAAGGGAAATCTAGCTACAATGTGACCCGCGGCCCCCTAACACCTTAAAAAATATTCATTTCCACTGAGATGGTCATCACTATGATCGCTCTGGACAATAACATGATTGTGTTTCTTTATTATTGTTTCTCTGTCCTTCCCCTGTGGCCTTCACCTTCCTATTTTCTATGTATCTAAAATCCACTGACCACCACCATGCTTCCAGGCTATTTCTTTTCTTCTGCAGTGGGTTGGGAAATCATAAAGCCACTCTCATTAGAATAGTGTGCTAATAAATGTGTCAACTGTTTAAGGTCCTTAGAGAGATAAAACACCTGGTTTAGATGCTGGGCTGATGTAGCTATTTCTGTGGGTTGTTTTCAATAACACCCAGTTCAGGGCTAAAGTCCAATGGGAAATGGGGCTCCAGGACTTAATCCCACCTGGAATTTCCATATATTTATCATCTGTCCTCTGGCTGGCAAGATGTTTCTATTTTGATGCTGCATCCAGGAGCTCCATGTTTTGCTCTTCCTCTCTCTGTTATACATAGCTCCACATGTGAGCTCTGCTGGTCAGCCTGCTAGGCCTGGGAGCTTTGCTTCCATAATGAGCCCCATCAAGAGGGATGAGATGTTCAGCCCTGTGGCACCTGACACAGAGCTGACAACTTTCTCTCAAGTGTCTGGAGCAATTTTAGAAACTTCGACCTCCTTCCAAAGCACTGAGACAGTATCTGTGAATATGGCCCCTTATGGAACAACCAACTGGGACCTAAGAGGAGGGAGCAGAGCACCACAAGGTGTGCATGGCTGCAGGTGTCATCATCTGCCAGTTCTTCAAGGAACTCAGTGACATCTGGACAAGGCCACTTGGCCTGTGCCTGGAGTTGTTCTAAGCAGTGATGATTTTATTCTGCATCTTTGACCCTGTGGGTTACTGAGCTGAGAAATTAGTTTAGTGGGTTACAACTAGCATGTTTCTTTAAAAAATAAATAGAACAGAATGGAAAATATCCAAGTGCATCATGCATAGTGAGGGTAGGTATTATTTTGCAAAATGTTTGTGAAGGGATGTTTTATTTTGAAATCTGTTCAGGGCCCTTGTATCTGTATGTAGGTGTATGTGGTGGCTGGGACATGCGATACATTTCTCACTGGGAGTGGTGGTCAAGGAAGTCTGAAATACAGTGAACTAACATATATCCATCCTGCAGCTACATCTTCCCTGAGACCCAGCCTTGCCACCTTGACTCCTGACTGGGAAATAAAATGAAATCTGTTCAGGGCCCTACAACTGGCCTCACTTGGAAGGCACAGTGGTCAAGGATGCCTTCTTGGAGGAAGTGGGGCTTGCTAGCATGAGCAGGAATAGAGAGAGGGGGCAGTAGGGCAGATGGAAAGGCATGGGCACTCTCTTGTCTTGTGGTTAGGAGTGAGGCAAACAAGGGACAGAAGAGGCCTGTAGGGCATAGCTGCAGATATCTGCCTTTTTGGAAAAGCAAACTGAGGGGCTGAGGCTAAAGGGTTGAGAGAAGGAAAGCTCGTTTGATTTCAAAGACCCATTTTCAAAGTTACCTTTGGGGGATACTTAATAGTGAGGCAGCCAAGTGGTGTGTCAGGCCCAGTGTCCCTATCTCTCATTGATCCAGTGAATGCAACTAATAGTGCCCGCTTTTGTCAATTTAATATTTAATTAATTAAAATGAAAAATCTAGTTCCTCAGTTACACTAGCCTCATTTCAAACATTCAACAGCCGCGTGTGGCTACTGGCAATCATATTGTAGCACAGAACATTTCCATCAACACAAAAAAGTCTACTGGACAGGGAATTTCTAGAATAAGCAAATGAATAATTCACCCCAGGTTCATATCCCCTCAGGAAGGCAACATCTTTCATGATTCCTATTACACCTACAGTTACAAATGCAAATGCTTCTGGGAGAGGAACTAAAATGGCTTAAATTCTTACCAAAGAGTTAACTGGTTTATCTAAAGGGCTTGAAGAGAGTCAGAGTCCAAGATGCCATCCACCAGAGGCTGAGTATATGTGACAGCATGGGGTGAAGGAATGTTGGAAGATAAAAAAATCCTAAACAAATGTGTTATCTGACAATACTGATGGATAAGGATTAAGCTCCTCTGTCAGGGGATGTATAAAACTTGGAGATCTGTGAGAAAAAGAAGTGACCCACAGTTTTTATTCACCTTCATGTAAGACGACTGAGGTCATTCCCCAATGGTCCTCAATGAAAGGGTTATTACATGGGAAACAGCACTGCTCTATTTCTAGAGAAGTAATAAGAAGTAAATGAAAGCCTTCCCAGCGGCGGATGCTTCTGAACTTGGCCCTCTTCTGTCTTCCACATTCACTCTATGACCAAGCCCATGGCTTTATCTACCTCCTTCACCACATGCCCAGGCCTAGAGATCCAAATACTAACTTGTTATTTCCACTAGGAGCCTTCACTTGACAATCACAAAGGGAATTATAACAATCTCTGGCCCAATACTCCACGCCTCTTCCTATATTCCCCATTCTGGCTCATCTTTCACCTACTCACTCTGTCATCCAGGTCAGCACCCTATGAGTCACCCCAGACTCCTCCCCCTACTTCTTTGCTCCTTACCTAAGGTCACCATATCTTGGCCACCTCTCCATTATACCTTGATTCTGCCCCGTTCAATCCTCTCTAGCCCCCATTATTGCAGGGACTATCCACCCACTGGCCTTCCTGATTCTAGTCACAGCTACCTCTAGCCCAGTGGTTCTTACCAATGGATAAGCAACAGAATGACCTGGAAAAGAGTTTAAAACCTAGATTCTGACTCAGTATATCTGGCCAGGTTGAGCATGTGTATTTTGCGAAAGTGCCCTAGGTAATTCTGATGCATACCCTTCATTAAGAACCACTGCTGCTGCCTTCTTGTTATTAACAACAACAAAAACAACAATTAACATTTTTTGTGCATTTACATGTGCTGCCTCATGTAATCTTCGTGTCAACCCTGTGAGGTAGGAGTTATCACACTCCTATTTTACAGTTGTTAAAACTGAGGCACAAAAGTCCCATGGCTAGTAAGGGAGTGAAATGGAACATGACCCACCCCTCCTAACCATTCTGCTCCCCACATCACTGTAGAGACTTGGCCCTTTCCTTAATATCCTATAAAGAGAGTCCTAGAAAAAGATGGCAGCTTGGGGACATACTCATGATTTCCCTTTCTACCCAAACTCCGACAGCTTTTTAACTCTAAAAGAAACACCTTAATCAGGGTGGTGGCTACAGAGTGTGTACTTATGTAAATATTCACTGAGATGAATGCTTAGGATTTCTGACTTTATTGTATAATTATTACTCCTCAATAAAAAAGGTCCTAAAAAAGTTACTGAAATAAGAAAGAACCTAACAAATGTGAAAAAGGGTAAACATGCATACATAAAGCAACTAGGAAAAAGCTATCACAATGCTGGCAGCTATGAATTATTCTTTCTGAAATAACACATTTAAGAACAGATTAAGAAAAAATCCCCAGAGTTAACCTATAGGAAATCCTTACAGGAGAAGAGGCTTGAAGAGAACACTGGCTGGAGGCAGGGTCTCCTGCAAGATGGAGAGGAAAACTCCATAACAGGTTGGCTTGGTTACAGTGGGGAGCACATGGCCGGGTACTGTCACAGCCAAAGCAGCAGGACACAAGGGCTCTGAAGGTCCACAGGACCATCTGGGCCAGAGACTGAAGGATGCTTCAAGCAGAGGTCAGTGTCCACGAGGGGCTTCCTCCTAAAGAGGCCATGTGATATCTGCATGAAGAAAGTCCAGCCCCATCAAATCCAGCTTCTGGTATGTTTGGTGTTTATGAATCTAAAGGGCTCGACTGGGGTCACCTGTTTCTAGCTCCCACAGTGCAGTCCAAGGGAGCAGGATTTGGCACAAGGATTTTGAAGTCCATCCTAAAAGAACAAAGAACATTCTGAGAAAAAAAAAGTGTGATGAAGTACACTTTACCCAAGTACCTATTAAGAGATAGTAAAATTAAACGTGATCAAAACAGATAGTACAGGTATAAGGAACAGACAATTAACTGGAATAGACCTAGAACAAACCTAGATATACATGGAAACATAAGAGACAGGTAGTATTTCAGATCAGGAGGGCAACTGTAACAATATCTGCCCCTGTTTCCTGCCCCCACCCCTTCCTATATTCCTGATTCTGGCTCATCCTCCACCTGCTCATTGTGGTGTGTCGTCCACATCAGCACTTTGTGAGTCACCCCAGACTCCTTCCCTCCTTCCTCATTCTCCCACCCAAAGTCACTACATCTTAGCCACCTCTCCTTGAATCTGCCCTGTTTGGTCCCCGCCAGACTGACCCTGACTCCAGGTCTCATCCAGCCATCCCATAACAGTACAGGGGCCACCCATAGGCCCCCCTGCTTCCAGACATGGCCATCTCCAGTGTAGTAGTTTAGAAAGCCTATACAGAATACCTTGATTACACGTACATTTTAGATTTTTGAATATCTAAATAGTGAACAAAAACTAAATAGCAAATGACAATCTAGGATAAAATATTTGTAATATAAGAAAGACAAAGAGTTAATAGCCTGGTTATCAAGTACTCTTATAAATCAATAAGACAAAAAGAATGAACCACACTAAATAATAAAATACTGCACAAATAAAATGAAAAAAAAAGAATATCCTAATGATAAACAAGATAAAGAACATAATCAAACAATCCATCAAAAGATAATTATTATTGACTAATTGGCCTATAAAAAAGTCTAAGTGATAAAATAATAATTTTTAAAATAGCAAAAATGAAATACTATATTTGCTTATCAAGTTTGTAATTTTTTTAACCACCCCCTGCTTCCACCCCTGATCTATGGATGTTGCCATCTCCCCTTAAGAGCTGGATCTTTAAAGGTGGGGCGTCTCCTCCCACACATGCGCACCTGGGGCCTGGCGGCACCCAGGGCCTGGTGCACCTGGGGTAATGGCCGGCGCACCTGGGGCTCAAGCCCAGGACCTTCTGTATGTAAAGCAGACGTGCTAACCACTACTCTATGGAACCACCCCCTTAAAAAAGGTAATTAATACCCAGTGTTGGGAAGGATGTAATAAAAGAGATATTCTCATAGGACAGGTAGTGAGAGCCTAAGTTGATATATCCTTTCTGGAAGGCAACTGAACAATATGTAGCAAAATCATTCAAAGTGTGCATATTTCCTTTGATCTAGCAATTCTACTTAAAGACCATATCCTAGGGATAAAAATAAGGATGTGCACAGGGTATTATACATAGGCCACAACTGTTAGTAACCTAAAAGGGCAATAATAAGGGACGAGTTAAATCACGGTAGGTACACAGTGAAATACAAGAGAACCATAAATTTATATACTGATAAGGAAAACTGTTCACAACTTATTATGAAATATAAAAAGTCACAGAACAATACAGTATGAATCTGTTTATGTAATGTGTGCATTTAACTATATGTATGTACAGAAAAAAAAATCTTAAAAGATGTAGCCAAAATAGTAATATGTATTTCTGACAACTGTATGATTTTTTTTCTTTGTTCTTTTTGTTTCCTACTTCTTTTACAAGAAGCATGGAGGTGTGATACAGACCCTCTCCACAACCATTGAACTGGTGGGGAATCGCTGTCCACAACTCCCATTTCCACTGATCAGCCACATCCCTTATATGTGACATATATGATATTTCTTATGCTTCTGTGTAACTTTTCAAACTTGTCTCTCCAGTTCTCTAGATTGTGAGAACAATCTGTGTTTTTCATTTCTTTTGTGTTCCTCTCATGCCTAATACACAAGTTCTCAGCAAATAGCCCAAGAAAGAATGTGTCCTTTCCATGCCCGTGTCCATGTGGGATGCCTGAGCATCAGCTGGTTGGCTACACAGGTGTGGCATCCAAGCCTAGTTCCAGGTCAGGCTTGAGGCGGTGTGTTGTGGGCCACCTGTCAACCTGGTCCTGTGAGGATGCCCATTGTTAATGCGAGTTATTACTGACTGATGGGGCTGTTTGTTTAAAGTACAGTTCACTACCCCCACACCCAGAGGCAAAGCCAATCCTATGGAAGCCTATAATTAATGAACGAGTTTGTATTTCCTCTGGTGTAAAGTTGGCTTTGATCCAACAGATTCCTTCCCACTTCTTCCGCCACCCTCACTCCATTTACAACTTCACATCTTGCCTTCTGGAGGCTTCCTTTGGAGAAGTATCACCTTCACCCCAACTGTGGGCCTAGGCCAAACAACCCTGCGTCCCTGATTTAAAGGCTGACTCACCAGCTCCTCCCTTGTCCTCCTGGATGATAAAGTTTGCTTTCATGTCTAAGCAAATCTACTATCCAAAAGCATCTCAGTCTGAAAGCCCAGAGACTGAAAGGGCCCTAAGAGACCACTGTAGAAGTGGCAGAGAATTTTTTCCTACAAATTCAACAAGTAAATTTTTATGGTTGTTCATAATCTCTGCAATCAGTACTTACTTCAGTTAAAGCCTCTATAGAAAAAAAAAAAGAAAAGCCAAATGGAGGAATCAGAATCAAGGAGAGAATACCAATCAACTGCCTTTTTCCCCTCATTGTAGAGATATAAACCCTGGTGCTTCCAAGGTTCTAGAAACAGAGAGAGAAAAGTCCTGGAGCACTTGCCATGAGAGGCTATGGAGATCAAGCCTAAAGTGCCATAACAGGAGCCTTGGATTGAGTACCTTACGGCTCCATGCCTCAGTTTTCTCATTTGTAAAATTGGATGATAACAGTGCAACCTGCCTTACAGACTTATGAGCATTAAATAAGTTAGTGAATATAAAGCATGCAGAGCAATGACAAACTACAGGTGAATAAGAGATAAGTGCTTTCCACTGTTAATAAAAGCAAAGGGAGTCACAGTGACAGCCACGTGCTTGGCAGGCTTTCCTGCTGTAAACCAGGGTTTCTCAACCTCGATTTGACATTTGGGGCTGATAACTGTTGAGCAGCTGTCCTGTACAATGTAGGATGTTTAGCAGTATCCCTGACCTCTCTCTACCCACTAGGTGCCAGTAGCAAACCCCACCTTGACTCCCACAAAGTTGTGACCAACCAAAAATATCTCCAAATACTGATAAATGTCCCCAACTGAAGAAGAGGGGCAGTTACCCCCATTTGAGAATCACTGATACAGTCCTATAAAAGCCACTGCCATAAAGAAGTCATGTCACACACTCTGACCTCCCACTTGTGTGCAGGTGTGGTGTGGATCTAGCTAAGCCTATAGGTTCCACATTGGGGCCCCTTGTGGTTAGATGTAGGAACTGCAGGTGGAGAAGTAACATTCCATTTGTTTCTCTAGGAGGCTGCCATTTCCTTTTTCAGATGAAATAGGAAACTAGGGCCTAGGAAGCCTTCTCGTTGTGTGGTACTCACCTTTGAGAGACCCAAAAGGTACAAAGAATAAAGGAGGCCAGGGCTAAATGATCTAGGAGCTTGTGGCTATGGCCTTGCCTTAGTTAGAGGACATAAACAGGGTTTACTAAGACTCCTGGGAACCTACTCCAGCATAGAGGGAAGAGGCTAGACAGGATTCAATCCTGAAGCCCTGGCCATGGCCCTTACCTAGTGAGGCCTCTGGGTACAGGAGAAGCAGCCCTTCTTTTCTCAGGAAACAAATGGGCTCTGCACTTGATTCTGAAAAGAAACACTCTCTTTACATAAAATAACATCCTGACCATTTAGCAATACTAAAGTTTAACATATACTTATTTTGACCCAGCAGTTCCACTGCTACAAATATATTCTATAGATATATTAGCACAGGTGCACATATATTAGCTGTAGTGTACTAATCTACAGTGCAGGCTTTGGACCTGATTGCCTGGTTCAAATCCCAGATATCTACCACTTACTAGATATATGACCATGGGAAAGGTATTAACCTCTTCATGACTTAGTTACTTCATTTGTGAAGCTGGGGCAATAAATGGGCTTATCTCACTGTGCTGTTACAAAGGTTATGTGACTTATTATATATAAAGAAAGTTGTCTGTGGTCAATGCTAGCTATTATGATGTTCATTGTGCTCCTCTTCAGTAACAGCTAAAAATCTGGAATCACCTGTTTAAATACATGTGACATATCCATTCTATGGAATACTGGGCATCATTGAAAGAAATGAAGTAGAACTATATCTACTTAAATAATACAATTTATTTAACAGTAAGGTCAAACTGTTAAAGAAGCAAATAAACGGCAGATAAGTTTGAGATTATTTGTATATAAAAAGAGCTATATAAAAATAGATATATGTCTTTACCTGCATAAAAAACTCCTAGTACTGTCAAGAAGCTGTTAGTAATAGTTATATCTAGGGAATGAGAATGGAAGACTGGAGAACTTTTGCTTTCTTCTTTGGTACTGTTAGAATTTCCTACTATAAGCATGTATTTTAAAAACATGTATTATTTTTTAAAAGAATAACATAAAACTGTATCATCTACTACTGTGAAAATGGTTTAAAAATATATTTTAAAAATTTTTTTCAAAAGTGGCAGAATATGAATAATACAAGCCACAGGAATGAATCTCAGTTCACAAATATAGGCATGCAAGAAACTAAACTTTCATTTCTATAACTCAACTCGGTATTTATGATAAGCTTTCATCTTGTCAACAGAAAACTTGATTCTAGGTGTGTCCAAGTTCTCCAGAACACTGAGAAGTACCAGGTACAGAGGAAGTGGCTATGAAGTTGGCTGAGGCCAGGTCTAGTAGCCTCTGCTACTCTGTGACGCTCATTGGCAGCCAGGAATCTTGGATCTGGGTACCTGTGTCCCCGCAGCTTGGCCTCACCATGTAGCATAAGCTTTTTGGCACACAAAGCCAGAGATACTTGAAGGCAGATTCCATTTTCTAATCTGGGAGCTAGCTTGGGAGGAAATGAGCTCCATAAACATGAGAGTAAGAAAGGAGAAAATTGGGGGGTAGAGAAGAGATTAATTTCTCAAATTTTCCAACCACATATATGTGTAAATGCAGAGCAAAATGTCTGCACATTTCCAACAGATAATAGTACCTACCAGCAAGGTAAGCTTTAGGACAATGGAAAGGGTGTAAGAAGAGCTTTACCTTTTTATTCTGTGTATTTCTAAACTGCGTGGATTTTTTAATGATGAAGCTATATTCATTATTGCTTATATAACCTATTATTAAAAAAAAAAAAAAAAAGTCTACATCTTCTGCCTCCACGCTGGAAATGGAGGGTGATGCAGGTCATACCCGTCTGGCCCAGTTGTGGGTAGAACCCTGGGAAGCATATTTGCATGAGAGGCTAAGAGGCCTATTGGGAAGGAATTCTTTCTAAGGGAAGGAGAGACCTACAATGAGCTGACATAGAGACAAAGCTCTGCTCAGCAGAATGGAGATAATTCTGAACTAGAGTGGTTATTTGTGATTTAGATGTATCTGTAGGACCAGACCCCACAGCTCTATAAGTTAATGAAAGTACTAACAGCCCCCACAGTCCTTCTGTAGTGGAGCTAGCTTTCATGTCAACAGGAGTGTCAGTGGCTCCTGGCAGGTGTGGGGCGCCTGATGGGTGTGGCAATGTCCAGTAGAACTGATAGCTCAATGGGGTGTGGCAGGGGCAAAGAGGGGTTGTAAAAACTTGAGAAGGGGATAGCTGGCGGGTGGGGTGGTAACTGTCTAAACTTATCCACCAGCGCGAGACACACACACCCTGAGGATCCCCAAAACACTTATGGGGTGAGGGTGTGGGAACCAGGCAGGACCTGAGATCCTGCACTGGCAAGCAGGAAACAGAGACACATGTCAATGAGCTCTAACAATGTGAAGAGTGCAAAGGAGTCCAGGTGTGTGTGCAGGTGAGGAGCACAGGACAGGGAGCCACAAAGTCTACATGGGAGGATCAGGAAGGTCTCCTGAGTCAGCTGCCTGGTAATTCAGTGGGTGGGAAGGGTGGAGAGCATGAGGATTCACATGTGCAAAGGCCTGGAGCTGTGAGGGAGTGAGCCGAGGTTTGTGGAAACTGAAAGCAGCTCAGACTGAATACAGGAGAGTGGTAGATGAGGCCACAAAGGTTATGTTCCAGGGTAAGAAACTGGACTTCATCCTATAAGCAGTGGTGAAGCTCAGAAGAGGGTTTTATACAGGGAAATGAGATAATCAAATTACCGGGAAGCTTTTCACCACCACACTCCTGTCACTCCTAACTCACACCCAGTGAATAATCTCAGAGTGTTACTTCCTCTAGGAAGTATTCCCTGACCATCCCTCAGACTCAGCTATCTAACCCTTAGTGAGAGTTTCTAGGGATTCTCAAGCACCCCTATAAAACTGTCTTATTACCTGTGCCCTGTACATTTTCTCTCCCCGCATATAGTGTGAGGGCTGGAGGCCAGAGATTACATCTGTTGTGTTCTATATGTTGTATCCCCAGCACCTTGCACAGAACCTGGCATGATAAGTACACAGTATACATTTATTTAATGGGAAAAAAAATTGTGAGAAGATAACTTATAATTTTCAGCCTGAGCTATGTAGATTGGAGGAGGAGGAACAGGGATCCAAAGAGAAGCCTCTTGTAATAGTTTGAGTAATAAGTGAAGAGGGCCTGACCCAAGGTAGTGGTGGCAGAGCTGTAGGGCAAGGAGAGATTGGGAAATATTTAGAAGGCAAAAATGATAGGCCTGGGTGATTAGATGAGTGAAGTGAGCAGGCCAGATAAGGGGAGGGAAGCTCCTGGGCTTCTAGCTTAAGTAGTTGGGTAAATGACGGATAAACCAAGGCTGGCTACTGTGGAAGAGGAGGCAATATGTAGGGGGAAATGACTAAGTCAGTTTAGATATGTTGTCTCTGACATGCTTTTAGGGCACACAAATGGAGAGGTCCCAGGGGCAGCTGGAACCATAGAACTGGAGCCCAGGATAGACATCTGAACTGAAGATGGAGATTTGAGAACTGTCATACTGTAAGTGATGGTTAAAGACAACAGAGGAAATAAGATCACCTAGGGATTAAAGGAAGAGGTGAAACAACAAGGTAGACCTCCACCTGTAAGAGATGGGATGAGGAGGGAAAAGGAGATAATGAGAGGGAAGTAGATAAGAGAGCAGTATAATAGCTGCTAGGGGACACCTAGCTTTAAGAATTAACAAATAGGGTTCAATAGTGTAGAAAAATAAAAAGTCCACCTATGCCCCCCTTAAAATTGAGAAAACTCAAGCTCAGGGAGCCTCTGAGGTGTTCAAGACCACAAGTTTATTATTGCCTGTGGTCACACAGATCAGTGGCTCTGAAATTATGATCCCTAGACTCCGGGGGGTGCCCAAAACCCTTCCATAGTGGTTCAAGGGGTCAAGAATATTTTTATAATAACACCAAGACTTTTTTGCAGTATTCACTGTTGACATTTGCACTGACAATACAAAAGCAAAACTGGATCAAACTGTTGGGGCCTTCAAATAAATCGATGAAGTCATATCCTTTATCCCCATGCACTTATGATGTAACAAAAAGTCCAGCTTCACATAAGAATGTCTATGATGGAGTAATAATTGTTAATTTTATTAAAACATGACTCTTGAGTACACATCTTGTTAACAATCTGTGCATAAATCACTTCTGCTGCATACTGAATAGACACATTTACATGACTGTTTGCATTGAGAGCTGAACTACCTGCTTTTTTCATGGAACATCATTTTTATTAGAAAGAACAACTGATAAAATGTGATTATTCTGAGTTGAGTATTTGGCAGACATTTTCTCAAAAATGAATGAAGTAAGCTTGTCACATCAAATAAAGCAACTGGTAGTTTTTTGACAATGACAAAATTTGAGCTGTCAAGTGAAAATAAGAATTTTATAAAACTTGTAGCCACAACATGAGCTTGACAGCTTCTCAATACCTAAAGACATTGCTGATGAAATCAGTGGTATTAACGAATGTGATATTGTGGACTGAAATGGGTCCACATTTGGAAGATCTATATAACTCTGAGCCATTATTTTCCAAATGACCAATGCATGATGTTACAAAATCAGGCATGAATAAAAGACAGACCAATACAGTTTAATATACTGTGTATGAGAAGTTCTTTGCTGTGGCTTCAGATCTTACATTGCAACTAATCTTTGAGAAACTGCTACTTGTCCAGTTTTGGTGATATATCACTACATCCAAAGCAACGTTTTGTGACAAACTGAATACAGAAGAAACAGATATGAGAATCCAGCTGTCTTCTCTTAAGCCAGTCACTAAAGAGATTTGCATTTAAAAAAATAAAAATAAAAAAAGAGATTTCCAAAACTGTAAAATAACTCTCCTCCAAACTTTACTTTAGAAAATATACTTTTTATAAAGTATGTTAACATGTAAAGAATTTATTACTGTTATTTTAACATAATAAATACTTGTAAAGCCTCAATTTCTAATATTTACTTCCATATTTGTAATATGGTAGTTATCTATAGCTACAGACCACACAAATAAAAGTTTTCTAAATTCCTCAATAATTTTTAAGAGTGCAAAAGGATCCAACACCAAAATATTAGAGAACCACTGTTATAGACCACCCATTCCTGTCTCCCAAGTCGTGGGGTTTTTTCCAGCACACCTACTCCTCCCACTCACTTCTCCAGAGAATAGTTATAAAACCTAAAAACAAAAACAAAACAAAACAAAAAAGGCCTTTTGAGCCACGCTTCTCTTGCTCAGGCCTGCTTCCACGTCTGGAAGTGTACTTTCCTTTCTAATAAAGCTTTTCTTTTTTGCTGTTAAAAAGAAAACAAAAACAAAAACAAAAAAACAAAAAAACCTAAAAACAAAACTTAGCTGAAGAACAGATAAAACAGCAGGCACAGCGAACTAAAGAGAATAAGACCCTTTTCTTCCCTGCAAAATAATGTTCCTAACTTTAGGGCCAAGGCCTGGTAAGTGGCCCTGGCGGCTCTCCTGGATTCATCCACAACCCCTACTTCTGCCCCCTATGGGAGAAAAAATACTGGTGGCAAAGGGCTCAGGTGTCTTATCTCCTTCACACTGACAAAACAGTGAGTGAAGGCAGGTGGAACCATTTTTTTTAGTCACAATTTACAGAGAAAGAAACAGGTCTGTGCTTTGCCTGATATCGGTAAATAAGTCAGACTGGGAGCAGCAAGTAGGAGTTGTAATCCAGGATTCCCTTTACTGGGCACTAGCTCTAGAATACCTCTCTTCCCCACTATAGTGGTCTACCACTTAAGATGCATTATTTTACTTGCAAGTAAGATCTTACGTTTATAAGCCACATAGATTTCTTTTTTAAATTCTTTGTCCACTCTTTTGGTTAACTGGTCTTTTGATAATAGTTTGTAAGAGAAAGTGACACTTTATATTTCAGTTATAAAACTAGTTTTAAAATGATTAAATAAAAGTTAATGAACTAGAAGACAAATAGAGTTAACACAAATGCTGGTCTTTGAAAAGAAAAATTGGCCTCTAATCATGAAAAAAGGCATGAAACATTAAATAAGCAATACTGGGAATAAAAAAGATAAGTAATGTAGATATATATAGATATATATATATATATTCAAAAAAAGAGAGAATACTATAAAATTTTATGCTAATTTTTAAAACTTTTACTTTTTAATATTTTTGAGAAAAATTCAAAATTACCAATATTAGCTAAAAGAAAAGTACTAGTTTTAGTAATACTTATAATTGTAGGAGAGTATCTGAGGTCTCCTCTTAAAATGCAAACTGCTCAGTGAAGTAAGTGCTAATGAGTTCATTAGGTTGCCTTTTGTGACAAAAGAGATGGGTCTTTGGAGATGGGCCTAGTGGCCTATCAGTCTGGTTGGATGGAAAGAGGGTCCTGAGAGTACAAAGGAGAGCTTGCACTGCCCCTTGTTTAGCAACCCTGAAGGCCTGGAATCTTACCCCAAGGATGTATCAGACTGCCAAAACATCCCTTACTTGCTTCCCCAAGACTTGGCCTCAAATATGAGATTCTGCCTGGCCTGTCATTCCCAGGGGGACACAGATTCACCTCTGTCAATTTAGCTCTGCCCAGCCCCAGGGTTCAGCCTACAATCCCTTCCTTCCTCCCTTACCTCCCTTCCTCCTTCCATCTCCTCCTCACTCCTCCCTCTCTCCTTCCTCCTCCTATTCTTCCCTCTTCTTGCCTCGCTCCCCTTCTCCCAGTCTTCTGTTGAAAGACAAAGAGTAGTAGCTCCTGGTGTGTCTGGAATCATATCAGGTGCCACACCCCTCTCCCCACATTCCACCCTTTCCTCACTCCCACTGCCTGGTACTTCTAGCCAGATGAGTTGCAGCAAATAGGTGAAGTCCTGAAGCCCCACCACTTAACCTATCTTGTCCTATTCCCCAAACTTATTTCTGAGTCTGATGTCAGAATGGAACAGAGAAAGGGTCAGAGGGGTGTGGTGGTATATGCAGTAAAGAGAGAGAGTTGTCTAGCACTAGGCCTTGGTTTAGAGTTAATGCAAGAGATCTATTATTTATAGCTTGCTCTGTTTGTGGTCCAAATGTATATCCCACATATATCCCATGTCTTAAATTTGTTAATGCAGTTGGGTGAATAAAATGTGTTACTCTGCCCATACCAGCTTGTGACACTAGTATCTCAAACAACAGACACTAGAAGCACCATCACTAAAAAGTGTGTGTGCAAGTGCATGTGTGCATACATATATATGTGTGTGTTCTGGGGATGGAAATCCATTAAATATTTTAATGATAGTGATATTCAGAATTCAACTGTAATCAAGTTGTGATTTCTTATGGACTTATCCATGGGTAATAAGAGTGGAAGGAGCCACAACAGAGAGCTGAGTTTAGGTAAAAAGAGTTCCTTTGTGGACCTTGCTAATAATTTTAGTCCTGGAGTGACTTGAGCCCCTAGAATCCCCTAAGACAGGTACTTCAGTGGACTCCTTACTTTGCTCAAAGCCTCAGGGATGGATGGGATGTGGATATCAGATATTCATTGTGACCTTAAACTTCTGCTACTCCCTCTGTGAATGCCACAGTATTCAGGAGGTGGGTGACACAGTAGGAAGCCTGGTGTATTTTGATGTGATCTGTTAGGCCCTTAGAAATCTTCCTTCCAAAAATATTCCCCTTGCTCCTGACACACTGACACCTAAAATTTCACCATTACAGGGTCCTTAAAATTACTCAGTAGGTCTAGAAAAACACAAAGATCTTTTAACTCAGGGTGGGATGTGGGATCAGTGAGAAGTCACACAAGAACAAACCAGTGATGGCCTTGAAATTCCTAGATGAGGGGCTTAGAGGTGGATATCCAGTGGGAAGAAGGGAGAGGTGGGAAAGTGAAAGGGTTGGGATTATCTATATTAAAGCTATGTTTTCATAGTAAATACTTGGTTTTTAATTATACTGAAGTATTTATTTGGGATGGCTTTGGCAAGGGACTGATGGGAGATCTAGGATGCTAAAGACTCCCCCATAAACACCCCTTGACTCTACCACTGCGAAAAGAAAAACAAGCCATGGAAATCAAGGTACAAGAGTCCTGTAGTTGGGGTGAAAGGAAGCTGTCAAGTTCAATCTCTTTCCCTGCATAGTCATTTTGCCCATCAGAGGCAGGTAAATACCCCAAGGCTGAGCTGAGGAATATCCAGGAGGGTTTTGAGTCCTCAGAATTCTCTGCAGGGTCCCCTCCCTGGAGGAGGCCAAGAAGGGGAATGCAGCCCCTTGGCCAAGAATGCCAGGAAAAGGGCAGAGTAAACTATAGGCCGGATTGTCCAGTCACATGATTCAATCTCATTGCTTCTAGTCACATTATCTTTTCCTCTCTTCCTCTGGTCTCTCCCTCTCCTCCTTTCCTTTCCCTTTGCTCTGTTGTGATTTGGTTAAATTAGATGCAAACTCTGGTCTTTCCTATTTTTAATATCCAGCCATTACATAATCCACACCGTAACTGCTGACTTGAAAAACTATTGGCAACAGTAGAAAATCCCCAGAGTTTTAAAAGAAAAGAATTATTACAGCACAAAGCCTTGGGCAGTTTTACTGACTGGTAATCTGTCTGTAAGCGTCACTTTCCAGTGGAAGTCACATGAGCCCTGGGAAACACTCTCCCCACCGGGAAAGCCAGGTGGAGGAAGAAATGAACTGAATCCTTCACTGGGAGGACGACATAAAGCAGCAGTGGGGTGGTGCACTGGAGCTCCCACTGGGCCCAGACACCAAAGCTGAAGGAGAGGGCTTCAGGTGACTAGCTCCTTCTGGGGCTACTTTTTCTTGCTTTCATTTCTTGCTTGAGAATAGAGTCTTCAGTTTCTAGGACCTTTCCCTTATCAACTTCTCTGCCTTCCTACAGCCTCAAACACATTCCTGAGCAAGCCTGAATGAAGAGGGACTATCCCAGATAACTGATGATTTTATAAAGACACAGGAGCAAGGAAGACTGCTTCTTAATTACAAAGACCGGACCCACTCCTCTACAAGGCTTTCCACATACTAGGCCAACCAGCACACTATTTAATTCAATAACAGGTTCCATTAAAAATATAAAAACTAAGGGTTTGGTAAAGGGTTTCACAACCAAACTGGAATTATCTCATGAAGACAAATTTCTTTGTATGTGTGTTGGGCATGTGGGTAGTGTAGGAGATACAGAGGAGACAGGAACAGCTTTCCCTGACTTTGCCAATTCTGACATAATCCTGACCCCAATAATGAAGGAAGGTCATTCCAATTTGGGTATGTAACAATTTATTCAATAAATGTTTGCTGAATGCCAATGCCACACAGTGGACTGGTTGCTGGGGATATAATGGCGAAAAAAATCACTGCCCTCATGGAACTGCCAGGTCAGTGAAAGAGACAATTAAAATACTACCTGAACATATCATAAACCATGATAAAAGGTTATAAGGGGGAAATGCTGGGTGCTAGGAACATGTAGAATAGAGGGGCCTGATAGGACCTGAGGGTTCTTAGAAGATTACCCTAGGGACTTCAGGGTTCTTTTACTTCAGCATCCCATCTTCTTTCACTTCCCCATTGTCCCTACTTGACTACTTCCTGTAGATAATATTTACTGGGGTTTTTTCCTATGTACAGAAGATAATGCTAACTTCTTCATATGTATGGTCTCAACTGATACATACAGCAAACTTACAATTCAGTAACTTAAAACAAAAAGACTTGTTGACAAAGATCAAACCATACTTTGTAATGAGAACTATATACAATTCATTACATGAATTAAGACCCTACTAGCTGCAGGTAACAAAAATCCATATCAAACTTTCAAAAGGGGGGAAAAAAGGGAAGCCCTGTCCATTAAATAAAATGCCCAGAGTTAGACTAGTTTAAGGCATGGTTAGATCCACATGCTCAAAGAATGTCATCTAGTCTCCATCTCTCTCCATCTCAGAGCTCAGCTTTCATGTGTTAGCTTCAACACTCCCCCTAGGGTAGAAAGGCAATCACCAGCAGTCTCAGGGTTGTGTACATACTACAAGCTTGGCAAGCCAGTTGGAAAAGAAATGAGAATTCACCTCTTAATAGTTCAGAAAGTCCAGAGTCTTGACTGGCCTGGATTTGAGACCATGCCCATACCAACTGCTGTTCTCTGATTGGCATAGTCATGTGTCCACCATCTAGAGCCAAGGGATGATTGGACATCACCAGAATCCAGTCTGAGAATGGGGAAGGAGGTGGCCCCTCAAAGGAAAACAAAGGTAAATATCAAGGTACTCTGCCCTCAAAACGGAGAATGCATTCTGAGCAGTCGAAGCCCACTGATCTCTACTATTCTCAAACTTTGGAATTACAGTGTATGTTATGACTATATCAATAGATTCTTTCTCCCTAGGAATGAGCAAGAGTGTTTATACAGTGTGGCACTGGCTGGATTTGCCCTTGTCCTACTATAGCAGCTCAAGGACCTTGGTTTCTTGTTTTAGAGAACTTTTAGCTTAGATACTTGCTCAGAGCAACCTTCAAGTCCTAAAACTTTGTGGAAGACTTTTCTCAACCTCTCTTGATTCCCAAATGATGTACCCTACTCAGCACTGGCTTGGCTAGACAGGCTGTATCTCTCTGGCTCTTTGACCAGTGTCCCCAGGGTCTGTGTAATTTATAGGGAGGGAAGAGAATGACAAGACCTTTGTTGGAAAGTTTTGCCTCCCATTTAGAGTCTGAATTGGAAATGGCTTTCATTGGACAGAAAGAAGAATATCAGGATGTTTCTGGAGCATCCAACAAATAAGCCTCCATAAGACAGATCTTGGGGTTGGGGTGGGAATCACATTCTATGAGCTAGACAACATTCTATAAGCTACATAACACTATCACAATCAGATGTCAGCTGCAACACAACCCTATCCTTGGGCATGTTTTAGAAGCTGCCTGGATCTCCCATCCCAAATTCTATGTGAAGTCAATGACCTTTCCACAATTTCTACAAATTCCAAGGGGCTAATGCCTTAATAGTCCCTTTTGTGTCTTAATCCAGCTCCTTCTGGATTTGTGATCTCACTCACATTTCAGTTTCCCTCTCCTCTGAGTTGTCCCAGATGTGGGACTTGGCTCCCTTTTGACATGCTTTACCAAAAAGAAAAAATACACATATACAAACTTCTCAAAACGTTGTATGTTCATCAGACTTTTCTGAAGTAATAAAGAGACAGAGGAGTTTTATATCACCATGCTGCATGGCACCTTCACCCTCTCCAGACGCTTCTCACATTTGGGAGGGGTCTCTCCTTCCCTTGGGAAACTAAGTTCCCCTTATATTAAGAGCAACTTAGCTCTCCATCCTCATTCCTCTGATGTCCAATGACCCATAGCTAGAGTCAGCCCCATTATGAACACCCAGTCCAGGTTCCACCCCTGACTAGCACTGAGGTACAAAAAGTTTTGAATTTTCACTCTTTTACTACCATCATTCTAAGTGATAAAACAATGGAATGATTCTTTCACTACAAGTATGAATTATGCCACCCCTCTTTACAACAGAATAAGCTGCATTCAGTAATTAAACTAAATAATTTTCTACAGGCATACCTTGGAGACATTTCGGTTTGGTTCTAGACCACACCAACAAAGCAAATATCACAACAAAACAAGTCACACAAACTTTTTGGTTTCACAGTGCCTATAAAAGTTATATTTACATTATACTGTAGTCTAGTAAAATTTACAATAGTATTATGTCTAAAAAACAGTGTACAGGGGGGCTCCACAGTGTAGTAGTTAGCACGTCTGCTTTACACACAGAAGATCCTGGGTTCGTGCTCCAGGTGGAGCCACGGACCATACCCCAGGTGCGCCAGGCCCCAGGTGTGCCCAGCCTCCCCCAAGTGTACTGGGGGTGCCAGGCCGCAAGGGCACCAGGCCCTGGGTGCATGTTGTGAGCACGTGGGAGGAGACACTCCACCTTCAGAAATCCAATTCTTAAGGGGAAACAGCAACATCCATAGGTCAGGGGTGGAAGTGGGGCGGGCGGAATTAAAGAGGGGAAAAAAATAAAATAAAAATAAAAAACAATGTACATACCTTAATTTAAAAATATTGGTAAAAATGCTAACCATCACATGAGCCTTCAGAGAGTCATAATCTTTTTGCTGTGAAGGGTCTTGCCTCAATATTGGTGAAAACACAATTATCTGCAAAATACAATAAAGCAAAGCACAATAAAATGAGGTATGCCTGTATTACTCAATTTAAACTCTCCAGCTCAAAGAAAAGTCTGTCTTACAAGTCCAAAACAATTTACACACACCTATACTGGAATCCACTGACCCTGAGAATACAATGAAGGAAAATAATGTTTCTTTCCCAAAGGTATAACCTGTCTTTCAAACACAAAGGTGTTTATGTCCTTGTGACACCCCGTGATGAAATTCCTGTTGTTTCCAGGCTGGAGTTCTGGAGCCTCAAACCCCAGCAAAATAGGCAAAACTTAGCTTCAAGGACTCCTTTCATTTAGGTTGGTGGGGGCCTGAAACCAAGTTTAAAACAGCTGAGAGGCTTCACCAAAGGAAAGGCAAGAACAAATGCAAGGAGTAGGTTTCCTCTCAAACCCTAGGCCAGCCCTAAGCCTTGCCTTACTGGGCCACTTAAGCAATTCCTTTCCCTTTCTAAGGAAAAAGAGAAAGCAAAGTCTCCCAAGCCAAGAAGGCCCCAGTCTCTCCCACTGCATCAGAGATGGAAGGCAGAGAAGCTCTGCAAGGCTGTGAATAATACCAAAAGGAGAAAATCCTAAGAAGGGAGAATTCTGAGTCCTGAATTCTTTTGGTCATCACACCAAAAAGTCCAACAGTTGGCACTATGGCCCAAGAGCCTCCCTCAGGAATCCTTTTAGTTCCTGGGGAGGGAAGGGTAGCAAGAGGTCACTAAATTCTTCTCAGAGGTTAAGATTTATAATACCAGATTAAACAAATAAAGAGAGTAAGAAGATGGGAATGGGGAATAAATCTTCTATCTTACATAAACATAAAATGAAAGTTGACATGTCAATCATTACTATCATAATTAGAAGAATATAGCCTTAAATATTTTTTAACCTAAATAAACTCTATAATAAAACTTAAAACAGGGTGAATACATTCCAAATCGAATTTTAAAAACAATTTTTAAAAAATAAACGGAAACATTCTATTCATATTGCTCTGCACTTGCTTTTCTCACTAATACAGAAACCTACTTCAATGTTTTCATGGCCACATAGTATTTCATACCCTACTCATGGATATTTACCAACGCAGTGAACATTCTTGTCCACAGAACTCTGTGCTCAAGAATGAGCATTTATTCAGATGAAATTCCAGTTTGTCCTGCCTATTTGTATTCTTTGCTCATTGACTATGGGGTTTGTTATCTTTTCCTTATTGAATTATAAGAACCTTTTACAGATTATGGGTATTAATCCATTGTCTTTTACATATATTGCAAAATTTTTCTCCCAGTCTGTTGTCTTCCAACTTTGTGTATGATGACTTTAGCCAGACAAGTTTCTCATTTGTAAGTGGCAAAATCAATTACAAACAATTTAGAAGTACCCCAAGTTCTGAGCCACATAGCCTCTTCTGCTGGGGGCCACACAACTTTGCTTAGGTTCCTGTGGTGAATGGCTGATTAGGCAATCATTTTCTGAGCTCTTCACACCTGGTTTTTTCACCAGGCTGGGGGTATAAATGGATCAAATTAAAAAGGAGCTAAAAGAATTGTGAAGATTTTGTGTTATCAGCAATATGGAGGCTTTTTTCTTAAATATTTAGAGTTATGTACTAACAATGCCAAAGGAATCCTGAACCACTGAAAATCCAAAAACATCTTCATAAATAATCTATTTCCAGACTCTTTCAAACCATGTGGCTTTAGGACATTATGTACTGTCACTGTGCATGGAGGGAAAAATAAATTCCAGATCCCACAGAAACAGAAAGGCTCAAGAGTCCACTGACTCCTAGAGTTTTAAGTGAGAAACGTCTACAAAATTTCCCTCTAACCTCTCACAAAATATTAACACTGGCCCAACCCGATCCTGAACACCCTAATGGCCAATTAGGATTTTGCCTGCAAGAGTTTAGTCCCTGCAAACTCTGGGTAAAGGTCCCCCCACTTAGCCAGAACTCCCCTCTTTTCCTCCCCCAACTACTAAAACTGTGGTATTTAGGCAGGCATCACAAAATGCAGGCCTAAAAGATAATTCTGGCCTCTTTCCCCCAGCTGAAACCTGACACTCCTTGAGGAACCTAATTTCGGGGTACTGAAGGTTCTGCCATAAAATCATTTGTCAGTACCCAGAGGTACCAAGAAGAGAAACAATCTGTCTCACTGCTGCTTGAAAGCCATTATTCCTACCCATTCCTACCTATTCTTACCCCAAAATCCTTCCTTTGCTAATGCTGGTATCAAGCAACTACACTCCTCATTGCTACAACTACTAAACTCCTAGTCTTCAAGGACTCTGGAACCTTGATCAGTCTCCCTTTCCACTCCAAGTCAGACCCTTTGCTTGGTCATGAACGCATACATTTCTACCTCTCCTTGTCTTTACTTCTACAGCTTCTGTTCTTCAACAGCATTGAGATTTCCAGTCCCCTGATACCCATTCACCATTGTATTGCTGCCTATCAGTCCTCTCCTGCACTCACTTCTCTCTCTAGCCAACTAGACGATAATCACTCTGCTACCAGTATCTTACACTCCCCTCACAAGTCTACCATTTGTCCAATACAAACACAGCTCCTATTTGAAATTCATCTCCAACATTAGTTGGGTCTTCAGCACCACTCAGCTATCTTCCTACATGTCCTCAGAATATTGCCATTGGCACAACAGTTTTTAAAAACCATGCCACTGTCCCCACTATATCCTGCTCTCAGCAGACAACCTCAAGCTTCTTCTGCCTAGAGAAAACAAAACCCAAGAAAAACTCCAACTTTTTCTTTCCAAAATCTTACCAAATCCCTCTGCCTCACCATATCCCTTGCCCCCAACAAATGAGACTTAAAAGTGTTCAACACAGTGCTAGCAAAAAGTAGGAAAGCAATAAATGGTGGTAAGGGGTGATGGTGATAGAGTTAACCTCACTGGGTAGCCTAGCCCTTTGTTTAGTTCAAGTTTAATCTCTGCACTGGTGCTCAGGATACAGTAGCCCCTTCTCCCCAAATATCTTGTTTAATAATTTATATTTTTCTTTCGATCTTCAACTTCTCTCTCTCTACTAGCTCTTTCTCCACAACATAGGGACATATTCAGATCTCAAAAAATAAATAACTCTCCCTAGATCCTGTGTCTCCCCTTCACTAACTCTCCTCACTTCACAGACAAGCTTCTTGAAAGAGTGGCCTCCCTGAATGGGTCTGCACCCTCTCTCCACCCTCACTAGCTGCAGAGGTACTGCCTAGTAGAAGAGAGTGGACTTTTTAACCAAAGGTCTACTGTTTGGAAAATTTCTTTAGAGGTTAGCAAAGAAGCAGAGAGAAAAGAAATATACTGTATTGCTATTAACTCAGAGTTTTAATAATAGGAATGAAAATAATTTTTAATAATAGGAATGAAAATATTTTCCTTTGTATCAACATTACCTCTGACTAGAGTATAAGCAAGATGTTTAAATGTTCTTTAAAACAAGGAAATCTGTGTTCATATAACTTCTCTGATTCTCTAGATCCAAAAGCTAGAAACAATCTCTCCTGAGTTCCCAGTTAGTCTATATCTGTCATACCCTATCAATTTACATCGTTATCATAGAACAATCTGCAGTTAATAAATATTTGATAAATGAATAAATTGATTTTACAAGCACTTATTATAGTTTAGATAATTATAATTACAAATCAATCTAATTGATTACTTATATCAAGTCCCTTGAAGAACCACCACTGACATTTGCTAATTTAATATTAGTCCTTTTTTTACATATTGAATTTAATAAAGTTGCATTCAATCATTCACATCCAGTAATTTAGATTTTCACTTATTTAAATATGGCTCACAAATTCTCAAATACTGAGGTATTACCATGTCTTTTGGGTACAGTCTGAAAGGACTAAGGTAAAAGTCAGTGAGGCAGAAAGTACCCAATCAGAGATGTAAGCAGGGCATTCTGGGGAAAGGAATGCATTTTTCCCCTCCCTCACCTGAAAAATATCCCAAGAAATGCTCCTTCAGGAAGGGAAGTGCTTCCCTTCTGCTTCAATTCCTCTCACATAATCTGACTGTCAGCTCCTCAGTACAGGTATGTCTTTGCCCTTGCTAGAACTCCTGAAGTTTACTATTTTCTGAAACAAGAATGTTTTCATAAAAAGTCTCAAAAGGTTTTTTTCTGATGCAAATAACTACACATTATTATTGGCATGAAAATCAAATTTTATTTTGAAAAGCAGGTTCAATGCTTAAAGAAACCTGGTGGTAAATCTTTTTGTGGTGTGAAGAATGTCCCCAACCATTCCCAATGTAACTGCCAGATCAACTATATGAGACCAATAATTCTCCTAAAACAGGACATAGAGATTGGTGTCAGGAGCTTTTTCCAAAGATCGACATTCCTGCCCCTGCAGTCCCCCTAAAAAAGTCAATCCTTAATCCATACCTAGTCAGAATTATGGACTTGAAAGACTGTGCTAAGAGTAAAAAGGTGGCTGGAATGCATGCCAGGAAACACAGGTAGGGCTAGGTGACAAGCCCCAGTCCCTCTGGAGCCAGATTCAGAACCTCCCAGTTTTCTTTAGCCTCATTGAGGGTATAATTTCTAGCAGGACTAAAAATCACCAATGGCATAAAGCCATAAAGCCAAAGGGCAGGGCCAGGCTGGGTAAGCAAAACCAATGATGAACAAGAGAGGCTTCTGATTTAGAATCCAGTGAGGAGGAAGAGTGGTAGAGAGCCTCCTACAGGGGACTTAGAAAATAGCTGCTCTCTACAGGTTAATCTCCTACCTACAGAAAGCCTCCTCCTTTGCTTCAGAGTTTCTCAGGAGCCTGATCTTTATAGAAGGAAAAATCAAGTGACTGGGATTCAACTGACACCAGCTTACTGGTTTTGAAAATGTCCCTTCTCTGTGGAGTTGCTAGCTCACAGAGTAGAAATCCCCATGGTGCCTCCATTTCCTCCCTCTCCACTACAAAATCCAAAGTAAAGACTTGTCTCCAAACCACCCAGTTGTAGTGTGAGGCTATGGGAAGACAGTTCCACACAACTCAATACCTCAGAGAGAAACACACATTCAGTCCTTCACTCACTCACCCACTAACTCGCTCACTCATTCATTCATTCAATCACTGCTCCAAGCACTGGGCTACAAGGATGCCTTGGCAAGATTCTTAGTGGACATCAGTCTAGAAATTGCCAGAGAACCTATTTAAACTGGACCCTCCCTGTTAATTCAGAACTTCTGACAAGAAAAAAATGATTTTTGTGTTTATGCTATCAGAATGGGTTAGCTAAATAATTTAAACCCACAAATATAACAGTTGGAAAACTGAAGTGACTTAAGAGACTTTTGATTTTTTTGCTCATTAAAGTGGATCTTCTTAGGGTCCCTACCAGATAGCATATACATGAGTTACCATGTGATTCTAAAAGTAAACAAACCTAATGACTTTGTAAAAAAAATTTTTTCCATGTAATTAATTCAGACAAGTCCATCCTTCATGGGTTAAAGTCAATATGCTTTTACTGTATTACTTTCAAAAGAACAAAGCCAGAATTCAATAAACCACTAAGCTAGCATATTAACTCTGCTATAACCAAACTGACCAACATGACTTCAAAAATACCTCATGCTATTTATGAACAGATTAGGATTTTTTTTCCCCATGAATTCAGTAGAAATCCAACATGCTCTAGTTCAGATGAATGTCAGGGCCTACAAGAGCCAGAGGACAAGGCAGTGACTATGAGTGACATGGTGTTTTCCCTGGCCCTCTTCCTCTGTGGGTACCTCTAGCTCCAGGTTGCAATTTTTGCTTTAGTCTTCCCATCCTTACAAAATTCATATTTAAGAAACCAAGAGTGAAGAACTTAGAAATGTAGTTTGAGGTCTGAACACTTGAATTTCAATCCAAATTCTACTCTCTAATTGAGCTTTGGCATCCCTATAAAAGGAGCAAAATAACAACACATAACATATAGGATTGTTAGCTAAGTTGCTGCATATAATGGCCTTTTAAATGATAGAGTGATTTTTAAACAATAGTGTGACTGTCATTTTATTATGATGATTAGTGCCCACTCCTACCTCTTTTCAAGCTCTACTCTCAGTTCCAATTGAGACCACTACAACACACTCCTCTTCAGGGTCCATTAAGACTGCCGACAGGAAAGGGGAAACCAAGATATAACCACTCTCCCTCAAGCATCTCAAGAGTGTCAGATCTAAAGAATCTTCACTTTCACTTATTTCCTCTAGTTTAGAAGTACTTCTTTCTCTAAATAGGAATCCTCAGCCTACAGAACATTTCCTTTTGGGTGTACCTCTGGTCCTTCAAGTTCAACTCCAAGAAATAAATGTCTCCTCCTCCTAGAAGAGTGGTTCTCCTTTCCAATTACCCCATTTCTGTCATGGCAAGTAATTTTCTAACTTCACAGGGTAGACAGATATCTTGGCATTACCAGTAACTTGCTACTCTTTTTTATCCTCTTCCTGCCTGACAGACTATCATATCAGTGTTTCCTTCCATGGAATGTCCCTCAGATTGTTCCTTTTCGTTATAATCCCACTGCCTACCCCAGCTTATGCCTCATTAGTTTACGCCTGGTCTGCCACTATGGTTTCCTAACTCATTTCTCATTTTTCACTTCATTCATTTCATACATTCGTACCATAAAACCTTCCCTGAACACTGCTTTTATCACCACTATTCATTCTCTAGTCCACACAGGTAAAAATAACTGTGCCTGGTTTTGGCCCATCCACTAACCTCAAGTCAGAGTCTATTTTCTATTTTTTTAAGTGGCATATTTTTTTTTTATAAATCAGAAAAGATAATTTCTGTTAATGTGTTATATGAATTTTTAAATATATACACATAGCTATGGCCATATTTATTTCAACTGAAACAGATTCATATGCTAAATATTTTTCATGTATATACTGAATATGCCACCTTTCCATGTCAATAATTACTGATCTATTTCATTTGTCATTGTACAAACATACCACAATTTATCTGACCAATCCCCTATTGATGGCCCTTTTGATTGTTTTATAAACTCTATAGAAACAAATATCTTCTTACATATATCTCTCTGTATGCTTTCCCTTAATATAAATACCTAGAAGTCAAATTACTGGTGTAAGAGCATGTGCACTTTAAAACTGATACATAT
The DNA here is from genome assembly GCA_004027375.1 of Macroglossus sobrinus. Classification (NCBI taxonomy): domain Eukaryota; kingdom Metazoa; phylum Chordata; class Mammalia; order Chiroptera; family Pteropodidae; genus Macroglossus; species Macroglossus sobrinus. Next base: position 193,030 of record PVKZ01001305.1, on the reverse strand, counting down.
TTCCAAAATAAACTTCACAGAGACTGTATTAATTTATATGCCCAGCAACACAGTTTGAGTTCCTGTTACTTCAAGCCCTCACCATCAATATTTTTTTAACATCTTTCAGTCACTTAAAAAATGATATCTCATTTGTGTATTCTGGATTAGAATGAAACAGCCTTTTTCTATAAGCTTTATTGGTCATTTGTATTTATTCTTCTATGACTTTGACTCATTTTCTTTTGCTTTTTTCCTATTGATCTGAAGATTACATTAGAGACATGTTAAAAACTCTTTGTAGCCAGTTTGTCATCTACTTTTTATTTTATATGTGATATTTACTGTAATTTTCTTTTTTTAGATCATCCATCACTTTTTCCTTTATACTTTCTACTTTTGGTACCATACTAAAAAACTATTTTCTAGTATAATTATTACTTTAGTTTTTAATGTAAAAAAATCTTTTAATCCATCTAGAATTTATTTTGCTAGAAAGTGACAGAAATTTATTCATTTATTTATTTACTTATTTATTGTTTACACCTACAGCACCTGGTCTTCCTAGTGGTCTCCCATCCAAGTACTAACCAGGCCCGACCCTGCTTAGCTTCCAATATCAGATGGGATCAGGCTTGTTCAGGGTGGCAGGCCATAGACAGTAGTTTATTGTTAATAGTTAGACATTTATCCTAAACACTATTCTTTCCCACTGAAACGTAGGTTCATTTCTGGGCTTTCTAGTCTATTCTGAGCTCTATTCTGCTCCCCAACAAGAATTCTTCTTTCTAGTTGGACTAGTTCTTTTCATTGCCCACAATAGGTTTCACATAGGTTGCTGCCTATATTCACATTATTGCTCTTACCTGGAACATCCTCTTACCTTCCCCTCTACAAACGCTTCAAAGCAAAATAATTCCTGGGATAAGAAGTAAATCCTATCTAAAACAAGAAATGCTTTCAAAAGAGGAAAGATAATGTGAAAGAACATATCAGAGGTTCTACAAATCCTTGTGTGGCTAAAGTAGGTGAGCTTTTTAATTAGGCAGAGCCCTTAAGTGGGCTATGGACATACAGAGGTGAGTTATGGATAGAACATTAAGAGTTCAATTGCTTTGCATAACAGAGTAAGAATCATCTGGAGTGCTTAATGATAACAGAGTAAGGAAGGTTTTCAGAGGAGAAAAAGATTATGAGAGACCAAGGCCACATACCTGAGTGATATGAATAGTGCTAAATTCCTAATGGCAAGGTAGGCAAAAGGGCTTTAAGGGACAGGAAAAGCCAGTATTAGAATTCAAGTTGCTTGCCTTGCTACAAGTGAAGGAAGGAAAGAAGGGAAGAAAGAAATTGCTCACTCATATCCTACACATCTTACATTATACACAGAGCTATTAAATTTCTGGTGGGGACATAATATAAGATAGTGATGCAGAAACAAGTTAACTGATGACCCCGGATGGTGATGCTCCTAAGTCAAGGAACAAAGGAGGAGGAATAGGAAGGAGAGAGGAATAGGGAGAAGAGAATAGGTTGGTGAAGAATATAATTTGGCTTTGGCTATGTTGAGCTTAAAATGCCTAAGAGGCATCCAAGTTATGATGTCATTAGTGTCTGTACATTGTGAGGCAGGAACTCAGAAGAGAAATTTAGGTTGATGATAGAGACTTGAGAATTTCTGACATACCAGTGATAGCTAAAACCATAAGCAAAGATGACATGAAAAATAGTATACAGAGGAAAGAAAGAACAGAGCTAAGAAAAAAATCTTTAAAAATGTCTTTATGTAGGGAGGCTGTTAGAAAAAGATTAGTAGAGGAAAACAAGCCTTCTGCAGTTAGGCTAACTAATACTTATAAATATCTATAGACTGACCAAATATTTGACTGGGTCTATTTAAGATCTCTAAATGCCCATTTCAAGCCCTCTTTCCACCACCCTGTAAGTTAGCTCACTCCTTGATCTTCACAGTTAAAACCATGGTCTTTCAGAGGAAGTGGCAGAGATGGACATGTGCCATTAGCCAAGGCCCCTAGGGTGGGGCTTGTGGATAGAGGATGCTACTTGTTGGATGTTCAAAGAACATCATACATAGGGGCAGGGTCAAAGCTGAGCCTTACTATCTATTTTGTTTTATGATTAGCTCAACCAACTAAATAAAGATTGGCCAAAGATCTCACTCATGATAGTAAAGATAAACTTCAGGGTCTCAAAGAGAGCTAGTAATTTCTTAATCAGGGGTCTCAGAGATTTCTATCTGCTTCAGGTAGTCTTTTCCACCCTGTCCTGGAATACAGAGAAAGTGATTGGCTTTCTCTTTTGTTAATCTATGCTAGCTGGAGCTCCAGGTACTTGGTCACCCACCCTAACATATTTAGATGGCTCTCTACCTGAATGATCACCCTACCCACAGAGCATGGGTTTATCTCTACAGAATGATTGAAAACAATTATTATAGTCTGGACTACCCAAGAGCTATAAAAGAAGAGGGATTTCATATGGAAAGTAGATAATGTATAATGTCACATCCACTCCATTCCACTTGGCACTGATCTCAATAAGTCAAAATCCTGAACTAAAAGTGAGACTTGAGACTGATGCTGAGTTAAATAGTCCCAGAGTGGGAGGTGCTAGAGAAATCCTGAAAGAGGCCAAATGTGGGGAAAGAAGCCTCAGACAAGCCCTCTTTCCTTGGATCCAGAAGCTGATGTCTGTAGTGATGGCATTCACCTCTTCCTGTTTCAACTGAAGGGGAAGAGGATCCAAATATGGGAGCAAGAATGTAGAATTCCTACCTCCTCCCCATTCAGGTCAACACTGGCCTCATGTAGACACATGGTTAGCAGTCAAACACACGGTGTGATTCCAGCAGAGACTGGTAAATAGTAATGTTCAGTGGGCACTTGTTCAATGAAAAGAACAAGGAGGGGCTGCCTATCCCTCCATATTTTTTTTCACTGATTATCACATTACCTTCACCAGGAATTCCTCTATTAAATATCCATTCCTTTGGGATAAAGGCTCATATTTTCCAAAACTGTGCTCCATCAAACTCCATGCTCTGTGAAATTTTAATAAATATTCCTTCAGGAAAAAAAATGGTTCTCTAGTCAAATAAGTTTGGAAAATGTTATATTCTCTCTCTCTCTTTTGGAGCATTACATATACATATTAAAAGCTCCTTTTGAGGCAGAGGTAGCTAGAGAGCTAGCATGAAATTCAGAATAGGGGTCTGACTAAGCTAAGAACCTTGTTCCAAAAGTGCAGCTGGACAGGCAGAATGATATCCAATTATCCTAGAAAGTATTAGGCAGAATTCAGGGTAGTCAACGCTGGAAGATCTGTGCATGAGCAGGACTATATATACTGAAGCCTAGGTGCAAGAAAAGGCTCTATATCGGAGAAGGGACCTGGCCTAAGAGAGGCTGAAAGCAAAGGCCACAGCCCCTGGTGGTGAAGGTTTGACAGAAGGGTTGTAGACAGGGCTAGGGGGTCCCTACCGGGCCAGGAAACAGAGCTGATCCTCCTAGGAAAAAGCTGAAATTAAGGTGAGATGGAGGGGAGCCAGTAACTAATAAACAGAGATGTCTCACAGAGTATAGTACACAAGCCCAGGAGGTCCTGCTGGGGGTTCTGGCCCCAAAATCTTGGTGATCAGCTGATCCAGCTATATTACTAGATCTTGCGTATGGGGCTATGGTAGTTGGGGAAAGACAAAGGTGTGTGGTACAGCCAGAAAATTCCAGAATTGTACCGATTCCAGTAAGGAAGAAGGTCTAAACCCTGCCAAACTTTAGAAAGCAAATGGTAGAGACCATTCCTAAGACAGCCCTCTAGGGAAATATTCCAGAATAAATGAGTAATAACCCCAGAGGCCTGAATGAATCCAAAAGTCTGATCAAAAGGAAATGCCCTAGACTTAGGGTAGGAATGTGGACAGAGTAGAAGTTGAAGCCTGAGGGTAAAGGACATCCACAAATCCAACTGTAAGGAGCTGAGAAAGGCATTAAGATTTGAGTCGCCTCTGCAAAAGCCCTCGTGGAGGAGAGAAAGATGCGAGAATTCGTATCACAAAGGCAGTTTGAGAACACTGGTAAATGAAAAGTGAGCAGTCAAATAGGAAGGATCCCTCTCTTTGGAGGAATTCAGGCCAAAAAATTGTAGATGTAACTCACAGGTGCTAGGCTGGTAGCCTCTGGTAGCTATTTTGGCTCCACAGTTACAAGACAAGGGGACCTGCACCTTTGCATGGACACTCCAAGTGCTTTGTCATTACTTTTGACATGGCTTACTTTACTTTCTGGTAAAGCCCTATCTCACCACAACTCATTGGGAAATCAAAACCAGAAGTTGTCTATGACAAGCAGCTAATGAGGAAGTACCCTGCCCATGTTGTCATCAGTGGTCTCTTTTGCACCACAATTTTACATCATTTCTGGGAAGCTCCCTCATGCTTCATAAGATCTGTGATGGTCTTGTCTGAGGACATCACAGCAAACCACAGACTCAAAGGTCTTGCACTCCTTGTTACATTCTGCCTGCCAGCTGATAAACATTATGCCTGCATACCCAGCATATTGGTGGAAAACCTCTCTACTCTGCACCCGCTCTTGGGGTCAAGAAACTCCATCTCCACCACCCTCAGCTGCTAGCTTCTCAGACAAAACTGTGAAGAAAAAATGTTTCTTTAGGGACCCAACTTCTCTTTTTCAGAGCCTTTATCGCCAACTCACTGATGTCCCTCTCCTGTCCCTATGACTGGGGGGAGTGGGGGTTGAACAGTGCCCTCTCCTCTCTGTCCCTTGCCTTAGTTTACTAGTTCTCTGAAATCAGTCTCATAAACTGAATCATGCTTCCACTTACATAACCAAGATGCTTCATAATCAAACTCTTTCCTGGAATCTCATTTTTAATAGGGTCTCAAAGACCTAAATTAGGGGAAAGAAATTTAACTTGTAGAATTCCTAGCAATAGTAAATGGCTAAGGCAAATATTTCAAGGGCAAGACTCATTCTTGATGCCTCTAAAACTATACCCAATCCTAGTTCTTCTTATTCTATCACCTGAGACTCTTAAGCTGTCTCCTTTGCCAGGCCAGAGGTCAGGCTCCTCTGGATCTGGGCCAACATCCACTGCCATCTGGTATCCCTTTAGAAAGGCAAAGAAGAGACAGACACCCCTTGTTTACTCAGTAATAATTCACTGCAGTAGTCACATAACAGGTGCCACCAGCTCCAGTACATGTAGTAAGGGCACACCATACCCTCACCTCTGCCCCTATCATGGCATACTCCTTGGAATGTATCAACAGGTTTTATTTGGATGATAGGAGGCCTCTCAAGCAATAAACCAGAGTCTCCGGTGGTGTTTTGACACTTGTGGATTACACTGTAATGATGACCTAGAGGTAAAGAACAAAGGTTTTTTAATTCTCCCCTACAGCCAATTGGTATCTCTCCCACATATGTTGCTGCAGCATCTCTATAAATAGAACCTAGTATTCTATAAACAGGATGCTCTGACTAAACAGGTCTCAACAAGCAAAACTGTGAGGCAGAGAAAGACAGCATCTCCCCATCTTCTTTTTAGTCCACCATCCTTTGCTAAATCTTGTCAGAGATAGAAGAGCTCTGTGAAAACAGCATGTGCTTTAGAATTGGACAGACCTGAAGAGAAATAAATGCTAGCTCAGTCTTTCATTTGCTATCTGACCTTGGGCAAGTTACATAATTTTTCTGACATTCAGCTTGCCCATATGCCAAAATGCAGAGAACTTGATTTGTATTATGATAACTAAATAATATATAAAAAGCATCTAATACATTCCTGAGTCTCCAGGGATGTGAATTTGTTCTTCCTCATGTAGCACATCATGCACCTGGAGCCCTCATGTTACTCTCTGGCTGTCCAAGGCCAAAGTATGTGCCCCACACAGACCTTTCCTTCCTTTCTTAAACCCTACCAAAGTTCTCATCCCTTAGAAGAATTGATCTAACCATACTGGGAAAAGGAAAGCAATTCTGATTAAAAGAATTCAAGTAAAATGTGGATAATATTGCTGGGTTCTTATATTATTTCTGTGTGTATTGGGAGCAGAGGTGTCTGCATTTTAAAAAGGAGCACGGAAATTCAAATGAAAAGGACATCTTATGGTGAGGCTCTCGTAGAAAACGGGACCAGCATATTAGCTTCTTTTCTTGCAAGCACAGCCCATATCATTCTGTGTACTGAGATGAGAAGCCAGAGTTACAGGACATCATCCATCATCTCAGATTGCCGAATGTCACACCTCAAATCAACAGCTCCAGAATAAAACTTGGGAGCCTTGGCTACCCTTTCTGCTCTGGCCAGAACACACCACTTCCTTAGCCAAGAAGTTACAGTGGTGTTTTTCCTAGGAGGATTTCAATGCTATTTTAAACTCTTTGGAATCAAGCAGCAGCAGAATTTGATTGTGGTCATAGCCTTGGAACAGCCTAGGAATAGGAGGCCTAGACTCCACTTCTAGAATCATATCTTACTTATGAATGGTCTCAGCAAGACCCAGATTAATAGAGGCAGAGTGAACCTGCATCTTGACTTCTCTCTCAGTAACCCAGGAAGGAGGACCACAGGGAAATTTCTGGGCTTTCCACATACAGGATCAGGAAGCAGAATATTATGACTAAAAATGGTCAAAGTGTAATTACTTGGCACAATGTGTTTTGCTGACTATAAATCACAATTCATCATGGGAGTTCTCAATATGAGGTACTCTTCAGTACCGTGCATGTTCTACTTGACTTTTTTGGCAAGCCCCCAGGGACCACAGGCTGCGGTCTCAGGAGCCAGATACTCCTGGGGTGGGGCGGCGGATGGTTGTGAAAGGAGTGGGCTGGCAGTTTCAGCAGATGGAGTAAAAAGGAAGGTGAAGTCCAAGGTGAAGGAGGGGCTGGTCCCAGCAGAATTATCCAACAGTATATGCTTAGAAAATCAGCAAAGCAGACACAATAAAAATAAATGTTTTAAAGATTTTATATTTATCCGAGTAGAACCCATGATTTAAAAAAATATATATCAGCATTTTGCTGGATTTTCCCTATCCTTTGTGGGATCTCCTTATATTTACATTTAATATTGTTTTTGAAATATATACTTAAAGATGAAAAGTATGAAGGACATGACAACTGTTCTATTCTATTGCTTAAGTTTCTAAAGTTCTTAATCTGGTGCTTGACTTCAAAAGAAGCAAGGAAACTAGGGTTCCAAAGCTTCAAGGTTAATATTCACTTCTTCATTCAATAAACATTTCTTGGGCTAGCTAGCAAGTGCCAGGTCTTTGCTCAGTCCTGTGATACAACAGCAAACAAAACAGATATGATTCCTGAGTTCCTGGACTTCACAGTCTAGTAAAAGGAATTAAGAATAAGAGGAAGATCAAAAATAAAAGGTCTATATTGGAAACAGGCAAGATTCCATAGCCAGCAATGGGATATATAGGGAGGAAACATCTTCTGTGATGCCAGCAGAAGAGAACTGGGCAGACATGAAGCTATTCAGGTAGATGTACTAGGTCAGATGATGTCAGAGAGAGCCACAGTGGTGGGTTGAATTCATTATGAACAAGTGACCAAAGCCCCCACAGCAAGTGCTGCCATGAAGTTGCTCCTTCTCTGCTCACAACCATGAACTAATATGTGCCACATGAGCTATGTGTGAGATCCTGAAAGCTACAAAGAAAAACAAGACTTGAATTACCTACTGACAGAAATTTGACGAAGTATAGCAGGCCAGAAATGAGAAGCATAAAAAGAACTACCAGAAGTTAGGTGGCCCTCCCCCTAAATGTTACCCACACTTCTCCGACACTGCATGGAAATGAAAAATAAAAGCCTGGTTTCATCTGAAGGAGTAGGGCCAGGAAAAGACCTAGTGAAATGTTCTAGCCAGAAGTCTCCTGAGAAGAGTTCTTCTTTAGGGTGTGAAGTGGGCAAGGATGAGGGAGGAAAGGCTGTACTTGCTATGTTAGAGAAAGGAGTCGTTCTAGCAGCTCAGCCCCAGTGCTACCAGAAGCTGATGGCCATGGTGAATATAGAAAGCTGACAACAGCAAAAGCAGGAACTTCAGAGTAAGTGCCCAGCCAGAAGAGCTGGCTTAGAGAAATCTCCACGTATTCGACCATTTGGGGCCTTAGTTTTCTTATCTGAAAATGAAGATGATAAGACCATGTACTGGTTTCCTAGGGCAGCTATAAAACTGGATAGCTTTAAACAACAGAAATTTATTCTTTCTGGAGGCTAGAAGTCCAAATCAAGGTGTTGAAAAGACCATGCTCCCTCCGAAAGCTCTATGGAAGCTTTTCTTCTCTTCAAGATTCTGATGGTTGTCAGTAATCTTTGCCATCCCTTGGTTTGTGGCAACATAACTCCAATCTCTGCCTCCATCTTCATATGGTCATCTTCCCTCTGTGTTTGTCTCCCTCTTATAAGAACACCAGTCATTGAATTCAGGTCTGCCCTAACCCAGTATGACTTAATCTTAACTTGATTAGATGTACAAAGACCATATTTCCAAATAAGATCACATTCACAAGTTCTAGGTAGACATGAATTTGGTGGAAGGGAGGGCATGCATGCACATATATGGTACTTAGAACAGTTACTAGAATGTAATATATACTACATAAAAATTAGTTATTCTTCATCATTTATGACAGACAGTAGCTGCCACAGTATTTGTGGATGCTCTGTTACACAAGAATCATCTTCCCTCTATCTTGAGTCAGAGGCAAGAAAGTGAATAGGACTAGAGTTCCAAAAAGAACTGATGAAGGCAGAGCTAGAACACAATGAGTTTATTACCATTTGATATACTTTATCAATACTCCTAAGCTAGAATGAGGAAATATCTGCTTCAGTCACTTCATACATTTTTTGAACAACACAGAACTTATCATTCCAAACTAACAATGGCCTCTTCAAAACAGTTCTCAAATTAGGATCCACTTACCAGGAGTCTCCAGAGCCAGTAGAGAACTGCACCGATGAGTGCAGCAGCCTCAACACTTAGAAGTCAAGCTATAAGTTCTGATTCCAAACTGCTTTACACAGCATATGTATCCCACAACTTAGAATAACTATTGACTGAATTTGGACTATTGAGCCCAAAACATAAATTCATTCTCTGAAACGGATATCTGATATTTCCATGACATCTCACTTTCAAATTAGAGGAGGAAAGAACAGATTATCCTGAAGGAGAATCCTCCCTGATTCTTACTCTTGCTCCTTCTTCTTTAGGATATGGGTTTGGGACACTACCCAACTGAGAAGAAATATAGCCAGATCTCAACTGCTGTCTTCACATCAAAATAAATTCCAGATGGATCAAGACTTAAAGATTAAATTTAAAGATTTAAACACACACACATACACACACATACACACACACACACACACACACACACACACACACACACACACACACACAAAGAGAATGAGTATTTCTTTAATAGTTTTGAGGTAGCAAAACATGCCTTTTCTAAACACTAGCCTAGTAGCAGAGAAAACTACAAAGGAAAATATATTTTGACTACCTAAAAATGTAAAACTTCCAGACAGAAAAAAAACTGGGAAAAATTCTGCACCATATATAATAGTTAATACTTTAGCTCTTATAAATTATTAGGATAATATTACTGGGAAAATGTGCAAAAGACATGAATAAGTGGTCCAAAGAAAAAATATGAATGTCCAAAAATACATTTGAAAAGATGTTCAATCTTTAATATTCAAAGAAATGTAAATTAAATCATATTTATTGAGTGTCACATCTCAGTTACTATTAGAAGCATTTTACTCTAATGAACTAATTAACCCCTGGAAATAGGTGCTATCTATACATCTACTTTCTCAAAGATAAAACTAAGAGAAGTTAAATGATTTACTTAAGGTCACACAGTAAGTGGCTAAGTGAGAATTCAGGATGGCTCCAGAGTCACATTCTCATTTACCATGTTTCAGTAACAAGACCATGCCTCACCTGTCAGATGAGGAAGATGAAAAATACACAATCCAATGTTACTGATGATGTGGAAAAATCGGCACTCTTATGCGCTATTGGTAGAAGTCAATATTCTTAAGGGTAGTTTGGCTCCACGAATCAACATTTTAAATGTACATATCCTTTAACTCAGTCATTCCGTTTCTTGAAATTTATCCTAAGGAGATAAGTAGAAAAATGTGCAAAGATTATATATGAAGGTGTTTATCACAAAATGTATATAACAACAAAAATATTGCAAATAAAAAAAAAATATGTACACCAAAAGTCCAAGAAATTCATTCATTCAATAAATATTTATTGAGCACCAACTGTGCATCAGGAATTGTTCTTAACATCAGGTATAGGAGTGGATAAAAAAAAGTCCTTGTCTTCATGGAGCTTACATTCTAATGGAGCATGTCAGGCAATAGACAAATTTTTAAAATGTAGTCTATCAAGTGGTGTTAAATGCTACAGAGGAAAAGCAAAAAGGCAGATAGGAAAGGAAGAAGGTTTGTTACAATTTTAAGTAAGGGCATCAGGGAAGGCCCCATTGATAATAGATTGAGATAAAAGAGATAAAATATTAGAGAAAAATGAATTATGGTATAGCCACACATTAAAATATAATTTAACCATTTATTCTGTATTGGTTAACATGAAAAGATGTCTATAACACACAATCAAATGAAAAAAGAGTCTCACCACACACAAAAAAATAGGTAACTGTGTGTGGTGATGAACGTGTTAGCCATATTATGGTAATAACAATATACATGATATAAAATCATCACATTGTATGCTTTCAACTTATGCAATGTTATATGTCAATTATAACTCAATAAAACTAGGAGAAAAGGTGAAAAAATATTATAAAACAGTATTTAAAAAAGGTATGATTCCATGAAATTAAGAAATTACATGTGTATACATGTTTATGCTTTAAATGAGAGAGAGGAACAACACAGAAAGAGATTGATAATATGAAGCAAAGGTCCGGGCTGAGTGCCAGACAAGTGGTACAGGCAGCATTGTTTGTTCTCCTACTCACTCACTCTTCCTCTTCCCCAAACCCACACTTTGTTCCAGAAAGGATTTAAGGACAGTAAATCCACATACCCCCAACTAGTTCTTTAACTCTCCCCATCTTTCCTAACCCTTTTCCCTATGCTTCCCAGAAGCCAGGCCAGTGATAGGATGAAAGGGATAAAAGCTTAAGATCAAGGTAAGCTGAGGGGGCATAAGAACAATGGAGGGAAACCCCAACATATCTGGATAAGATTCCTCTAATTTTAGCACACAGGAAACAGATCCTGGGAAGTACACTTCCTCCCTGCAGATCTGTAAGACTTAAAGCAAGGTTTTCTGATTCAAAGTCCCTATTTCATTTCCTATTTAATCTCAAATGCCTTGCAGGGAAGCCAGGAGATGACAGTCACAGGGAGGTGAAAAGAGAGCAGACCAGAGCTCTGCACCTGGCAATAAGTGCCTGTATATTCCTATAAGCAAAAAATGACGCGGAGCTGAGCCCTTTTTGTCCCCTACTTTATCCCTTCCTCCATGCCTGCATCCAACAAGCCATCCTGGCTAAGTTCAATTCTTGCCCAACTCCACATGCCCACCATCTTGCCACAACTACCTTAGAGATTCACAAACTTCTCCATTAAGGTTCTCAAGAATTGGTCCCTACCAAGAAAGCTTCCCAAGTTGATCAGACATGCTAGTTTGATTAAAACATTTTTAGTCTGGGATGAGGTTTCAAGTAACCTGGTGGACAGGGTCCAGATATATTTCCTCTCCGATATGTGTGAACAGATTACACTTCTTGCCTGAGCATAGAGCACAAACAAGGAACTGGAAGCTTCCCAAAGGTGGAATCCATGTTCCTAACCCTTATTTCTTTACCCTTAGGGTGGGAATGGAAGCACATGAGTAGAGGTTGGAGACCTAGAGAAGGATTTAACTGAAAATATTTCTCTATCACCTTTTGGATACCTCCACATGCTTTCACTATCATCAAAAATGACAAATCACTTTTATCAAATATTCCTACTATGTGCTACTAAATTTGAGATGTCTAAGGCACATACAGGTCCAGTTGTCCTTCTGAGAGTTGAATATCCAGGCTTAAAATTAGGGGATAAAAATCTGAGATTATCTTTGGGGCTGCAACACAGAAGTCTTACTACATAGTATCAGACCACAGCTTTCAGGCCCATGCCAGTTTCTGTCCTGGGCTTTTAGCAAGGAATGTCACACAGACATACATACACATGGACACATACACAGACATACACACACACACACACACACACACACACAACACAGTCTGCAAGTAGAAGAAACGCTTCACTAGTAAAGAGTCCAAGATGAGTCACAGAAAAACCAAAAGCGAACATCTCTCTTCATCACAGGAACTTCTTTCTCTCCACCTCTCTTTGAACATGTAGTTTTTAAACAACTTCTATTATGCTTATCACTACTGGATATAATTATAACATGTCTCTTGCCTTCAAGAATTTATTCCATTTGGGAAAACAAAATCAACACACAGGAAATGTGTTATAAAAAGGGGGGCCTCAAGATTTCTAGTGCATGAAATAGGAAGAACAAAGATGCTACAAGTAGGTGAAGTAAGACAAATAGTAGGGTATCCTGACATACACAGATATCCTCAATTTCAAAAATAATCTCCCCTTTTCTTGTTTCATTTTTAGTAAGAAATGTGTTTCACTTGAAAAAAAAAATCTCAAATACAAAAATTAAGACATAAAGTTGGGAATCATTTACTAGACAAAGGATCTTCCTTTTTGCTGTAAAGTTTAGAGAGATACAATTTAATAACTCCCAACCTCTGTCCCTGTTGCCACACACGCAATGAATTTTTATGATCACATTTATAGGGTGAAGCAAATTATTTTAAAGCTTATAAAATGCAATATATTTACAGATAAATAACAAAATGTGGTATATACCTAAAATGGAATATTATTAGGCCTTAAAAAGGAAAGAAATCCTGTCACAGGGTACAACACAGATGAACCTCAAGGACATTCTGACAAGTAAAATAAGCTAGTCATGAGAAGACAAATACTATATTTCACTTTTATGAAGTATCTAAAGTAGTCAAGTTCATTAAAAAAGAAAGTAGAATAGTCACCAGGGGCTAGAGGGAGGGGAAAACGAAAATTGTTTAACAGGTGTAAGAGTTTCAATTCTGCAAGATGAAAAAGTTCTGGTGATGTGTTCTATAACAATGTGAATATACTAAATAATACTGAGCTATACACTTAAAACTGGTTAAGATGGTAAATTTTGTTATGCATTTTTTACTAAGATTTTTTTTAAAAGGCAATGTACACATGGGTAAAAAGAAAAAAAGAGCTTCAGAAACACAAAAAGATATGAAAAAAAATAAACTTCCAGAGGTAGTCTGGGTATAACAAGTATATCAAGTCTTCCCCTTTTTTATACAAATACTAAATACTAAAACTACATAATATGGTAGCATCTAACATAATTTACTAAATTAGTGTCATACACACACACACACACAGAGAGTTAGATGTATTTTGATGCAAAATGTGTTACAGGCTTTGTGCCCCAATTTTGCATATTTTTCTACTCAACAAAATTTTTCAAATTTTACTCTTTATCCTCCAAGAAACAATAAATGACTAATAACTGTTTTGGTTTGAATTTAACAGTGTAGTATTTTAGCTCAGCTCATTTCTACTAGTCTGTATGTTGACTCTCATTATCACAAGGATTCTGCAAAGATATGATCTAAGAAACATGAAATACACATAATTTCCTCTGAATATAACAGTAACTGTACTCCATCATCCTTATAAATGGCTTGTCAGCAGTATAACTTTTACTGTTATTTAACTCTGAGAAAATTTGAAAAGTATATATAATATATATGTGTATATATATGTGTATATATATGTGTATATGTATATATATATTTACATATTATATATGTGTATATATATATATTTTACATATTACATAATACATAGATAGATATACTTTTATTGCCTAAGTAATTTTTTAAAAAGCACCTCCTTCACTTCAGTGTCCTGAGTCTATTTGGTTTCTTTTAGAGAGTGCACAGTGAGAAAGAATGAATGAGGACTCTACAGACATATCAGGGTTCAAATCTCAGTTCTGCCATTTCCAAGTTACTCCATCTCTCAGAGCCTCTGGCTTGTCATCTTATAAACCAAAGGCAATATCATCTATCTCTTACATAGGTGAAATCACTATGCAGGGTGAAAAGTCCATTTGAGAGGACCAAGGTGTTTTCTCTGTTGAACTAGCACTGCCTGGGGAATTCAAGGAACTGCTGAGCGAAGTGGTAAAAAACAAGAAGGAATCTGACCAGTTCATAAGCGAAAGGGGGCTTCTGGCAGCGGCAATAACACATTTGAAGGGTAAGATCTGTGCAGAGCTCCAAATCCCAACATGATGAAAGATAATTCACCCAACAAGTATTTGAGTGCCTCTATGTACTAGCATTGAAGATATAATCATGAGCAGAAGATCCCTGCCTTCATGGAGCTTTTAATCTAGTAGGAGGGAAAGACAAACTAGTAAAAAGCAATAGTGACCTAATGGAAGCAAATAGGGTGCTAAGTAATGTGTAACATGGAGTTGCTTTGTATGGAGTGGCCAGAAAAGACCTCTAAGAAGAAATGTTTATCTAAAACTTAAAGGCAAGAGATAGTCAATGAAGTGAAGAGCAGGGTAAGGGGTGTCCTAGGCAGAGACTATAGTACTACAAAGGCCCTGAAGCCAGAGAACTGAATAAGAGGTCAAGGAACTGCAAGTAGGGGAGGGTGCCTGTAGGAGAAAAAAATGATAGGGGCTAGGGACAAGACATGAGAAAAAGGAAGGGACCAGTTTTTGATGGGCCTTGTAGGCCACAATTTAGGCCAAATTATGCAAGACTGTTATTCCAACCTGATACATTTGGACTTGATCATACAGGTAATAGGAATGCAACAGAGGATTTGAAAAGAAGAGAGACAAGGTTGGGTTATTTTACAGGACAGTGGAAGCTGTACAGAGGATGGCCGCAGTGGGGAGTAAGGACAGTTTGAAGACCAAATGAAGACCACCTACACTAGGGCAGAGTCTATGTGCACAGGAAAGAGAGGCACCCCAGAGACAAATCTGAAGTACAACTGGCAGCCTTTAAGGTCTATATTCTAGCCTGCCTTCTAAGTTCAAAGTCAAAGCTCCCTATAAATCCCAGAGGTACTGATCTGCCATGAGAGAATCATTAAGGCCCTCTACTTCATCTGAACTCTGCACCTATTATGGTAATGAAAAGATGAGGTGCCAGTACACAGAGAACATTATCCACTGTCTCCACCTGAACATAGGTGACAAACTAAAATTCCCAGGACCTTAAGATCCAAGTGAAGGTTCAAATCCCCTTCCTTCCCCTTTAGAGATCAGGGGTCAGCAGAGTCCCCTAAGTCAGTTTCTTCAAAAATGAACTGAGGATGATGACTGGTGTGAGAGTCACCAGGAAGGCCAATAAAAGTCCAGACTCCTGGTTAATACCACATACCTACTTAATCAGAATACGAATAGGAGTAGAGACCAGGAGTCTGCATTTTAAATAACTATCCAGCCCCTCTGTCCTTGCCCCCCTGGGTAATTCTTATGCATCAAAACTTCAAAATCATAGCTCTCGGAAGAGGACCAACAGAGAAAGGCCCTCATTTGAAACAAGTTGGCAATGTCAAAATTAGGGGACTATGTACAGCCAAGAGTAAAGCTGAGCATAAAGTAATCTAGAAAGAAGAATCAGAATGGATTATAAAATTTGAAGGCCACAAAGCAGACAATAGAAGGGAAGACATCAGAGCATGGGGCCTAGTCAAAGTCAAAGGAGTCAAAGTCAGGGAGCACTCATACTCAAGAAATCACTAACAATGGCCACAGTCTGCAGCTCTCTTAGGTCAATTTTCCCAGCAGAACTCTAGGAAAGGAGTGCAGATGCCTTGCCTCACACAAACCAGGTGATGGGCCTTAGACTGCCCAGTATGTGCATACAATCACTCCACTCAATCTTCAAAAGAGAACACATCCCTCCTCTTCAAAGTAATGTTTCTATCCCCATGATTCTCACTCTGTACCCACCATTATACCAGCTACTAGTCAACCTGTAGAAGAGCTCCAGGCTACACAGAATATATACAGAACACCTCTAAGGGCGAATGACCAGCACTACTCAATAAGATTCTTTACTTCGCACATCAGAACCCCCTGACACTGCCATAAACTCAAGGACCATTCCAAGTCAGAAACTTTGAAGTCCACTGTCTACACACCTTCAGATCCTATGTACATCTATGTACCATCTATGTACACCCAGCCAGTCTTCCACTTCTCCTTATTATGCCTCACCAATAAGAGTCTCACCCTATATTCTACAATCCCATGTCCCTCTCCAAAATTCAGAAAGAAATTCCATCGATTCAGGCTTAGCAGAGTCCTAAATCCCTGAGGCTGCTGAGGTCTTCTATACCTGGTTTGGTGAAAGGAGGTAGCCTGAGGGAGTTGCTTACTCTACCTAAAGAGAAACCAGGATTGCTGCAGACTTCTGTACAGGAAAGTTTTTTCAAAGATAAGCTAGTTGAACCTAGTATATTTAAAAGGAGTGAAGAAAGGTTCTTGGGAATTGAAATAGAAGGTGGGGGGAGGAAAGCTAACATAAGATTTCTGGGGATTTGACTATAAATAGCACATAAAACACAAAGTAATATGCAATCTAGCTCAAACCCTTGTACGTCAACTACTTGATGCTCCTATAATCCAAAAGCTGGTTCCACACTAAAGAAGAATGTTAAAATATTATTTAATTAATCCTCAAGATTAATTATTGCCCTAATCCTGAAATGCTTGCTCTGTTCCTTTTTATACTCCACCCACTACCCTGATTCTCTGTGTATTCTGACCTAATGATTCAGCTTCCTGTTTCATCTTTGTCTCACCTTATGCCAAAGGCCTTTTTGTTTCCTTCCTTGCTTAGGATTCTACTCTATTCTCAGTTATTCTGCCATCAGCCACTTGGCGTAAATCATCAGCCCACCTGTATCCTCAACTTTTATTCTCAGCACTAATGTCCCTTTTATGGACAAATCCCTTGCCAGGCTTACCCTGATTTTATGACTACATCTCAGAGAGAGATAAGTATATTGGATGGTTCCTTTCAAGTACTTAGATGGTTCAGCCAAACACTGGCATCACCAAAGTTAATGAAATAAGGAGAACGACAGTAAACCAGGGCCACATGTCTATACCCCACCCTGACATTGTAAGACACCCCTTGTTAGCTCTCAAGTGATATTCCTGATACTCTATCCATCCTACCCACCAACCCCCACCCACCTCAAAGAATCCTTTCAGCCCACAGCAGCTAGGACTAAGAATACATGGTGGGCAAGACATAGCCTTTGTCTTACAAAACTCACAGTCTAGTGAAGGAGACAATTAAATAATTACAATATGTAGAATTAAAGGCAATACATCTAAAACTATAAGATTAAAAAGGCTAGTAATCTATACAACTGAGACTAGTATATTATTGTATGCCAACTATAAGTGAAAAAAAACCTCATTGAATTGTATAGTGTAAATATATGCAATTAATTATCTATGATATTTCAATAAAGATGAAAAAAAAAAAAAAGAAGACTAGTAAGATGAACCTACACCTAAGCTGAAACTTCAAGGACGACTAGAAGATACCCAGGCAGTGGCAGGGCATTTGAAGAAGAGTGTTCTATGGATAGGGAACAGCATATGCAAAGGTCCTGCAGCACAAAAACACATCTGAAGAGATGGGATGAGCTGGGAGGCCAGGGAGAAAGTATACTAAGAAGCAGATGATGCTGAAGAGACCAAGTAGGGGCTCATAAGATATATAAGCTGTTTTATCATTCACTTAACAAGTATTCACTGAGTGCCTATGATATGCCAGGCACTGTCCTAGGAGCCAGAAATACAAAGATGAATAAAACAAACATATCCGTTTTCAGAGAATTTACATTCTAACTGGAGGAAACTATAAACAAGTATGTGATTAAACCAAAAAATATCACATATTGATAAGAGCTATGCAAAGAATTAAAATAGGTGATGTGATAGAAAGTAGTTACATGTGTAACTACTTTAGAATCATTGTGTGGTCAGGGTAAGGCCTCTCTGAAGAGATGGCATTTAAAAGCAGGTATCGTAATAAAAAGGAAACAGCCATTCAAAGATCAAGGGAAAAAGCATTCCAGGTGGGGGTAATAGTACAGAAAGATCACTGAAGATTTTTAAGCAGGGGAGTTAGATCATGAGCATTCTTACATTTTATAAAGATCACTCTCTCTGGCTGCAGTATGAAGAATGGAATGGAAGTAGGGGGAGATAAAAGCAACACTAGAGGCAGAGATTGGGGCAAAGAGGAAGAGCAGGAGGAGACAATGACGATAATAACAGCTAACATCCACAGAGCCCTTACTAGATGCCAATCCATTGTTCTTAGCATCTTATACATATTAACTCATTAAGCCTCACAAATACTCTATTTTATAAATTGAGAAACTTAGGAATAGGGTAGTAGCAATGAAGAAAAAAAGAAGCAATTGGATCAAAGAAATACTGGCGAAGACAAATCCTAGGAAAGGAATAAATGACTTACAATGACTACTAGACTTGGGGCCTAGCAACTATGTGGGTCAGTGGTGCTATTTATCATGTGACAGGACTTGCTCCAGATGAGGAGCAAGTAGGGAAGAGCAAGAGGCTGCATTTTCCTGAGTCTACAAAACATCTCAATGGAGTTGTCCATATACGAAGTTGAATATTCTGGTCTGGAGAGAAATTTGGGAATCACCCATGTGTAGATGGTAACTGAAGCCATTAGAGAAGTTGAAATCACCTAGGAAGAGTATGAGGAAAAGAAAAAAAAGGCCTAGGAACAGAATGTTGACATTTAAAACACAACAAGAATCATTCATAACAAGAAAAAACTGGAATACTTTAATGTCTCTTGATAAGAAGATAGCTAAATAAAATATAGTATACCTATACAGTATACCTACAGCAGCTAGAAGGAATGAGAAGTATCTTTATGTAACAACATGGAATATTGTCAAGGCACATTACTGAATCAAGAAATACCAGAATACATAAAATGTGACCTCATCTGTGTAAATAACATTTTAAATTTTTTCTGGACTCATATATGTGTATGCGAAAGTACAGAAAAAGTCTGGAAGGTATATTCCAAACCACTCTCAGATTACCTCTTGAGAATACAGACATAATTAAAATGGGGGAGAAGGAAACAGGAGTATTCAAAATATCTATAATGTTTTCATTTTTTAGATTACTATGTTCTCTGTAAAATTAAAAATCCATTTTTCAAAAATTAATAGGAATCTTTGTACCTTCTCAACTTTGCTGTGAACCAAACGGTTCTTAAAACATTAATTTTTTGTAAAAAATGGGCAGAAGAAGTCTACAAAGGATACTCTTTGCTTCAGATACTAAATTTTCTCTGTTCCTACCACTCTTCACTGGCCTTGATACTCAGATCTTCTGGCTTTCCAATTGCCCATGTCTATGATGCTAACATCAAGCTCCCTAATTCCATGATCTATCCTGAATTCTTGGCTCCAATCTCTGCCTCTAGTGTTGCGGAGAGATCATGGCCAGTCAGTCTTTAGTCTAAACTGTGCTCTTAACTTTCAACTTTCTGAGGACAAAAGACAACGTATTTGATCTACATGTTTTCCTGGTTACCCAAAGAAATGATACTGCGTAGGCCTTACCCAACAGCTGATTCACCATCAATTAGTCTATATCACAGCCTGCTGAGCCTTACATCTCATGCAGTCACATACCAGACTACTCTAGAAAGAAAACAACCTTGAGTAAGCTGTCAAAGTCCTCTCGGGTACCTGACCACGCCCTCTGGGGCAGGTTTCACTTCAAAACTGAAAGGAACTGAAGAGCTGGGGAAATCCAAAGATCAATAGAACCAGGAAAGGGATTCCCAGCAGAACACAATCCCAGGCTGGAACTCAAAACAGAAACCAAACCACTGATAAGACACAGTATATGATGTCTGTCTCCAAGTCTTCAGACGCCTCTTATGTGTTTTTCAATGTATACAATAGGACATGACCATGCTTATCCAACTGCTGACAACTAAATATCTAATTCTCCAAATGTTCAATCAACTTTCCGGCTTTATTAAGTTTTAGAGCTTTGGGGCACATCCAGTAATTGTAATATCAGGGGTCTGGTGGATTTTGCAGTCCTTCAAATGGGCCACATATTAATCATAATGAATTTAATCACCTCTTTTTCCTCCTTAATCTCCCCACAAACCCTTGGCAAAATTTCCATCTAACTAAAAAACTTCCATGTTGTTCATGATGGCCCTCACATCAGAGCAATATTCAATATAATGAAAATCTAACTTATCAAAAGAGTGAGGTTATTTACTTGAGGTTCATTTATAACTAGCTGAGACATGGTGGGCAGGTCACTTAACCTTTCTGGGCTCCATTTCCTTATCGGTAAAGAGGTTGGAAATGAAGGAAAATAATAAAACTTCCTTGAATTAAGAAAAGACTTAAGTTTTGTCTATGGCCATGCCACCCAGAACACGCCTGCTCCTGTCTGATCTTGGAAGCTAAGCAGGGTGGGGCTTGGTTCATACTTGGATGGGAGACCGCTTAGGAAGACCAGGTGCTGTAGCTTTAAAAAAAAAAAAAAAAGAAAGGAAAAGAAAAGATTTAAGTTTTTAAGTCTAAAAAGTTCACCAAGTGACAAGCAGAGTTATTTTAAAAAGACACACCTAAGCACATCATGATGAAACACTAACCAGGAAAAAAAATTTACAAACTTCCAGAGAGAGAACAGGTTATTACTTACAAAAAACAAAGAATCCTATGGCATTTGAATTTTCATCTGTGTCACTAGAAAGTGAGTAGAAAGCTGCATATTGACTTTGTAGAGAATAGGACTACTATTCAAGAATCCTAAATCCAGACAAGATATCATTTATAAAATGATAATTAAAGAAAAAAATTGGGCATATAAGGCCCTTGAAAGTATCATTCATGACCATTTTCTAAGAAAAACACTAAAAGATGTGTCGTAGTTGGAACAAAGCAAGGAAAGTCAAAGTATATACAGATGTGTTTCCCTTCCCCCTCCAAAAAAAAAAAAATAAAACACACTTTTAATGAGGTTGTACCAGATGATTTCTGATGGCCTTTCCGGGTACAAACAGTACACCAGTGCTGGCAGTTTGGGTTTGGGAGTCGTTCATCACCTAGTGGTCTAATGAAGTAAATGCAGTTTTGTCAAGTGCCCGGATAAACTTCCAGCCATTTTGTGAGCTCTGACTGTGTACAGGGCAGCAGTCATATATGCAGAACTTCCAGATTCATGTACAACTGTATAAATTCTGCTCACTATCCATTTGTTCTCCTAAAACATGGGAAGGGCCCACACTATGTGCTAACTAATTACAAAAAGTAAAACACAGATTTGTTGCAGGGCTGTACTTTCATAGTAGTAAGAAAAACTGCTTTTGTGCAGAACAATATGAATTGAATACAAATTCAGATACTATGAGAAAACTACAAATATGCCTTATAAATAGGAAGACTACCTTCAAACATTCACAAGATAAGAATGTAGAAGATGGATTATATTTCTCTTGTACAATTCCAGGGTATAGGCCTAAAACTGATGTCACCTCATTAAATTACAATTCAAAACATATATTTCTTACCAATGAAAGCTATTCAACAATATAATGAGATTCCTCAAAAAATGATGACCTCCCCAGCAATGGAAGTATTCAAAAGGAACCTTATGATCATCTGTCAGGGGAATGATAGAAAGCATTCTTGTAACTAACTGGATGGTTGACTAGACACAAAGGGATTGACTGTAATACCTCAAAGGTTCTTTCCAACTCTGAGGGTCTGTCATTCTAAATAAAAACAAAAACAAAAAATACAAAAACAACCAAGATATTGAGTGCTCCCTCTGCTTTTTTTTTTTAAGCTCCAATCAGGCATTATAATTTAGTGGGTTTGATATCACTTTTCACTTGAGTAAATGCAGGCAAAGTATTTAACACTATTTGCCTCACTTTCATTATCCATAAATATAGAATAAGCACCTATCTTATAAGATTACTATGAAGATCAAATAATATAATATTTTATAAAATACTTAAAATAGTACCTAACATATATAAAAGTGTAAAATTAGAAGCTTGAAAAGGAAAGGTGGTTGAGGGGAGCACTTTGGAAAGTGAAACCTAAATGTGCTACTTGTTTTAGTTATCTGAACCCAACCCTCAACCAAAGCATTCCTGACTGTTGCTGGCCAGAGGCTAGGTTCCCTTAGCAACCAACCTCAAAAAAGAGCCCAGACCTACCTTCTTCAGGAAATGTCACTCTCTGCCCTGAAATCTGGCATCTTCCCTCAACAAAGCTAAAACCTCACAAATACCACTGCTTCAAAATCAAGGAGCTGAGTTGGTGTTACTCTCCTCACTTCACATGATCAATCACAGAAAATCAGAGTTAGAAGTCATCTCAGAAAGCATCTAGATCATTCTTGGGTTTTTGCAACAACAACAAAAAAGGAGCGTCTATAACAACTCATTTGTTAATGAATGAGGACAATAGGCAGAGAAAAGCCAGGTCCTGGAGGTGGTAGACTGATTTCCTAGCCCTGTAGTCAAAATCTTCCCATTTTTCAGATGGGAAAAATAGGACTGGCCCGACTAAGTCACCTGGCCCATACTCCATACTTTACACAGATCTGAGAGGAACAGAAGCAGTAGAGGTTAAGAGCTTGAACTCTGAAGCCAGATTGCTTATTTAAATCCCAGCTGTATCACTTACTAACTGAAACTTCAAGCAAGTTTCCTAACCTCTCTTTGCTTCTATAAAGCAGGGATAAGGGCAACTACTTTAACAGCATTGTTTTAAGGATTGTATGAGATAATCCATGTAAAATACATGGCATAAAGAAAGTGCTCAATGTATATGTTGTATATGCTTCTCATCACTACCAGTTGTATTAAGAAAAGAAACAATCATAATAACAAGAGAAACCAAACAAGCTTCTACTTCTCGTCCAAAGAACCCTAGGAAGAACACAGGTGTTTAGATCCATTTCCTGGCCCCAATCAGGGAACATCCTCAGGAGGAAAAGACGATAACTGACCTAACATTCATTTCTTTGAATCTAGGGAAGAATCAAATCAGAGAATAACCAAGCATGTGCTTGGTGATAAGATACTTAATATCACAAATAAAGGTTGGATAGGTACAAACTCACACCCCAACCTATATACATTTATGTTCATCTCAAATTGGACAAAGTGCAGTTTTTATCCAGTCCCTTCCCCTCAACCCAAGAAGGTGGTCAAGTGTAATGGCAAGGAACAAGAGCTCTAGGGTTTGACACCTGGGTACAAACTTGTTTCATTATTTGTTGCGTCACTTAGGCAAATAACCTTACCTCTTAAGTTTTTGTTTCTCCATCAGCTAAATGAAGATAACAACTATTTTAATTATAACAGTCAACAGTTGGTATTTTCTATGTGCCAAGTACTATGCTAAGCACTGTATATAACTTACATCATTAAATCATTACAACAACTTTATGAAGGGGATACTATTATCACCTTTTTACAGATATAGATGAGAAAAATGAAGCAGTTTTCTTATTCAAGGCTACATGACTAGTTACTGGCAAAATTGAGATGTCAGTACAGGAGGTCTGACCTGTTCCTTACTCCTGACATTGCTCTACTCACAGCGCCAGCCACATACGTTTGTTATGATGTTAAAATAAGACACTCCACAAAGGTGCTTAGCACACTGACTAGTTCATAAAGTTTAGTCATTACTGCTGTTGTTATCATCATCACGATCCCCTTTGAACATCTCAAACAGTACTACCTCCTGAGTTCCAATTTCACCTAAGGGAAATGGTTGTTTTCCTACACAAATACCAGCTCACCGGGCAGGCCTGGGGTGGGGTTCCAGCATTTCTTTTCCCTCTTGCAATATAGTGGTAAATGTGGGTGGAAAGACAGGAAAATATTTTCTATAAACCTGCTACTCTATAAAAAAAAATATATTAAAGTCTTTGTTTTAAAAAATAGTAAGTATTTAGTAAGTATAATTTTTTTCTCATTAGAAAAAAATTATACTTACTAAAATTTTTCAAAATAAACGAGAGATATACAGTAGTTACTGAAACAAAAAGAAAAAAGAAATTCTGTCTTCTACCTCTTCCCCTTTCCATTCTCCACTTCTCAAAACCATTATACTATTTAGTCATTTAATCTTCACAAGAAGAGTGGTGTCATTTATCATTATCGCCATTTGACAGGTGCAGAAAATGAAGTTCAAGATCAAACAGCTAGCAAGTGGATGGCCAGGGATTCTGGAAACAAATTTTCAGCTATTCAGGAGGTAAAGACAGTAAATTCTTTCACTTATCCTGAGGAGGTGGCTATGACAGAACATTCCTAGGAAGTATCTAAAAATAACTTAAGACTAATGAGATTTTTAAAAAACTCTTGCTGTTAACAAGGCAAGACCAAACAGGAACCATAATCCAAAAGCCAGTAACACAGTGAGTTATCATCAATCCTGCTCTCCCAGAGACAGTGCAAATTATTAATAAGTGTGACAAAGTGGGACTTTGTGAAGACATCTATACCCTTGCACACCAGTCTTTACCTCCCCAATTCCAAAATGATGTATTACTTTACCCTGCTAGAGATCGCACAGAACTGTTCAAGTCAAAATAAGCATTTTTTAGGCTACGCAACTTGAAGGCAAGAACAATGTCTTATTCATACAGATCTTTTTCTCATTATCTGGTATATATAACTTTTTATATATTCAATCGTTATTAACATTTGAATATATTTATTCATCTAACTCCTATGTGCTAGGCATTGTTACAAAAGGGACACAGCATCGAGCAAAACAAGGTCCTAGCCATTATACAATTTACATGTTAGTGGTGGTTGACAAATTATGAACAAATTATAATAGAGTCTCTAGAACAGTACCTGGCACATAGTAGGCAGCACTCTATAAACATCTGAATAATGGATGGATGAATGGATGAATATTATATCAAATGGCAATAAGTTCTGCAGAGGAAAATAAAGCAGAAGAGGAAGACAAGGAAAGCAGAAGGCAGAAGACGGGTTTTAAGTAAGATGGTCAAGGAAAACTTCACAGATTAGGTTGAGAAAACCTTAAAGGAGGTAAGAGAGGAGGCCATCCTGATATCTGGAAGAAGTGTTCCAGGCAGAGAAAACAACTACAAAGGACCCAAAGTTGCTTGGCCTATTGGAGCAACTACAAGGAGACCAATGTGGCCAGAGCACAAGGGGAAAGTGGTAGATGAGGTCAGAGCAGCTGGGAGAGGGTAGTGCTAAAGATTCTATGTGCCTTTGTAGACCACTGTAAAGACTGCTTTTTAACCTGGGTGGGACCTAGTAGACAGTTTTCAGCAGGGAGTGGCATGATTTTATATACACATAACAGGATTACTCTAGTCACTGTTCAGAGTGAGGCAACCAAGAGCAAAAGGTATTCCATGTGTCGAAGTCAGTGCAACAAGTATGAGAAGTCAAAAAAAGGAACGATGCACAACAAGGAGTCAAGAGACCCAGCTCATAAGAGACCCCTAAGTCACTTGAGCAAGTCACTTCTCTACCCTGATCTAAAGATGACTCTTCCATAAAATGGACAGAATGACAACTTCCTGACAACACTGTCCATGACGACTAAATAATGTGAAATCATTTTGAAAGCTTTTATATAACAAGCCAATGTAAGTAAGAGGAAATAAAAAAAAAAACCCTTCCTCTGAATGAAGCATAAATCCTGTGGTTCAATTTCGAAAGTCTAAGCCTGACTCACCTTCCCAACCTTGTTAAACCTCTTAACAAACCTGTAGTCACTTGGGCAGCAGGAGAACAGTCATGTGTAAGGTTGCAGGGGTGGGGCGGTGGCCATATAGTCAGTTGCTCCATATCTCAGTGGCTTCATCTGTAAAATGGGTGTTGTGGAATTCACTCACGTATCCACAAGATAGTGCAGGTCTAAGAAAGGGTGTGGAAATTTTACCATAAGTGAGTAAAATATATATTTTCACAAACTTTCCCACCAGGAATAAATAACAAGATCATAAAATATTAACACTCCTAGGACAGAATTAGAAGGGAGCTTAGAGTCCACTTAATATCTTTTTTTAAAGATGAGGCCCAGAAAAATGAATTGGGTTATAGAAATCTTAAAGTTAATAAGTGACAGAGCTGGAGCTGGGGGCCAGAGCCACGGATTCCCAAGTCCAGCATCCTTTTTTCCAGATCTCAGAGTCACCCAAGGCATCTGTGGCCTGTACAACACATTACCAACACCAA
The DNA here is from genome assembly GCA_004027375.1 of Macroglossus sobrinus. Lineage (NCBI taxonomy): Eukaryota > Metazoa > Chordata > Mammalia > Chiroptera > Pteropodidae > Macroglossus > Macroglossus sobrinus. The sequence goes on along the minus strand of PVKZ01001305.1, from coordinate 166,518 downwards.
GACACATAATTTATCAACAGACAAATGTGGGCTACTCTAGGAAGGTGTTGTAGGACTGGGTGGGTAGGGAGAGGGATGTGAAAGCTGGGAAAGGAAAGGCTACATTAAGGAGGTAAGTAGAGCACTGGAGGTACTCAGATAAGAAATTAAAGGAATATTTCAGGCAGAAAAGGCTTAAAATAGGCAGTCTTGTGAAGAAAGATTCAATGAACAAATTTCTTTTTAATGAGAATGAACAGGTGACATTTAAAAGACCAAAATGCTTTGAATCAATGTAATTATTGATTACATATAATTTAATCCTTTTGCTAAAAGATTAGCAAAACAATGAGTTTTCAACGCTAATATTTTTCATTCCCTAATCGACTGTCTCCCTACAAGATTAGACCTTCTGCAGAGACCACATCCACTTTAGCAGTTAAGTATATAGGCTGTGGACTCAGATTAGATTCAAATCCTTGCTTTACCACTTATCATGTGACAAATTTCTTTACCTCTCTTGGACAAAATTCTTTACCTCTCTGTACCTCTCTGAAATGGATATATCATCCCCATCTCAGGAGGTTTTGTGAAAATTAAATGTGTAAATTAATCCTATTGGTCACAACCTAATAATGAGTTTTTCATCACTCTAGTTTTGTTATGCCTCTTTCTTAATGTAAAGAAGAGAATAAAAATTACCAGAATACATTGCATGTAATAAGGATAAGCACAATTTTGCAAAAATTTTGTTATCTATGTGGTGTGTGTATGTTTATTATGTAAAATTTATTTCTTAGAGGTTTGCTTCTAAAAATGTGAGAGCCACTGAATCAACACAAGAGACTAAAGCTTTGAATAGTACCTGGCACACAGTAAGTGCTTAATACTATTATCGTCATTATTTCTGTTATGTACTTACCTATTAAAGTTGCTTGTAGATTTATATAAGGTAATGTGAAAGTCCTATGGAAAGTCAGATAAATATGTGGTATTAATGTAATATAAAGTAAGCAAAAAGCCGATCTTTCCATCTCTAACACCCACACAAGTAGAACCCCATATAGGCACATATTTGTTGTTTGGCCCACAGTTTTTTGTTAGTGAACCAAAGAGTCCACAGACTATGATTTATCTAACACTCAATCATGCTGGCAATATTTGCAGAGAAATGACCGCTTGGTGCCAGTGTAAAATTATTTATTTATACCTGGTTGGGGCGTTGAGGTGAGCAAGGCAGAAGTCATGCTCATGGGTAGCTGAAGGAAGCAAGTGAGTCATACAGAGAAACTGCTTGCTCCACAGAGCCAGGTAGACTCAAATGTGCAACAGACAAGGCCAGACTGACAGATACTTGATCCTTTAGGCAGAGCTGAATCACTTCCCCTCCATATCCTCACCCAGACACCTTATGAAAAAAAAAAAACAGCATTTAAGCCCATTACAGGTATAGCTCACACTAGGAAAAACTGGGAATCCCCAAACAGATACAAATAGGAGATAAATAGCCACCAAACGTTACCTCAGAGATTCCTTGAAATGACAAGCTCAACTAAATATTCAAATAGTATTTTAAATTTAAAACCCTGACTTACAGAAACATTTTTAAGTGCGCTCACCAATAAGGAAATAAGATCTGGGTTCCATCCTTGACACTGTGACCTTGAGATAATCACTTCATCTCCCTGGGCCTAAGTAAATTTGTCTAATAAGAAAAGAGAGAGAAAAATAACACCACCTACCACAGATAATCATTGTAAAAATTAAAGATAGCATGTAGAATGCCTAGCCGAGGATGTGGCACTAGTAAGTACACAATATATATCCCGTCTAAACTACAAATGAATACCAATTGCGGTAAACCGAGGTTCAGGCAAGCTGGCCCGCAGGGGAAAAAAATCATAAACATCTTAGTTGCTTCACGGAAATTGTCTTTTTTTGCAAGATTTAAAAGACCATTTCTTGGTCTCTCCAGCACAAGCCTAGATAGAACTCTGGCAAAGCAGTTTCCCGTTTCATTCAAGGCAGTGATTCCTAAATGTCTGGGAGGGGGGGAGTTGCCCACTGGTACTGGCCACTACCATGCATTAAATTTTAAATGAGCAAGACACCAATATTATACCTACATTTTATGGTTATTCGCATTCCCGTTTCAAAATAATGGGAGAAATGCATTAAAATTCACTCCCTCTCCCGCCCAGGTTCGGACGGTTTTATACGAGTGGTCAGAAAACTCAATACGTGAAGAAGGCCCCAGGCACGGGGGTTGGGGATGAACACGGGGCGTATTGTGCAGCTTTCGTGCTAACCCCAATTTCTCGGCTAGAAATCCGGGCCACATGTCGCCATTTTGTGTTCACGAAACATGGCTGCCAACCCCTGTGGGGAAGGGAGAGGGGGTGGAGGGACTGCCACGTTAGCTGCTTTCCTTTAAGGATCCTGAAGCACGTTGCGCACATGATCTTTTCTGTCTGGCTTAGCCGTAGGAAGAGGAAGGGGCAAAAATCACAACTGGTACACCAGCGTACCCAGCTACCTTTCTTTACCGCGAATAACGTGCGGTAGCGAAACAGACAGGAAAAGGCCTTCCAAGATGGCGGGCACAGTCGGGGGCCGCCCCCGGAGCGCGGGGCGGCGGCTGCACCAAGCAAGGAAAGGGCCCCAAGGCCGCAGCAGGAACGTAGAGCGTTTGGGGCAAAACCGCAGCTCTCCCAAACCCTAGTCGGTACCCCATGAAAGTGACCCCCAAGAAGCACACCATTTTAAGTATATGACAAGGATGCGGGTACTATAACACTAAGTCAGGCGGTGGGGAATTTGCGGGTTTAAGCAAAATAAACTTGCTAAAAGCAAACAAAGCATTATGTAAATGGACGCCATTCTTTCTAAGGCCACGTTTCTAGCACGTCCCAGAAACCACGAGGAGGGCCGCAACTCGTGTGGAGGCTGGGGGGAGGGGGAACTTCGGTCTTTCTCCTCACCGGCCACACCGGCTGCCGCCACCGCGGGGCCACGGCCGGGGTGGGGGTAGGCGCTGGGCGCCCGGACGCCGGGGACGAGAAGGCCCCACGTGCCCGCCCGCGCGCGCACCCGCTTAGCGGGCCTCGCCTCCCCTCCCCCCCGGAAGACTGCGGCCGCCCCTCCCGTCCACCCACACCCTCGCGCACGCGCTCTGGCTACCTCACGCGCACGTTTTAAATTCACGGCGTCCTGTCTACCGCCTGCAGTTACCGCCGGGGCTGCCCGTGTCCCTCGGCGCCCAAATCCGTCTTGTAGGGCGGAAACATAATGTGTCGTCCCCATTCACAATACTAATATTTCCAAACCTCTGCCGGTGCCAGTAGGGTTAATCAATTACATGCTCGTTTTAAAACTTTGCCGGACGCACAACTTTTACTTATCTAAGCTTCATTGTCAATGCTAGGTTGTAAAAAATATTTTTTTAAAACTACCGTGTGGAGGTTGGCGCAATCTTGTGACCTATAAAAGACGGGTCCTCATTTTTTTTCAAGGGGTCCTGCGCAGCAAGCACTTCCGGGGTCAGAGGGTACGCGGGGTTGAAAGCGGGCTTCCCGCCCCGCCCAGACCGCCGAGGCTGCCGCCGGAGTCGCCACCGTCGCGCCCTCGCCCACCCGCCCGCCCGCCGCTCCCGGCCCCGCTCGCCCCCTCCGCCGCCGCTGCCCGCCCCTGCGACGACGCCGCGGCCTCCTGCCCGCGCCCGCTCGCTCCCGCGGCCCTCGCTCGCCTCGCGCCGGCAGTTTTGGGCCTACTCCACCCCTCCCCCCGCCAGCCACCAAAGACTTGACCACGTAACGAGTCCAACTCCCCCGAACGCCGCCCGCCGCTCGCCATGGATGCCGGTGTGACTGAAAGTGGACTAAATGTGACTCTCACCATTCGGCTGCTTATGCACGGGAAGGAAGTAGGAAGCATCATTGGGAAGAAAGGGGAGTCGGTTAAGAGGATCCGCGAGGAGAGTGGCGCGCGGATCAACATCTCGGAGGGGAATTGCCCAGAGAGAATCATCACTCTGACGGGCCCCACCAATGCCATCTTTAAGGCTTTTGCTATGATTATTGACAAGCTGGAAGAAGATATCAACAGCTCCATGACCAACAGCACGGCTGCCAGCAGGCCCCCGGTCACCCTGAGGCTGGTGGTGCCGGCCACCCAGTGCGGCTCCCTGATTGGGAAAGGCGGGTGTAAGATCAAAGAGATCCGCGAGAGTACGGGGGCTCAGGTCCAGGTGGCGGGGGATATGCTGCCCAACTCCACCGAGCGAGCCATCACCATTGCTGGCGTGCCGCAGTCTGTCACCGAGTGTGTCAAGCAGATCTGCCTGGTCATGCTGGAGACGCTCTCCCAGTCTCCGCAAGGGAGAGTCATGACCATTCCGTACCAGCCCATGCCGGCCAGCTCTCCAGTCATCTGCGCGGGCGGCCAAGATCGGTGCAGCGACGCTGCGGGCTACCCCCACGCTACCCATGACCTGGAGGGACCACCTCTAGATGCCTACTCGATTCAAGGACAACACACCATTTCTCCGCTGGATCTGGCCAAGCTGAACCAAGTCGCAAGACAACAGTCTCACTTTGCCATGATGCACGGCGGGACCGGATTCGCCGGAATTGACTCCAGCTCTCCAGAGGTGAAAGGCTATTGGGCAAGTTTGGATGCGTCTACTCAAACCACCCATGAACTCACCATTCCAAATAACTTAATTGGCTGCATAATCGGGCGCCAAGGCGCCAACATTAATGAGATCCGCCAGATGTCCGGGGCCCAGATCAAAATTGCCAATCCAGTGGAAGGCTCTTCTGGTAGGCAGGTTACTATCACTGGTTCTGCTGCCAGTATTAGTCTGGCTCAATATCTAATTAATGCCAGGCTTTCCTCTGAGAAGGGCATGGGGTGCAGCTAGAACAGTATAGGTCCACTCGTAAACCCTTTCTGCTGTTTTCCCATGATCCAACTGTGTAATTTCTGGTCAGTGATTCCAGGTTTTAAATAATTTGTAAGTGTTCAGTTTCTACACAACTTTATCATCCGCTAAGAATTTAAAAATCACATTCTCTGTTCAGCTGTTAATGCTGGGATCCATATTTAGTTTTATAAGCTTTTTCCTGTTTTTAGTTTGTTTTGGGTTTTTGGCTCATGAATTTTATTTCTGTTTGTCGATAAGAAATGTAAGAGTGGAATGTTAATAAATTTCAGTTTAGTTCTGTAATGTCAAGAATTTAAAAATTAAAGTGGATTGGTTAAAAAATGCTTCATATTTGAAAAAGCTGGGAACTGCTATCTTAAACTCTTTGTCGGTGGTTTTTTTTCCCCCTTCCCTTTTAGCCTGAGGCCCATCCATGTATTCTCTCGAACCCCTTCCACCTTACTGGTAAGATTCCATTTCCTCTGTCCCAACAAAGGAACACAGCAGTCTGGGCCTGCTTTGGGTTGTTTGCAGAGACAGAAGGTCTCCCCGGGAGGGTAACATCCCACCACCCAAATTCACAAGGGCGTCTGCCCATTTCTCTGGTAGAAAACATAAGTGTTTTCTGAGATGGAAAAAGTTTGCCCATTCCGTAGAACCTCAATAGCAGTGTGTCCTCTGGTTTAACCAACTCCATACCCACCCCCAATCTCACTTGGAAAACTCTTAGCCAAGAACAAAAAATGTTCTAAGGTGGGAGGAGCCTAGGGGACCGAGAATAGTGGGAGGGAGAGGCTGAGGTGGGGGGAAGGGAAAGGGGCAAGGGTGGGTTTGAGGGCTTGGAAGAGGGCAACTGCTACAGGGTGGTGGTAGGGATAAAGGGGTCTTGGTTGGGCTGAGGAACTGAATGGGGGGTGGTACCAGCGGTGGGGGGGGGCACATGTTACACATGCACCTGTGGCAAACAGCTTATCAGAGGATGTTATTACACCTGACAAGTGGTATATCCAGAAACAAAAGGCCCAGCTTCTAATTCAGCTGTGTGCAATATTTAGAGAAATCATTATACCAGGAAATAATCCTGCTTAAATGGGGCAGTCCTCACAGGCAGGAATGTAGATTGGCCCATAGGCTATGGCCAAAGAATGACCTGTGTAAAAAATTCAGTTTCCTGGGCCCTGCCCCAAATTTAATCAGAAGACTGCATTTCTAACATTCCAAAACCTTAGCTTTGAGTGCCACAGATTCTCTTCATTGGATTAGAAAGATCTTGCTGTGAAGGCCTAAAAGCCTCATGCACATCAGCCAGTGGGAGTATACTGGATAAGAGAAGAAAAATTCTCTACCATTAGGCAAAGACACACTAGAAACAACAGTATAAGACAATAGATGATTAGGTGCCAAAGTGTAATTCAAACCCCAGGCACTGAGGGAGATCACAAACAGCAAAAATTCCAGTAGAAGGAGTATATTATCCACAATAAGTATATGTCAAGACTTTACAGGGCATCTGCTCCTTTTTTCTGAGGTACAGACCTGGTTCTGAGAATCCCTGGAGATAAGGTTAGGGTCTACCATGCACTTTATACCCACTGCGGGGTCAGGCATGCAGTCACTGAAAGAAGCCCAGGTTCTGGAGTTAAACCTTGGTTTAAATTCGAGTTCTGCCATTTACTTGCCTTGGGCAAATTACTCTGCCTCAGTATAAAATGGTGGTGGTAAAATAACACAGCTGCACTTGTGAAAAAAAAATGAAAGCATGTCTGTAAAGCAGAACAGTATTTACAACACAGTAAACTTCAATATACGTTAAATTGCAAAAAACCAAAGGCCCATTTCTGCCCACAATATCTTTGGACACAGAAGACAGACATTAAAAGGTAGGGAATAAAGCAATGCATACTAAATGATAACCTGAGAGAAGACGGCCTGAGGGGCTATGACAGGGGTAATGGGGGGGCCCCAGTGAAGACTCAGAAATGGGATTCAGTGTCTACTGGAAATAATGAGCACAATTCAAGTTTGTGTAGGGTAAGGAAGGAATGGTTCATTAGGTTGGCCCCTTAAACACCAAGCCAAATGGTTTGTGAGGAGTCCCTGAAACTTGCTGGATGAAGTGGTTTAACTGCCCTATGAAAAGTCAGCTTCAAATTTTCCTCAAACCCCTCCTCTTCCCATGCAAAACTGGCAATAACTTAACAATGATTTAGGCAGCAAGGCATAAGACAAAAGGCAAGGTGGTACTGACATACACTGACATATAGCAGAGGCTCAGTATTTGTAAAATGATTGTAGAAGAAGGAGCCAATGAAGAAGAAATGGTCAAAGTAGCATGAGAAAAAATTGGATAGTGCCCTTGAGAGGAGTCAAGGAGGAAAGTTTCAAGGCTGATGGAATAACAATAATGCTACACACAAGTTTAACAGATTTGACTGAACATCTACTCTACATGCAAAATACTTTGAACTAAAACTGGAAGATGTGCAGTAGCTCATTGTAGTTAGACCATGGTATGCGGTAAAGGAGAGAAGAGGAGGTGGAGGAAGCCACAAAATCATTTGAGGCTAAATTATAAACAGCCTTGAACACCATAATAAAGGGTTTGAACTTTGTCCTAAAAACCAGTGGTCTCCAAACATTTTTTAAAGTGTACTTCTTCAATGAAAAATTTTTAGCATATATCTTTTTACATGTTTGTTTAATTATAAATCATATTTATATACTAATCATTATGCTTATTTATAAACCACATACAAGCATAATTTAAATATGTGTATTAGAAAACATAAAAACAAATGTCAACAGTTAAGATAACAAATTGAAAAAAAATAAAATTAATTTCTCTAATAGTATTTTTTTTTACCCCCACCCCCAGTCATTTTAAAGACCACTTGGATACTGGGGATGACAATTTCAATGTCAAAGATATCCTTGGGAAGCAGAATTTCAGAAGAGTGATGAGGAAAAGCCAAATTGCAGCACGAGAGGAGGGCCCGGAGTGTGAGGAATTGGGGACAGGAGTGTAAATGGCTCAAATACTTGATGGTGCAAAGAATAGAAAGAAGTGGACAATAACTGGTGGACGAAAAATTGGGGGAAATGTTTTTTGGGGTTTTTCTTGTTGTGTTTGAAAGGAAACTCATGAAAGGCAGATAATGGGAAATTGACAGAAGACTGAAAATAAAAGCTACAAGTAAGAACTGTAGCTAGCAGAGGGTCTTGGAGCAGAGAATATCAGGTGTCAGGCCAGTGTAACTCTTAGAATTTAATTCACTTTGTCCCCACTCCTATGAAGACTTGCATTTCAGGATTTCTCTCTTTTCTCTTTGGGGCAGCTTGAGTATGTTCTGTCCTCTTTTGAATTAAGGACTAAAATCGATGAGCCCCCTCTGCACTTGCTGTGTTTCTTGTCACAGCCACATTCCTACTACCAGCTGTTAGGCCACAGCTACTGTCACAGTCAGGAATGTATGATTTCTCTAGCCACTGACAAGCACCTGTTGTGTCATAGCCACAGGAGTTGTGCCATGTGTTTAGAAAGCTGGTCTCCCCCAAGTCCTCGGGCCCCTTCCATGCCCCATTCAACATACACACATGTATACCAATATCACATGCCCCAGCCAGCAGTTTGACAATGAATCATCACTCTTAGGTTCACCCCTAGAACAGGTACTTATTCTGTCACCTGGAGAGTAAACAGTGTTTGTCAAGAGCTTGAGGTTTGTGAATTGAACCCACCTTACTCCTTGCTACTCTTGGCTACCCCAGGTAGTAAGCCACATACTGTCCAGCATCTCTGGGCTTGTCACTCGCCAATGACACAGCACCCAGCCAGACATATAAATAGGCAGTCACCACCAGAGAAGGCTTCCACTGCCAAGTCCCCTGGCCACCTTGCCTGGCCTGGCCACCTGAGGGGCCTTCCTAAAATTCCAATCTGGCCACATCACTCCCCTGCTTAAAGGCCATCAAGTCCCACCTCCACCCATGATATACAAAAGAAAATCCAAACTTTTCAGTATAGTTTACAGACCCTTCAGGATCTGTTCCCACCAGCTTCAGTGTATAAGGCCTACCAGTCTCTTATCTCTGCCTTCATCCTCCTGTACAGAACAGCTTATAGTTACCCAAAGTCGTTCTGTTTGGGCTTCCTTGTGTTTGGAAATAATTGTATCTTCATATTTCTGACCCTGGCTGTCTTCTTCATTACCTGCCTGGGGTTCTGGGGCTCCTGCTCTTGAGCATCAATATTCAGCAAAGAAAATTATACTTTGCTAAGAATCAGGACACCTGAATCTAGTCCTAGCTCTGGCATCAACTCCCTGGATGATCTTGGACAAGGTGCTCCCCATTTCTGGGTCTTAGTCCTCCATCTGAGAATACTCATAATTCCCTGACTGCCGTGAGAAATAATACTGCCTTTGTAGGCACCCATCCCCACTTCTGCATCCTGCCACGGGGCTAACTTGATACACAGGCCTTCCGTAAACACTCTAAGAGAGAAAAACGGAAGTTAACAAAAAACCAGCAGCAACAACCCCAGCTTGGCATTTTGGGTAACTACTCATGAGGGCTTGATGGAGGAGGAAACAGAAAGAAAGGAACTGCCAGAGAATTTTGCTCTGAACATTTTTGAAGATGCTGTCACCTTTAGACTTTATAGGGACAGAGAGAGGGTAGTAGATGAAAAGGCAAAGGGGGTATGCCAGACAAGGTTACACAGAGGCAGAGTTAGTCCCATAAGCAGGCCCAAGATCCCTATTCTTCCTTTCCCTGCTCTTTTGCCCTAATGGTGAGGGTTCTGTGAGAGGGCTCTGACCCGCTTCAGTGCTACCTGGACCGGTGTCCACTAAAATAGGAAGAGGTTGACTATAGGATCCCTGCTTCCCCTCCCAGGACTCCAGACATCTGCCACCAGGCTGAGTACACCTTGGTAGAGAGCTGAAGCAACTAACTGTACTTCAGTGACAGTAAACACTACCCAGTTAATCACTCAAGTAGTGGAAGACACCAAATTAGTTATTCCCAGAGCAGTGCACCCACTGTGAGGAGATGCAGATCCACTTTCTTAAACCTGTCTCCATGTGAATGAAAACCAGTGCTTTCATTTGTTAGTTCACCTCTACTTCAAAAAGCACTTTCTTGGTTTGTTCAGGGGGCCCTTAAGAGAATCTTCTCCCACTGGCTCCTGACAGGACCTTAGTAGCATCTAATGTTGTTATTCCCCAGCCTGGAACCTGAGCAGCTCCAAGCAACATCTTTAAAACTGGCTAACATTAATCAACTTCTTACTATGTGCAAACCACTGTTCCAAGCACTTTAAACGAATTAACACACTGAAACTGTAGAACTCTTATAAGGTAGATATTTTTTTGTTATTGTTTATTTGTTTTGCTTTTTTATTAAGGTAGATATTATGTTGATGCCACTTCACAGGTGAGAAAACGAAGGCATACAGCAATAAGGTGACTTGTCCAGAGTTAGTCAACAACAGAGCCAGTATTTGAATACAAGTGATGTGGTCCCCACACTTTTCACTTAACCACTATTATGGACTGTCCCACTAGGCTGTAAAAGTGCCCCTGGGAGAGTCTAAATGGACAGATTGTCTGCACTTTGTTTTAGTTCATCTTTAATAACTTCTGATGCTCAATTTTTCAAGTAAGGCAGCGATACACATTCTTATAAAACATACACAAATATGTAATATATATGAAGATCCATATTGCTACGTTAACAGCCCCTATTCCTTGTTTTACATACTACTCCTTTAAAATAACATGTATATACTACTTTTTTAAAAATGGGCTTGTATTCTGCACACTAATTTGTATGCTATTTTTCTTATTAAATTGAGATATTCGTATACCATAAATTCACCATTTTAAAGTGTACAATTTAGTGGGTTTCAGCATATTCACAACATTGTGCAACTATCACCACTATCTTATGCCAGACATTTTCATCACCTCAAAAAGAAACCCATACCCGTTACCAGTCTCTCCTCATTGCTTACCCACCTGCTTTACCCCAGTCTTTGGCAACCAATAATCCACTTTCTGACTTTACGGATTTACTTATTCTGGACATTTCATAGAAATAAAATTATACAAAATGTGACCTTTTTGATGTGTCTAGCTTCTTTCACTAAGCATGTTTCGAGGTTCATCCATGTTGTAGCACACGTCAATATTTCATTTCTTTTTATGACTGAATATATTCCTATAGATGACTCTACTACATTTTGTTTATCTATTCACCAGTTAATGGACATTTGGGTTGTTTCCACTTTTTGGCAATTATGAATAATGCTGTTATGAATATTTGTGTACAAGTTTTTGTGTGGACATATATTTTAAATTCTCTTGGGTACATACCTAGGAGTGGAATTGCTGGGTCAAATGGTAACTCTGTGCTTAACTTTTTGAGGAACTGGTATATTGTTTTCCACAGTTACTGCACCATTTTACATTTCCTCCAGCAGTGTATGTGGGTTCCAATTTTTCCACATTCCTGCCAATGCTTGTTAGTTTCCTTTTTTTTTTTCCAGTCACCCTAGTGGGCATGAAGTGGTACCTCATTGTGATTTTGATTTGCATTTCCCTAGGTAGATTTGCATTTCCTTTATTGAGCATCTTTTCTTGTGCTTACCAGTCATTTGAATATCTTCTTTGGAGAAATGTCTATTCTGATACTTTTCCCATTTTAAAAATTGGGTAATTTGCCTTTTTATTGTTGAATTGTAAGAGTACTATAGATATTCTGTGTACTAGAATCTTAACTGATTGATAATTGCAAATATATTCTCCCATTCTGTGGGCTGTTTCCTAACTTTCTTGATTGTGTCCTTCGAAGCACAAACATTTAAAAACAATTTTTAAAACATTTTACATTTTGATGAAGTCAATTTTGGTGTCTGTCATATCTAAGAAACCATTGCTTAATCCAATACTAATGTATTCTTCTTTTAAGAGTTTTATACTAACACTATAAAACTCCTAAAACATAAGTATAAATTTCATGACCTTGGATTTATCTTAGATCTTTGATCAATTTTGAGTTAATTCTCATATACATGGTCAGAGTAAGGGTCCAAATTCATTTTTTGCATGCAGCTATCCAGTTGTCCCATCACCCTGTGTTGAAAAAAACTATTATTTCATTATATCTTATTTTTTAACAATGAATTATGAACATCTTCATTCCAATAAATATTTTGCAGTATTTTTTATTAGCCATATGTATTACATTGATGTAATTTATTCAATGCATCTCCTATTTATAGACATTTGTTTTCACATTTTGCTGTCTTAAATCATACAGTGGTGAATATACTCACAAAAATATCTTGAGCTACATCTCTGATTATATTCTTAAGACAAATTAATCAAAAGGCTTTAGATGCATAGTTTAAAAGTGGCAGTTTTCAAACCCTTCCCTTTAAACTCTTAAAAATTATTGAGGTTTTAAAAAGCTTTTGTTTGTGAGGGTAATTTCTAAGTATATTAACTGTCTTAGAAATAAAGAGTAGAACATTTTTAAACATTTACATATTAATTCATTTTAAAATAGCTATAGGAAACCATTAAATGCCAATATAAATGATATATTTTTATTTAAAATAATTTTCCAAAACAAAAAAATATTTAGTGAGAAAATTGAATTTTTTTTTTCAAATCTCTTTAATGTCTGGATTAATAGAATATGCTGGAGTCACATGTCTGTTTCTGCATCAATTACACATGATATTACATATCATGTAGCCCCTGGAAGACTGCACGCTACACTAGAGAGAGAATAAAAATGAAAAGGGCAACTAACATCTTAGTATTTCAGAAAAATAGTTTTGACTTCTCAGACCCCTCAAGGAGCCATAGAGGTCCCTGACCGCTCTCTGAGAAATACTTCTCTATAGAAAGATTTTACCAAAGTATATTCTTACCACTGTGCCCTTTCCCTGCACGTTCACTAATACCAGGCATGATTTTTTTTAATGTTTTCTAATTCATTAGGCAAAAAACAAGCTTTGTGATTTTAATTTGCATTCTGTAATTTCTAATAATATCGAAACTTTTTTCATAATTTTTTAGTTTTATTTTTCTTTTATAAATTTACTCTTTGTATCATTTGCACATTTTCTTGTTGAAATGGGCATATTTTATCTTAACAACTATAAGAGCTCTTTATATTCAAGATATTAGCCCTTGTCATGAATATTGAAAATGTTTTTGATGTGAAAGTTTTTATTATTATTATTGTTTTTATACAGGAAAACCTATCAGTATTTTTAATGATTCTGTCCTTTCCTTTTGCCTTACTCAAAGTCAAATAAATTGTTCTCTAATTTAATTTTCCACCAGCTGTGTATGAATGTGCCTGTTTGGCCTAGGAAGGAGGCCAATCAGGAGGAAGCTGATTAGCAATTTCATAGTATTAATAAAATTTTCCCAATTTATTCTGTTGATCATTTTGGGTATTACACAATGATCAATGAAAATGAAATCACATCTGAGCGACAAATAAGATGATCTTCGATGTCATCATCCCAGGACACCTCCTGAACAAATGTTCTTGGGGATGCTCAGATCAGGGTGATAAATGTGGGGTTTATTGTTTGTGTGGCAGTTCTCACCTGCTCAGAAGGCTGGAGACTTGTGAATCCCCTGTTCCTCTTAGGAGAGGAGATGACCAATTGGGGTAGGCCTTCTGGCCTCATGCCAACATTGTGGTGCCCAGCAGGGGGCTGTCTCATTGTACCCTGAGATGGGACCAGTTTATACCCAAAATTTTAGCAAGGAATTTTGGCATTCAAGAAGTTAAATCTTTACTAGGGGACAATAGCCTAAGCATTCATGACCCATTTCTTAGGAAGGGACATTTTAAAATAAGAAAAGGAAACTAGAACTTAACAGTCTGACAGGATATTCTAGCTAACCACAGATTTACAGAATTATAGTTTAGCTACAGAGATCTCCTTTCGAAAATTTTTGAAGATTTCTCCAGTAAATGCTACCATCTACAGCTTGACTGCTCTCTGAAAAAAGGTAACTAGAAAGCATTACAAAGTGGATTTTGTGTCCAAGGTGACTAGGCCCCATTAGCTGGGATTCTCTCAATATTGTTTCTTACATTCTTAACAACACTAGAGATTTTTCTTTGCCAGTCTGGCAAATAAAAAAAATGGCATAGCATTGTGTCAGTTTTCATTCCTTAAATTACTGATGAGGGGGGAAAAAATATATATGTGTATATATATATATATATATATATATATATATATATATATATGTTTCTCAGCTGTTTGTATTTCTCATTTGCTGAATTACCCATTAACATCTTTTTCTCTTTTTTCTATTAGAGTGTGCCTATTTTTCTTATTGATTGAGGAGCTTATTAAATAGCAACATATTAACCTTTCTTTATATATACTGCATTTTTTTCTTAGTTTATCAGTTTCCTTTTAACTTCTCTGCAGAAGTTTCTAATGATTAAAAGGCTAAATCTACCAACTTTTAACTCTGGTTTCTGTCTAAATATCATGCTTAGAAAGTCCTTCCTTCAACAACAATTACACAAAATAATTTCCTCTTTTTTCTTCAAGTATTTTATGTTTTCATTTTTTACATTTAAATCTAATTCATCTGAAATTTATTTTGGTAACTCTAGTGGGAAAAGCTAATATTTTTCCCAAAAAAATTGCTGTCTAGCTGTCTCAAGGATATTTATTGAATAATCCAGGAATCACAAATATGTGGTCTGAGTTCAGTCTTTCCCTCCTGGGCCCCTGAAAGACATTTCTAATCAAGTACAGAACTCCTGGCTAAGCCTAGACTAGACCTCACAGCTCTCCTAGAATTTCAGGCAGCCACCTCCTACCTGTGAGATTCAGATTCAAAATGAAACTTTTTGTCATTCCCAAGACTAATCTATGTGAGAGGCCTTTATTAGATAATACATTCTTTTGTATTCTAGACTATCCCTTTTTATTTACAAAAAAAATTTTAGTTAAGTTTATTGGGGTAACATTGGTTAATGCAATTAAATAATTTTCAGGTGTACATTATAATTTGAATCTGCATATTCTATTGTGTGTTTACCACCCAAAGTCCAGTTTCCTTCAGCTACCATATATTTGATCTCCTTTACCTACTTCTCCCTCCCCCTCCCCTCTATATTTGACCCTCTTTAACCATCTACCTACCCCCACTTCCCCCACCCCTACCCTCTGGTAACCACTAGTCTATAGTCCATGTCCATGAGTCTCTGTTTGTCCTGTTCATTTGTTGCTTTTAGGTTTATATCCCACATATAAGTGATATCATGTGATTTTCAACCTTTTCTATATGGCTTATTTCTCTTAGCATGATTATTTCAAGATCCATCCATGTTGTCACAAATGGCAGTATTTCATCTCTTCTTATGGCTAATATTTCATTGTATATATGTACCACAGCTTCTTTAGCCAATCATCTATCATAGAACACTTCGGTTGCTTCCATGTCCTGGCCACTGTGAATAATGCTACTATGAACATCGCTGTGCAAGTATCTTTTCGGATATGGGTTTTTAAGTCATTCGGGTAAATACCCAGTAGAGGGATTGCTGGATTATATGGTAGATCGATCCTTAGTTTTTGAGGAAACTCCATACTGTTTTCCACAGTGGCTGTACCAATTTGCAGTCCCACCAGCAGTGTATGAGGGTTCCTATTTATTTCTCCATATTCTCTCCAGCATTTGTTATTACTTGTCCTGTTGATTACAACTGTTCTAACAGGTGTGAGATGGTATCTCGTTGTGGTTTTGATTTGCATTTCCCTAATAACTAGGGATCTTGAGCATCTTTTCAAATATTTGTTGGCCATTTGTATGTCCTCTAGGGAGAAGTGTCTTTTCAGGTCCTCTGCCCATTTTTTGATTAGATCATTTTTTTTGTCATTGTTACTGAGTTGTATGAGTTCTTTGTATATTTTGGATATTAGGCCCTTATTGGAGGTATCGCTTGCAAATAATTTTCCCATTTGGACGGTTGTAGACTTTCCCTTTTGTTTTTTTGATATGCCTGTCTTTCCTTGTACCTGCCCCACCCTTTTTGGTTATTGAGTCTATGAACTAAATGGCAATAACTGATAGCAGAAGCCTTATGCCCTTTTCCACACTTTCTTGACTATTCTCTCTCATTTTAACTTCTGACTAAATCTAATGTATTAATGTACCTCAAAAATAAATTAATTAAAATTTAAAATTCATATTAAATTTTCCAATTTAGGTACATAGAATTTCTTTCTATTTTTAAGAATCCCCTTTATGCCTCTGAGTAGTTGTATTCTGATAGATCATACACATTAGTGGTTAAGTTTATTCCTAGATATTATATATTTATGGTGACTATCATAAGTGGAATCTTTTTTTTCATCAATATAGCATCTAACTTCTTATTATTAGAATGTAAGCTTCATGAGAGTAGAGACCACACTTCTTCTTAGAGCTTAAGAAACCATGCCTCTACATTATAGGCTTTCAATCAAAGTTTTTAAATGAATGAAGGAATAAAGGCATAAAGCAATGCTATTATCTTAGAGTGTCATTAATTTGTAATAGGTAACCTTGCTAAATTATTTGATTTGCTTTGTTTTTCAAGTGATTCTCTGGAATTTTCAACATCTGTAAATATTGATAATTACCTTTATCCCAACATGTATTGTTCTTATTTATTTTTCTTATAAGACATTGAATCGAATACATCTTTCTTTCCAGATTTCTATTGTCCTTTCAGAACTATTCTAAGTAATAGTGATTGTAGTGGGCACCTTTTCTTATTCCTCACTTGGTTGGTAATTCTTCTAGTGTTTCACTATTAAGTATGATGATTAGAAGAAGAGCAAATTTGATGGAAAAAATAAAATGGGTTCCATTTTGAATATGTTCGAGGGGTATTAGTGTGGAGATGTCCAGTGTACTGCCGGACATATAAGATATCTGGATTAGAGATAGGTATTTGGGAGTTAACATCATATAAGTAGTGGTTAAACCCTTGATATAGCTAAATTCATATGGAGAAAAGGCCAAGGATAGCAGTGGGGAATACCAATCTCAAGGCTGAGTAGAGGAAAAGGAAACTATCAAAGAGATAAGTAGAAATTAGTAAGGAGGAGTCACAGGAGACCAAAGATGAGTTTCAAAGGAAAGGGAGTGATCAACACAGCCAAAGAGTGAAAAAATAAAAATGGAAAACAAACCAAGGATTTAGTCTCTAGGAGGTCACCATTGACCTTAATGAGTGTCAGCAGTGTCAGTGTTGTAATAGCACTGAAGTCACTTACAGCAGGTTGAAGAGAGGTAAGAAAGTAGACTGCCATAAAGACTCCTTCACGAAGCTTAGTAGGGATGAGAAGCCTAGAGACAAAGTACTAAATTGAAAAGGAGACAGAATAGAGGAATAATTTTTCAAGTGGTACACTAGTCCCCCTTATCTACAGCGGATGAGTCCCAAGACCTCCCGTGGATACCTGAAACTACGGATAGTACCAAAGTCTACATATACTATGTTTTTTCCAGTACATATGTACCTATAATAAAGTTTAATTTGAAAGCTAAGTACAATAAGAGATTAACAATAATAAAATAGGTCAGTTATAAGAACATCCTGTAATAAAAGTTATGTGAATGTGGTCTCTCGCTCTCTCAAAATATACTGTGCTCATCTTTTCACCTAAAAGAAGCAATTTGCAGCTTCTATGTGTCATATCTGAATTGCCAGCATCACTACTCTTACACTTTAGGGCCATTATTAAGTAAAATAAGGATGATTTGAACACAAGCACTTTGATACTGAGACAGTTGATCCGATAACTGAGACACTACTAAGTGACTAATGGGATAGTGGCATACATGCTGGAAAAAAGGGATAATTCATGTCCCAGGCAGGATGGAGCCAGATGGCATGAAATTTCATCATGCTACTCAGAACAGTGCTCAATTTAAAACTTATGAATTATTTATTTCTGGAATTTTTCATTTAATATTTTTGGGCCAAGGTTGACCACGGGTAACTGAAACCACGGAAAGAGAAACTGTATATAAGGGGGAACTACTGTAATGACACAAGGCTGTTTTCATGTTGAAAGGGAAAAGACAGTGGAATACTAAAAGTCTGAGAAAGAGACAGAGGGAAAATACAAGCCAGCAAAGCACAGAGCATGAGGAAGGGAAGGGCTCCCTTGAGGGGGACCCTGTTTAGCCTCAATCTCCACTTTCCCTGAAGTGGAAAGAAAATATGTAAGATGAGTGAGGATTGATGCCTGAGGAGAAAATAATTTCCCACCTCTGTCCTTTCTCAACTAGAATGGCAGAGAAAGGAGAGTGGGAGCCAGAGAGTGGTGGAGGTGTAGAACCACTGCTCTTGGGCCTGCTGCTGATGCAAATGCTGCTGGGCAGAGGTTAGGGTTCTGGCTGAAACTGGAAATCATAAATACAACTGGTCACAGAGTTAGGGCCACAAGAGATTCTGATTTAATTGGTCTGGTTTTTGGCCTGGGCATCAGGAATTTAAAAACCTGCCCCAGTGACTTTAATGTGAAACCATCTGTGACTGAGAATTGCTGGGCTCAAAAAGTAAATGTGTGCATACGAAGTCTGAATCTCTAACCCTAGGTTGGAGGACAAAGAGAGGCTCTGCTGCCCTGGCTGAAGCAGGCAACCCTGTGGGGGCTGTGGCTTTTCCCCCAATCATAGGAGGATGACTTCCTGCCTTGTTGTACCCTTCCAGCAGGATCTGAATTCCTCTCTAACCCCCTACCTTACGTTAAACCACAGTGAGCTTCCCTCACAGAGACCCAATAACCCCCTGGTATGGCAATGGGGGCCGGTTTGGGGAATGTGATAGTAACTATAGCAAACAACATGCTTTCCTGATTAAGAACCAAGCCATTGACCTGGTTCACTGCGTGTGCATATTTGTGTGTGCATTTTCGAGCTGCTGATTCAACCGAAAAACAATAGCAGCTTTGAGACTGGAGCGGAGGTTTAACAAGTGACTACAATGATTCATGTCACTTGGCTGTGAAGGCCATGGGGCTTCCACCCCCAGTGGGGCAGAGTCTGGGTCGGAAGAGTTGCAGGTACAGTGGCTCCTGTGAACTTCCCACCATGCTCCTGGGCAGGCTGCCTTTTTGGGCCAACCAAATGTTTTTGTAGAAATTAAGCCAGAAAATGTAACTTTTTTCTTATGGCTACAAATTTCCTGGCATGAGCGGGCAAGCTGAAGAATGAGGCCAATGGATCTTTCAAAGGCATGGAATATTCACATGAGGATCAAGGTTTACAATATTAGACCAAAAACTGTCCTTTTTTCAAAAAGCACTTGAGTTGGAACAAGAGAAGGCCTGGGCAGAGCATAGATGCCCCTGTTAGGAAGGGTTGGGAGAAAGCACCCATCCAGAGGAGCACATTTAATGGAAACTTAAAATGTACAGGTTTGGGGACATGAAGGAAACATTAAATCTGTGCTGTCCAACATGCTGACGCTTGTCCTACATGGCTGTAGAACAGCGAATGGCTAGTCTGAATTAAGATATAAAATACATACCAGATTTCAATGATAGTACAGGAAAAAAAGGTGTAAATAGTTCATTAATAATTTATTAATACTTTTTAATACTAACATGTTGAAATGACAATATTTGGTATATTGAGTTAAGTAACCTGTGTTATTAACATGAATTTCACCTGCTTCATTTTACTTTTTAAAATATTACCACTAGAAAATTTGAAAAGATGGATCTTTGGATTCCACATTTCTGTCGCACAGTGCTGCCTATGCGACATCAACCAATGAACTTTTATTGAATACCTACTTTGCACAAGGAAGCATGAAAGGACAAAGCTATAAATAATAATAGAAATAACAATAATAGCTCCAGATTTTACAAAGTTGACTACTTGCTAGGCACTTTGCACTGACTTAGTAACTTGTAGTAAGTAAGAAAGTGAGCTAGATTCCAGAACCTCCATTACAAACCAGTTGGACAAACTGCCTGCCTGGCAGCAAAAACTGAGGTCTAGTTAGGGTGCATCACAGATACATGCCCTGACACAACAAAGATGCTTTCACATAGTAGAGAATACACAAGTTAAAAACCGATTCTCAAGAACAGATACACTTTAAATGTTTTTTAATATGATTGAAACACAAAGCAATTGATCTTCAGTCTATCTACAATTTTTTTTTTCAAAGACTGCAAACTTTTTTAACATGCTGGTTCAGAGTAAGAGGTTCAGGACATGACTTTGGAAACAGCAGTGGTTCCCCACCTAAGCTAGCTACCCAGTGACCTCACCTAAGGAGCTGCAAAAAAGACTG
The DNA here is from genome assembly GCA_004027375.1 of Macroglossus sobrinus. Lineage (NCBI taxonomy): Eukaryota > Metazoa > Chordata > Mammalia > Chiroptera > Pteropodidae > Macroglossus > Macroglossus sobrinus. The sequence continues at coordinate 146,255 of PVKZ01001305.1, read as the reverse complement.
CTACCTGGGTCCCACCCCCAGAGATTCTGATGTACTTAGTCTGGTTTGGGGCCTGGGCTTCAGGATTTTTAAAGAGTGCCTAGGTGATTCTAATGTTCAGCCATAGATGAGATTTACTGGAGTAAAAAGTTAACTGGTCCATATGGAGACTGGATCCCCAAAGCCGGGCTCCCTTAAAGGCTGAGCATTTTGACTTAGGTTCTTTCTGAATTGGTGCAGTTGTAAAATATAGTTACTTTAGGGCACATTCTGTTCAGTTTTATTAATCTTTCAAGCTTTATTTATTATAAACCTATATACCCACATACATACATATTAGTGGATGTAAGCAGTAGGAGATCGTGGGAAGTACACTGGACATAATGCCAAGAGCACTTGCAATGAGTAGTAAATAAGCCCTAAAGGTTGATTGATTAGCTAAATGTATTTTTTTTTTAGCCCTAAAGACTTAATGCACAGTATAGGGAATATAGACAACAATATTTTATTATAACCATCAAACTTATTGAGACCAGAATTTAATGATTTCATCTACTATAAAATAATAATTATGTACCGTGATAGAGATGCTAATTATCACAATGACAATCACATTAAAATACATAAATGTATTAATTTAACATGCTGTACACTCCAAATTTACACATTATATGTAAAATATATTTCAGTTATAAATAAAAAGCCCAAAGCAGTTGTCTTCTAGGTCTGGTTGGCCAGATATGAGATACCAATTTCCCCATCTATAAAACGGTGGGTTGGCCTAGATAAGCGTTAGGAGCTTCCAGAGTAGACATTTCAGGATTCTAGATTGAGGTCAGACTCTGCCCTAGATTTTGTGTCTGATCCCACAGGCAGAGAATATTGCTGGTTCCCTTGCTAGTGATCCAATAATGCTGCCAAGCCATAGTGGAGACTCCCTCCACCTTTTTTTTTTTTTTCTTCACCTTTGAAATAGATATTTCCATCTGCATCCTATCATGCCTATCCCATCCACCCCACCCCCATCCCTCTTCATGTAAATCAGCCTAGGGAATCAGATCTTGGAGAAACTTTGATCTCTTTATCTGAAAGCACAAAGATAGCATTGCAAAGCCTGCTGCTGGTGTGGAGGTGGCATAGTCAGGAATGCTTCACATTTTTCTAGCAAGTTTCATTCTTACGATATTCTCAGAGGAGAGACCTTCTCCAGCAAGGCCATGGGGAAACTGATAATGGAATGAGGGAAAAAAGGCAGACTGGGTGGAAGAGAGACTTCCTTGAAAGGAAATGTCAGCAAATTCTGATATGCAAAGTCTTGAAAAATCCATATTACAGTCACTTTGAAAGAACCTGGGGCTGGGCTATGTACTTGGCTTTCTCACTGTGCAATTTTAAAAGGACGTTTCAAGTTTCCAAGCTACTAAGTGCAACAGGCCTCTCACTGAGCCCCCGAGTCCTATTTTGTGCCTCTCCAGCCCATCTGTCTGCTTTGCTGCCAGGGCTTGCTCTGAAATGCATGTCTAACTGTGTCACTCTCTAGTTTAAGACTGAACTCTAGCTCCACTCCCACCCCACTGCCTCTGTTACCTGTAGAAAAATAAAATCTAAACTCTTCTCTGTGTCATTGGAAGCCCTTCAAAATTTGTTCCCTGGCTACAAAGGTACAGATCTGCACCTTTCTCCTGCCCTCCAACCACTGAATCCATTGTACCCACCTCTGGACAGCACAAACTCCACCAGGAAGGACAGTGGTTTAGCCACTCTGGTTTGTTCATCCTCCAGCACCCATCCTAGTTTCTGGGACTAGGTTCAGTAAAGGTTTGATGCCTGAATGATCAACCAAATAGACAACCATATAAATTAAGGACCTTGTACTTAGCAATTCCTAAATTCTAGCACTAACTTCTGAGAACTGTTCTGGGGGTGGAGCTGAAAGCTGCTTAGAACTTGACCTAGTTCATACTAATAGTCATTGCAATTTCCAATCCAGAAAAATAGAGATAGGTGGTCTGACAAAGAGTTTAGAAAGGTTTTTGTTGATTTTAGTAAATCATAAAAATTTTGGTAAATTTTTAGTAAAGCATACAAATTATATTACAATGCAATTAAAGATTTTAAATCACACTAAAAACAAGACTATCCTATGGTTGCACAATAATGTGAATGTACTTAATGTCACTGAACTGTATGTACACTTAAAAATGGTTAAGATGGTAAATTTTATGTTATGTGTATTTCACCACAATTTTTTTTAAAGGATCATTCTGAATGTTCAGTTCCTATCACCATGCCCTCAACCCTTCTGTTCTAGGAGATTTTGAGTTGATCAAACAAAATCCTTTTGAGTAGAAAAAGTATTAACTCTTTATTTCTAAGGGGTATAGAGAAAGTGAGCGTTCTTGGTTTAATAAAATGTTCAAATGTAGTAATACTTAAAATACCTTACTATCACTAATTTCCAGAAGCTTCAGCTATCTGTCATGCAGCTCAAGACTAAGAAATAAGCAAAAATAGCCACTAAGTGACCAAAATAAATGTCACTTGACTAATTAAAGAACCAATTTTATGACATAGGTGATCTCCATTTCATAGTCAAGGAAATTAAGGTTCAGGATAACTTCTCTAATTTACATAGCTAGTCATTTAAAGGAACAAGAGATTCAAAACTACCCTAGGTATAGAAAGAGTTAAAAAAAATACAAAAACCAAATCAATGCTCTTTCTACTTCATCATGCCTCTACTTTTTGGGTGCCATTATATTTATAATGTTTTTTTTTGTTTGGCTTGGTTTGGTTTGGGTTTTAGGTAGGGTTTTTTGAGTCCTTCCAAAGCAACTTTGATGACCTGATCCAAATGGGACTTTATTGGAAGGAGACTGAGGTGATACAAAGAGCTGAAAGAAGAGCTAACAAACAGGGCTGTACTGGCAGAAACAAGGCAGCTGGGGACCTTCTCTCTAGCATGCAGTGGTTCATGTGACCAGGCCCAAGCTTGCCAGGCTCAGAGACTCTCCGTTCAGGTTTCAAATTCCCAAGAGAGATAATCTGGTTTGCCTGCTTCAATTAGGTGTCTTAGCCTTATCAGTCAGCTCTGCCCAGGGAAATGAGAGTACTGGACCCCAGACATGACCACTGGGCCTCAACCTAGGGTCAGCTCTTATCAGAGAAAGGGAGAAATCCCTGTGGGCAAGGAAGACCCCCAAGTGTGTCCCAGAAGGAAATTTTCTGGGTGACATAAAAAAGGAACAGGAAAGCCATGTCACTGTCACCCCAAGAAGCTCTTGTAGAAATGTTCTGAGCCATAAATTCAGCCTAAGCTTTGTTCCATTCATAGTTTCATCATTATCTGGTATTGCATACTTGGGGAGCATATCTGCAATTTTAAACTCAGTGGACCACTGCAACAAGGTGACTACTCTGGAGCTTATCTTCTAAACCTTGGGAGTTTAGGGATCAGAGGGATGCTCAGAGCAAGGAAAAATGAAGGCATCCAATCTGGAAAGCTCAGATTGCCTAGGAGGTAGGCTGTGCTCATTTTCCAGGAACTTCCAAGTACTCTCTTTAAGAAGAAAAAAAGGTATGCCATGCATTTGACTACAGTTAGCTCTGTGTTTGGGCTCATTGCATAGAAACCCATGCACAGCCAGTCCTCACAAGCAATAATCAGAGGTGACTGGCCTAAATTCCAAACTCATTTAAGGCTATTACAACCATGTGGTCTAACTGAAGTCCAGCTATAAACACTAATCACTAACCAAATTAAATGGCCAATAGTGCAGTTAGCCATTCAAAGTCAGGAGGCCTGTATGTGAATTAACAGCAACACTACCTACCATTACATAGCACCTTCCTGCTATTTCAATTGTATTCCTCCACAATTCTAATATAGCTGCTATTATTATAACCATTTATGGGTGAGAAAAACGAGGCATAGAGGAATTTTGACTTGGCCCAGACAGCATATTGGAAAATCCCAGAGGGAATGAGGACTTGAATTCATGTCTTCTGACCCCAATCCTAGGCTAATGCCCCTTATAAGGCCTTTCTAATAGATTCATCACTTCTTTTTTTTCCCTTTATGCCATCGGCCTTCTTTCAGAGTGTGTTACCTAATGATTCTCTACCTTGACACGGAGGGGCTGGCTTCTCCATGCCAGTATAAATGTATGTTCAAAGAATCCATTAGATTAGTTTCTCTGCCTGAGAAAATAGTGTCATCCTTTTCTTGGGCTCTAATTGCAAGAACAGCTGAACTGGAGCAGATCCTGTTGACCATTTGTTGCCAAATTCCAGATTACACAGTAGACAAGAGGAGTTTTCTAGGACTCCATTAAAGTGAATATAACTAAGGTGAGGATTTTAGGACCATGGAACTATAAAAAACCTATTCTAAATGTCAGGCTTGAAATTCAAAACCAGAGTTTTTGCTTTTGCCTGTTAGATGTTACTTACAGCTTAGTTCAACCTCAGTGCTTATGCATGGGTCTTCAATAATCTCTATGGATTGATAATTGTCTGGCCTCTACATCACTCCCTTGGAGTGGGAGATGAGTAAAAGTGGCATTCAAGTGGGTAAGATTTGTGGAGAGAGAGAAAATCAGCCCTTCAGCGTTCTGATTTATGTTTTTCAAATTCTGGGTCAAGGCTCCATTGATGGGTTAAATCAATTTACTGGATCAAGACTGACTCTTTTTTTTTTTTTTTTTAACAAAAGAGAGTAGGATAGAATTAGTCAAACAGGAAATATCAAACTATATCATATGTAGTTAAAGTAGTGTTTCATGAAGTATTTTAAAATATTTAAAAAATATTTTTGTGGGTAGTGGTTTGCAATGCAAAATGTATTTTTTACTTCAAGTCACAGTAAAAAAAAAAAGTTTGAAAGCCACCAGTTTCGTGAACTGAGAGCTGGAAAGTCAACTCCACTTAATACTCTCAGCTGTCAGGGAATACCACGGGAACTACTTAAAACTTGCCACCTAACATGGAAAACCAAAACCAAAAACTGCAAAGAAAAAGATTTAGAAGCTTGATTTCCTAAATATTTATAAATTTTTATGTTAAAAATTGTAAAACAGAATCAGAAAGTGAAAAATAAACTGAAAAAAATTGTACATACATGTCAAAGAGTAAATGTTCTTAATATAAAAAATGATTAAAAATCAACAGGAGAAAATGCTAATATCCCAACAGAAGAAAAAAGGGCAGAGACAAATTATTAAAAAGAGAGAAAGAGATGAAAAGATGTCCAACTTCACCAATAATGTCAATTAAAACAAGATATTTTTTCACTTCTCCCAATGTTTTTAAATACCCACTTTTGTCAAAGATATGAGAATATGAATGGCATCACGTACAGCTGTTAGGACTATAATTAAATAAACTGAAAGAAAAATTGGCAATACACACCAGAAGCCTTGAAAATTATGTACCCTTTGGCTCAAAATTCTTCTTCAAATAATTTGCCTTAAGGGAGCAATCATGGGTGTGTTCAAGGTTGCCTACAATAGTAAAAACTTAGAAAACACTCTGTCCAACAATAGAAATGTTATGATATCCTTCGTGTAAAAAGTTTTAAAATAAATAAATAATAAGCACATGTGTATCAGAGTTCTCTAGCAAAGCCTGGCCTGGGCCTAGAGTTTGGGCTATTTGTGGGGCTAGAAGTCTGATGACTCCTTTGGAAGTTCAGTTTCCTGAGCTGACAAGTGAAGACAGGAGGTGGGAGAAATTTGGAGAATAGAATGTAAGCTTAGAGGCTAGGAAAGGTAGACAATGGGACTGTTGATTATTAATGAAGATAGAGGTTTGAGAGAAAAGCAGAAAAGGACCTGGAGTTAACAAAAAAGGTATGGTGATTAAAAGTATCCTGTTGAAAACTAAAGCAGCTAAGAGGGTGTAGGGAGTGTGGGAGATGGGGGGACTTTGAAAGTTTATTTAGGACGGTGATGGAAGACGCCTCTGATGAGTTGACATTTGTCAGAGACCTGAAGGAAAGGTGAGAACCACCAAAGGAGTCCAGAGGGAAAAGCCAGTGCAAAGGCTCTGAGGCAGCAACATTCTTGTGTTTGAGGAACAACAAAGAGGCAATGTGACTGGAGTGCAGTGAGCACAGGGGAAATTGGGAGAAGACAAGGTCAACGAAGTAGCCAAATCAGGTCATGTAAGACATTGTAGCCATTCCAAGGATTTGTCTTTTATCCTGAGTGAGATGGGGAACCATTGGGAGATTCCAAGAATAGAGGAGGGACACGACTTATATTTTAAAGGATCACTCTGTAAAATGAAATGTAGAGAACATACTTGGGGGGCTAAACAGTGTGGGGCTGAAGATAGAAATTAGAGACTAAGTAGGAGGCTACAGCAATAATCCAGGCAGAAGGCAATGGGGTGGAACAGGGTGATAGCATAAGAGGTGCTAAGAAGTGTTCACATCCTAGATGTATTTTGAAGGTAGACTGGCAGGATTTGCTAATGGATGAGATGTGTGGGATTATGTGTATGTTTGTGTGTGTCTGTGTGTGTAGACATTGGGATGCCACCTCATACCAAGTGAATCAGATTCTCTGCAGGTAGTTCATGGTTATTACTTAAAAGCTCCCCAGGAGATTCTAATGTACAACCAAGGTTGAGAATCACTGCTCTAGGTTGGTAAGGTTATAGGAGACTTTTATTATTTTTCTAATCTTTATTTTCCACATTTCCACAGTAAAAGTTGTAATAAGGAGAAAAGATACTTTAAACAAAACATCTTCCTTCCCCCACCCTGGGTACAAAATGTGGGTAATAATGATATAGCTTTGTTTTAATGGTCATTTCTCCACTTGATAAATTCCTACCATCCTTCCATGGCCAGCATAAATGTCATCTTCTCTCTGTAGTCCATTGAGCTTCCCCAACCACCTGTGATGGCTCATTTTTGCCCACTCCTGTGGCCCATGGCCCCCTCATTTTGAAGCTTAGTTCTCCAGTGTTTGTACTTGGGAGTCTGCTTTTTGGCTGAAGGGCACCTTTCCTGTAAACTCACTCTGGAAACTGTCAAAGTAGGCACTGAGAGGTTCTATTAGTCTGAAGTCCACAGTTCAGCTGAGAGAAATGGTGAAGAGGACCCTGGAACATCAGGCCATGAAGACACAAAGGCTGCCCCTGGATCTGGGACAGGCTCTGGCCTCCCTTGAGGTACCAGGCTCCTGGTTCATCTGTCCTGCATCCCTGACTCCTGAGAGGCAGGGAGTGGGCCATCTGAGTAAGATGCAGCCCCTGGAATATGTCCCAAGTTCTCTGGCACTAGGTGCCCCATTTGGAGGCCTAACAGAAAGCTAGAAGGAGGAGTAGTAGGAAAAGCCTCTTCCCCTCTAACACCTTCTTTCCGCAAACTCTATTTAGTATCCTGCCTTTTAAACTTTTATGTTATGGCTAGCTTCCCACAGCAATAAGTATGCTTACAAAATATAATTTTAATGACCACATGTTATTTCCATTAACCATAATCTAATCATTTCCCACCTAATAATTGATCTAAAAGGAAAAATTAGACTGGAGTCCCCAAATTTTGAGACTGTACACAAGAGGAAAAACTCTTTCATTTCTCCATAGTTTTCTCCACCTTCTTTTTAAATTCTGCTTTGGAAAAGCAATCACTCTTGCTAGCATTTGAGTAATATTTATCTTTACTATTATATTTACTATTACTATCTGTAGATAGCTTTCCAGTTCACAAAGCAGTTTCTCATATATTATCTCATCTAATTGACAAAACAGCACTATGAAATAGTTTATTATTCCCATTTTACATTTGGGGAAATGAGGCTCAAAAATACTATGTGACATGTTCAAGGTAACATAATTATTTATTGTCAGAGCTGGAACAGGGGCTGAGGTCTTGGGACTCCCCAAACCATATCAAAGTAACCATGTACAAAGTACTATACTAGGGATCATGGGGGAGAGCAGATGGTGGTAGAAGGACAGGTCAATGGAACAGCTCTACAAGGCAGAGAGACCGTACCATTAGTAAGATAAAGTGCTACAGACTGAGCCTTGCAAGGACAAAGCAGTTCCTCTAATTTGGGCCACTGTAGAAGGCTTTTTGAGAAAAACTACAACTGAAATCAAGGCTTTAAGAACAGGTAGATCTGGGTATTCTGAATAAGAAGGAGGGATTTCCAGAGGCACAGGAAGAGGAAAATGGAAAGTGTGGATGATTGGGGAAAGGGCCAATATAGGTAGTGGAGATGGGAGAGGAACAGAACTGTAAGGGTAGCCTCACAGAGGCTAGAGTCAAAAGGTCTTGGGGATCATCTGGTAAGGAAACGAGAGATGCGGAGCAATTTGCACAAGGTGGCACCAGCAAGGAAAGGGCAAGTCTGGATTCTACCTTGGCCTCTGGTTACCCAGGCCAGTACTTCCATCCCATAAACTTAATCTCCTAAAACTAAGCAGCCATTTCCTTGAAAGAGTATTTGCTATGGAATACTAAATAAATAACCAGTGGCAAGATGGGGGATCAACATCAGATCTTGTGAGGGAAGAGTCAGGAGGCAACTGCAGTGCCTTGGCAAGGTGACAAATGAAGCCTGAAGGTGGGGTCAGAGGAACAAAGAGGAAGGACTGGATAAATAAATATTGCAAAGGCTGCACTGTCAAGGCCCAGCACCTGATCAGATATGGGAGGCAATCTAGGGGAAGGGACTAGATAAGAGTTTTCAACCCCCTGGAGAAAGCTTCAGTGTAAGAAGAGTGGAGGGGAGAATAGGTGGGAAGTTGGCGAGGAGCCAGAGAGAGCGGCATTGCAGAGCAATCTGCACCTTATGCTACTATTTGTGAAATAGATATACAAAGCTATAATTCTTCTGGAAAAATACACAGCAAAGCGATATCAGTCGTGGCCTTGGGGGAGGGGAATGAGTGGTTAGCAGACAAGGTCAGCTATCTCTCTTTCTTATATTACATCTTTGGGTTATGAGCTATGGGCATATATCTAATAGCAAAATAACTTGAAAATGTTTTCCAAGTTGTGTAGTAAATGGAAGGAGAGCAATATGAGAGAAGTTGCAGGTTCTTTTTTCCTCAGGATGGGGAGATTTGAGAACCACTGGAAGATGAAATTAAAAATGTGAGAGGGAGGGGTTAAGTGAAAGAAGCAAGGCGGTGAAATGAGAGAAGACTGAGGCCCAGGAGTAAGTTATCTTGCAAAGAAGGAGAAAAGGCCTACTGTAGGAAAATGGAGACTGCATCGCGTGTGGATTCCAACTGAGCGGAAAGCAGGCGCTGATCTTACGATATTTACACTGTGGGACCCGCAAAATCCTCCTGAGCCTGAGAAGAACAAGTTCTCAGATCTTACGGGTGAAAAGTGGAAATGCTCCGAGTTTGGGGCTGTATATTCAAGGCAGCACCTTTTATGGTGGTAAGACAGAACAAAGGAAAGGGCATAAACGACAGGTCTATTAAATGAACCGAGGAGCCTTCGTGCCATAGATTAACATTCAGCCATTAACAGAGTGGCGTATGTTATATGATGCCATTTTAGAAAACAAAAGGAAACACAGTGCACCCGCGCGCGCGTGTCTGATTTGGCTTGGGCCATCATGGGGGAAATTACAGAAGTATATACTTAATGCTGGTTCAAATTGGGGTAGTGAAAGATGAAGAAGAGAAAGAGGGGGAAGAATCCTTAATACTTACAGAGTAAAAGAAGCAAGTGCAAAAAACAAAACCCAAAACACCAAGGACCCCAGGATTGGCAATAAAGACCCAGAGGCAAGGAGGATCCTGGGGCGGCCTCAGAGGAGCCACACACCGGTGGGGCCTGCCGACAGCCACGCCAGTGCGGATATTTTCCAATTCGCTGTTGTCAGCGCGGGCGTGTGCAGCGCGCGGCGTGGGGTTTCTCTGAGCTCTTTGTTAAAGGAGGATGGCGAGAAGGGGGAGGGAGCAGTGCGCCGCCAGCGTTGTAAAGGGCAATTGCCGGGTGTAGGGAGCTGAGGCGAGCAGGCAAGGGCACAGGCTCAGGGACCGACCGGGTTCCTCCGCCCGCCACTGGGCCCCACTCGGCCCAGCCAGGCCCAGCTGCCCCCAGTCACGCAGTGGGCACTCCCCTGCCTGGCCTGGAATTCAGTGAGGCTGCTGCTGTCACCGCCTAAAAAAAAGCCGCCTACGCCAGGGCCTGGAGCGCAAAGGGCGCAAGGCGCTTACTGCGGGTCCTCCCCGCCATCTGTCCCTGAAGCTCAGGCTCCCACTTTCCAAATCTCTCCCCAAAGCAGACATTGCTCTCTGCCCTGCCCCCTTTTCTTTAACTCCTTCCGGCAGCCCTGATAACTTCTGATCTACTTTCTGTCTCTAGGAATTTACCTATTCTAGTTATCTCATATAAGTGGAATCATATATTTGTCTTTATGTGTCAGGCTTATTTTGCTTGGTTCATCTATGTTGTAATATGAGAATGGCACTCTTTTAAAAATTGTGATAAAATGTACATAACAAAATTTACCATTTTAACCAACTTTAAATGTACAGTTTAGTGACATTAAGTACATTCATATGGTTGTGCAACTGTGGCTACTATTCATCTACAGAACTTTTCCATTATCTCAAACTGAAACTTCATACTGGTTAAACAGTAACTCTTCCCCAACACCTAGCAACCACCATTCTTCTTTCTCAAGGAATTTCAGGGCATCACCTTTCTGGGTTATCTGCAATGGCAGTGTTCCCATTCTAGGGGGTTGAGGGAGACAAAGCCATATACTGGAGAATATCCACATGTGGATGACAAGGATGGCAAAACCTGGTCATATGATAAAGAGTGGAAGGGACTGTTCAAGAAATGAGAATGTTCAAGAAAGTGAAATTCTTGGATGATTTTAATTCATGTTTAAAAAAAAATTCTGGAGGTTTTATTTTAATTTTGAAGGAAGCTAACAGTGCGATGTAAGTGGAAAGACGCAAGGGACGATCAAGACTATCTTGACCCAAATGAAGGATGGCAGTGTATGAAAGTGGTTGGAACTGTCCTGTCAATAGAAATCTATTGTGATTCATATTGTAAATTTTCTAGTAGCCACATTAAAAAAATAAAAACAGTAAAATATTTTACTTAGCCCAATGTATTCAAAACACTATTTTAATGTGTAATAAATTCAAGAATTAATAATGTGATATCTCCAGTTTTTTCTTTCACAGCTTCTTTCATAGTTAGTCTTTCAAATTAGGCTGGCTACATTTCAAGTGTTCAATAGCCGCCTATGGCTACTGTATTGGATAGCGCAGAGTTGGAACCTGGGACTTGGGTGTCAGGCAGGTCTGGGATCAAGATCCATATTCCATCCCTTCCTAGGCTGGATGACTGGGCAAATTACTTACACTCTCTTATCTGTTTCTTCACCCACTCTTTAAGGTAATTGTGAGAATTAATGGCACATGAAGCACTTAGTACATGCTCAGTAAATGTTGATGAGTATTAATGGTAAATTAGGTAATTATTAATTTGGATTCTTATCAGATGGTGTGGCTTGGAAACATTCCAGAGGGACAAAGTTAAAAGACTATGGGTAAAATGGGAAAACCTGTTTGCAACACATATGACAAACAAAATGTTATTTTTTTTAATGTAGGAAGCACATGAAAATAAATAAGAAAATGAGTAATATGAATGGGAAATTCACAAAAGGAGACAAACAAGTGATTTTTTTTAAAAGGAAGACCCATTTAAAGTAAATTTGACTCTCTAGGAATTGAATAAACACGATACCATTGTTGAGTAATAAACTGGCAACAATCAAGATTTTATGGCACGCAATAATGAAAAAGGTGTGAGGAACTCTCTTTTCAAATCAAGATTTTCTGAAGTTTTGATAGTTAGATCTTATTCCATATTATCAGGATAAACAAGTTGTGTACTTGCTTCAAGGGGAAACAAGCCAAACAGCTTTTTCTATCACACCTTTTTCCTCTTCTCAAGGAAGCTCAACAGCCAACAAATACCTTTTAACAGGTTTGATTTTTTTTTCCTTATCACATGTGTGGTCACTTTACATTTGTTTTGCTAATAGTCCTTTACCACTAGTGCTGACATTTCTCATGGCTTGAAATAATCCAAAATTCTTCCAAATTTAGGAAAGGCTAAACTATATTCTTACTTAAGCCCCAATACCCCCAGAACATTCTTAGACTTCTGGCTAATTCCTGGAATGCTCTAGTTGCCAGTAGGATTAGCTACATAATTTGTGGGGCCCAGTGTGAAATGAAAATGTGGGTCCCCTTTTTCATAAAAGGAGACCAAGTTTTTTCCTTTCTTCTTCATTCACTCTCTCAACCTGTCATGGTGTTTTTTTATTTGTCATATTGTTGCGTTCTCAGGCATGGAGACACCCTAGGGACAAGGGCATACCTTAACAAGTGCCCTGCCCTGAAAGTGGCATGCATTTCCCAGTCTGGAAAACCTTGATCTCATGGTGGGGAAGAGACAACTCATACTGACCTAAGTCTTTAGTCTTCCCTGCTCTACAGAAGTGCCTTGAGATGAAAGATGCCTCCTGGTACAACCATCTCAAGGGGAAGAAGGGTTACAGGCAACAGGAAACAGAAAAAAAAAATTGGTTAGGAAATCAAAATATTATCCATGCAGGTACATCATGTCTGAGAGCTGGGTTAATGAGTCAGCCCCCCAGAGAGCTGATCCACTCTTTGTATGTTAATAAGTTAGGTCTTGAGCCAGGGAAGGCTGAGGGCCAAACTAAGCTCTAAGGTAGGTTGACTCCATGGCTATCTCTATGTGTGGCCAGCCTGTCTTGTCATGGTGACCCCATTCTGTCTCCCTTCATGTACTGCTAGAAAGTCAAGTAACCCTAGATTGTTCAAGGGCCCAAAAGGAAAAGATTGTGTAGTTAGTTAGGGACCAGAGATGAGGGACTCACCCTTTGCCCCTCCCTTCCTTCCAACCCTGTTTTACCGCATCACAAAATGCCTCCATTTAGAGGCACTTCCAGACCCCTGCCTTGGACAGAAAACCCACAGCCTTCTATACATTCAGAAAATGATACTTATGTATGAAGCCAGTGCGAGGATGCTTTCAGTTAAAAAAATTTCAGGGACCGACCTGCCACACTCCATTAAGGCCAAATTCTACACGTGGGTGTTCCCTGCCTCCCCAACTCATTGGAAGTCCAGCATTAAAAGAAACAAACACAGATCCCTCACTTTAGTCAAAGAATGAGAAACGATTCTGTCTTGACTCAGAGGAGCCTAGTATGCACACACTGGCAACCACACGAGCCAAAAAGGGAGTGGGGCCAGAAAGCACCTGCTGGCCCCATTTAGTGTCCTCTCCAACAGCAGTTGCCCAGTATCTTTAGAGCCTCTTCGCTGTGAGCGTTCATTCCTGTTTGGTGATTGTAGTCACCCTCTGCCCCTCCAGGACCATGTTCTTGTGACCCCTTGAGCTTTGTGAAACGAGTGAGAAAGTTATGGGCTCTTATCAACATTGCCCCTTTCCTGTCAGCAGCATTTATATTATTAGCTATCTTCTTCTGAAAATCCTCTTTTCCTTGTTTGGATATATTTTCTCTCTTCTGATTCATTAATTTGTTTTATTCTCTCAATCAGCAAACATATGTCAAGTGCCTGTTGTATGCTAGGCACAGTGATAGATGCAGGGGACATAAGAGTAAGATACTTGGTTTCTACCTTCAGGTTTGTCACAAATGATTTCCCCTTTCCCTGGCTACTTCTCCATCTTCTCACTTCCTCTTCCTCTTCTTCTCAGTTGTCAAAGGTGACATCTCCTAAGGCTTTTTTCCTTTGGTCTTTTCTTCTGCATGTCTTCACTCTCATAACTCCAATTCCATTACAGTGGAAAATTTCCTTAAACCCATACCCCAATTTAAACTGATTTTCCGATAACTGACCAGTTATTTCTACCTAGACATTCTACTAGCAACTCAATTTATAAATTTCCCCCCGACAGAAAACAACTTTCCAACTTCTCATCACCCTCACCCCATCCTGCCTCACTCTTCCTCCTAACTCCTTATCATTCTAACTTCAAAGCTTATGTCAACAAAACAGTATAAAATTTTTTTCTTTTAAATTTATTGGGGTGATATTACTAAAACCATATAGGTTTCAAGTATACAATTTAATAATGTCATATGTATATTGCATTGTGTATTCACCACCCGAAGTTAATTTCCTTCTGTCACTATATATTTGACCCTCTCTATCCCTATCTACCTCTTCCCTCCCTCCTGGTAACCACTAAACTATTGTCTGTGTCCATGAGTCTCTGTTTGTCATGTTGGTTTGTTGTTTTCAGTTTTCTATTCTATATGAGTGAAATCATATGGTTCTTAACCTTTTCTGTCTTATTTTGCTTAGCATAATCTCAACTTCCACCAATGTTGTCTCATCTTTTATTATGGCTGATTAATATTCCATTGTACATATGCACCACATCTTCTTTATTCAATCATCTATTGAAGGACACTTCAGTTATTTCCATGCCTTGGCCACTATGGATAAAACTGCTATGAACATTAGGGTGCATATATCTTCATGAATAAATGTTTTCAATTTTTGGGGGGTAGATACCCAAGAGAAGGATTGCTGGGTTGTATGGTAATTCTATTTTTAATTTTTTGAGGAAACTCCATACTATTTTCCACTGTGGCTATATCAATTTACAGTCCCACCAGCAGTGTATGAGTGTTTCTTTCTCCCCACAACCTCTCCAATACTTGTTATTGCTTGTCTGTTGATTATAGCCATTCTTACAGGTGTGAGGTGGTATCTCATTGTAGTTTTGATCTGCATTTCCCTAATGGCTAGTAAAGTTGAGCATTTTTTCATGTCTGTTGGCCATTTGTATGTCTTTTTGGGAGAAATGTCTGTTCAGGTCCTCTGTCCATTTTTTTAAATTGGATTGTTTGGTTATTGTTGAGTTGTAGGAGTTCTTTGTACATTTCGGATATGAGGCCCTCATCAAAGGTGTTGTTTACAAATATCTTCTCCCATTCAGATGGTTGCTTCTTTGTCTTGTTGATGGTTTCTTTTGCTGCACAGAAGCTTTTGAGTTTGATACAGTCCCATTCATTTATTTTTATTTTTACTTTGCTTGCCTTTGAGGTCAAATTCATAAAATCCTCTCTAAATCCAAGTACCATGAGTTTGGTACCTATGTTTTCCTCTGTGCTGTTAATTGTTTCAAGTCTATATCCAGGTCTTTGATCCATTTTGAATTAATTTTGGTGTATGGTGATAGACAGCAGTCTAGTTTCATGAAACTCTCTTTCCCCAAGAATCCAGGATAAAAAGTTTGGTTTGACTCCCTATCTATGCTTTTGCCCTTCTATGCCAATCAATAGTCAACTTCTATAGATCTATAGCCATGCTGTGTCCCACATATGTCTCATTTCTATCCCCACTATCACTCTGGCTAAGTCCCAGTCTGCTAGTTTCCTATCTGGTTCCTATGGTTCTGATTTTTTTTTTCTTTTTCATGCAGAGTTCCTAGCATGCCTTTTTCTTGCTTTTTCTTGCCTCAAGAGTCCTCAGGGATTCACTGTCACCAGAAAATGCAGAATCTCAACCTGACAACCAAGGCCTCATTAAAACAACTCTGTCCTTTCCTACATTTTTTATTTTTCCTGAGCAGTCCCTGAGCTTCTGCTAAACTGAACCACTATTTACTCCTTCTTTGCTCATGCTATTTGTTCCATGTAACATGCTTCTCTAACTCCTATTTGTCCTAGTCCAAATTAAAGCCCAACCCAAATCTTTTCTTCTCCATGAAGCCTTTCTCATTTCACCAATAGTTGGAATTTTTTTCTTCCCTAAAGAACTAAAGCCCTTGATATGTACCTCTCTGAAATCCACATATCTTGTTTTGTCTTACCTCTCCTAGTAAATTGTAAACATGAGGGTAAGGAGAGTTGATTTCCCATGGCTGCATCTTCCAGAACCTAGTACAGAGCTTTATATACAGGAGCAACAAAATTAAGTAAAAAGAACAAGATCTTAGAATGAGAAGCCCTGGTTAATGGAGGCCTGAATATAGTCAATCACAAGAGTTAATGGTATGAGTGGGACTGGACAGGCACTGAATACCAGGTCCTGAATGACAAAAATTTCCATGAGTTCTTGAAATAATTTATTATTTTATGTGTCTGTGATATGTTGGGTCCTCTAAAGTGTAGCTTTCAGAGCAGAGGACTCTCTTGCTTGGGTTTGAGTCATAAAGACAGCAATCTAGTAGGCAGGGCAAAATCAGAAAGAGAGACTTCGTTGCTTTTTCTTTTTCTTAGCACTGATGTAACCAATTTCAAATCTAGAAGCAAAGGCAATCGATAGAAATTGCCTTTTTCTTTTTTTTTTTACTAGAAAATCAAATGATAAAATCTTCTTACTGTAAAAGTTTCTAAACCAATAGCCTGCTTATACTTAATGTAATAATTCTAGAGTTATTCTTTTAAACTCAAGTCTAGAACAAGGAAAGAATGGGTACTATTTGAAAACATTGTTCTAGAAATTCTAGTCACTAAAGTAAGAAAAAGAAATATGAGCTCTGGATGTTTGAAAGACAAAACTATAATTATTTCAGATGAGATACTACTTTATCTAAAAAGACAAAAAAATTTCTGAAAACCACTAGAATAGGCAAATTCATAATTATGTATATCATGATTACAAAATAGTTTAAAAATATACACAAAATGATAGATTTTCTATACACCAATAATATATAGTTAGAAAATATAATAGCAAACAAAACATTATATAAGAAACATGCAGCCTTTGTGAAGAAAACTACCAGACTTTACCAAAAGACCTAAAAGAATAACTAGAGAAACATTTTGATTTACCTGGAAAAAGAAATATTATTCGTGTATGTATGTGTGTGGTTGTGTGTGTGTGTGTCTGTTAACACCACCAAGCAACTCTAATTCTCAGCAGATACCAACGGGTGTCCTACAATTTAATTCAATTCTGATACTATTCTACCTATAGACAGGATCAGATTTCACAGGTTAAGGGCTCGGTCCCACAAGACTGCTCCCACTTCAGACGCCAATCGCAAGTTCAGGTCACTACCTGTACTTCTGATCAGTTGGTTATAAATTAGAGGTCCCCAGGACCTCCTCCTTGGGTTCAATTAATTTATATCACAATTATAAAGATTCCATTTTTCCTTGTGGTAAATTTAAAGATGATCCCCCTAAAAGATATCCATGTCCTAATCTCCGGAATCTATAAATGTTACCTTATTAGAAAAAAGGGTCTTTGCAAGTGTGATTAAATTAAGGATTTTGAGATGAAGGGATTGCCCTAGATTATTAAAGTGGGCCCTAAATTCCATTACAGGTGCCCTTATAACAGAGAGGCAAAGGGAGGTTTGACACACACAGAAGAGGGGATAATGTGACCATGGAGATTGGAGTGATGCAAAACCACAAGTCAAGGAATGCTAGCAGCCACCAGACACTGAAAAGGCAATGAATGGATTCTCTTCTAGAGTCCCCAGATGGAGCATGGCATTGCTAACACCTTGATTTCAGCGCAGTGACATTGATTTCAAACTTCTGTGGTTTAAAGCCACCAAGTCTATGGTAATTTGTTACAGCAGCTGTAGGAAACTAACACATCCCCAAATGGATGTATAAATTAACAACAATTCAATTTTACATTTCAATTTCATTTTTCTAGAATTCGGCAAAATTCTAAAATTCTGAAAGAATAAGCACATAAGAACAGCTGAGACTTATACTCTCAAGAAAAGGAACTATAATGAAAAAAGACTTGTACCACTAGACATCTAACTGTATTTTAATGAAATCGTGGTTACTATATACCAATAGAGAAGCCAGTTCACAGAATAAAGTCCAAAAACCAAATCTGTTTATACATACATAAGGATTTAAAATATAAATATTACATCTCAAATTGGTGGGGTAAAAAAAAAAAAAGATGTTGGGCAAATTACTATTTGTAAAAAAAAATTAATTTAGATTACTTACTTCATACTATGCATCAAAATTAATTTGAGATTAAATATTTATGTATAAAAACATCTTCCCACATAGAATTGATAAATTATTGTATATCCATAAGGTGAAAAACTATGAAGTCATTTAAAACACTGAGAATATTTTATGACAAGAAGAGATGATTATAATAGTTACCTGAAGAAGGCAGATTACAAAATAGCATATACAATATCACTCCATTTAGAATTTTATGTTGTATGTACATTTGATGAGAGAAATAACTAGAAAGACACAGATCAAAGTTAGTAGTAATTTTTTGAGTGGTAAAATTATAGGCAATTTATATTTTCTTCTTTTGGCTTTAGATTTTTAAAAATATTAAACAACTATTGCTTCTAAAAAAATTAAAATATATTTAAATTTACATAATTGCTCTATTTCAGTAGAAGCAATCAAAGTAGCTTCTTTTTCGAAAATTCTAATATGCCCAGTTGTAAAGTATATTGTTTTCACTATCTCTCAAGTTCTTTGTATACTGTATTATTTAATCTTTCACAGCAATGTTATGGTATAGGTAATAAAAATATAAAATAACCCTTGTTTTACTAATGAGGCAATGAAGACCCAAAATCAATCATCTAGTAAGCATCAGGACTGGGTTTGAAGGCACATGGGTCTTTAAAGTTCATACCCTTGTTTGTCATACCAAAGACTGGAAATAACCTAAATGTCCCTCAGTGAGAACCAGTTAAATTACAGTACATACAAACATTGTAAAACTCTGCACCTTAAAAATAAAAATGAAAAGAAATACAAATTAGTAGTTGATAGTTGGGCACAGGGACAGGGAGCGTGGCAGAGGGAATGCAGTTAGCTTTAATATGATGGCTAAGTAGAGGGCTAGGGGAGGGAGGGAACAATTGGGGGATTGCTTTATGAACATTATAGATGTCTAACCAATGTACTGTATATTTGAAACTAATTTAAATAAATAAATTTATTTAAAAATAAAATAAAATAAAAGTGAGAATGCTCTCTATATATTGATAAAGAAATGTTCCCTAGATATAGTGTTAGGGGAGAAAAAAAAACAAGGTATAGAAGGTATGTACAGCATGACATCATTTATGTTAAAATAGAGTAAACAATATATATTTGTTATATAAATAAAAACAACATTAGAAGGATACACCAAAACCTAATAACAGGGTTATGTATTTGGGGTGGGGAAAATGAGCAGATGGGGCACAGGAGAGAGACTTTTCACTATATACCTTTTAATGTATTTTTTTTAGTTTTGAGTCATGTAAATGAATTACCTATTCAAAAAACTTAAATACATATAAATATTTTAAGGGCAAAATAAAGTATAATAAAACAAAACTCCTGTCCTTTCCACGCTTCCACATGCCAGAGACTCCTTGGAGGGCAGTCTGTGTCCCCTTTTCAACAAGTTACACAGGGCAGCAGGCCTCTGGACTCCAGTGGCTCTAACAACAGTGTCAGCACACAGACCAGGGAAGGTTGCTCTGCCAGCCAGCAGAGCGAGGCAAGCACACTCTCTTCCCTTATCCTTGACTTAGAAAAACAAAACCAATAGGCAAATCCAGCGTCAGCATTTCTGAAGCCAGCTGTTAACCAATCCTCTTCCTGCCCTTTAGACTCCTTTTCTTCCTTTTTCCAGAAAAACCTGGAAAGCTCTGCAAAACTTTGCAAAATGCCTTAATAGTTTTGGCTGCCTTTTTTTTTCTCCTTTGGCCTGTGTCATCCTTTCAGGCAAGGACAGCAGTCTGACTTCCTGCCAGCTTGCCTGCTGGGTTCATAGCAGTGTCTTTAAAAACAAAACAAAACAAAACAAAGCAAAAAAACCCTCTGTATTTTCTTAAACCTAAAAACCTCAAGTTAGGGGTCATTTTGTTCAACTTCTCATCCAAAGTAGAACATCCCAGTTGTAGCAGGTTAAATGTATTTGCCTTTAAAACACATTCCCTTAGTTTCACTTTGTTCATCCAATCAACTCCTAGTTGCAGCTCTCATAAAATACCACCTCGTGCTAAGAATCCCACGGGACAGGTCTATTTGTGTGTGGAGTCTAGCAGCACACAGAGCCCCAGTAAATTTCCATTTAGTAATTCAGTGACTGTTAATCAACAACCAATATGTATCCCTGGCCATCTGAGGCCTTGTGCTGGGTACAGAAACAAACATGAGTCCCAGATTCTGCCCCTAATCTCCAACAACCCTGTTAGGATACCTTCAGCTCATAAATATCTCTGGACTCATTTATTTTGTTCTTTTTTGTTGTTGTTTTGGCTCTCAGGCATTTAATTGGTTTTATTTTTTTCATTCATTTTGTTCTTTAAATCCATTTGCAAAGCACCAACTATATCGCTAAGTTGTGGATATTTTCATGGTTAGCTATGTGTCAGAAATATGCTTTATAGGAATGGCCTTCTCTCTCCTCTCCCTCTTTAAGGTTTTGGAATAATAGTTTTTATATTGCAAAGATCATAGCCAGGATTAAAACTCCAGGTAATGTAATCCATTTAAGAGTTACTAACCTTTCAGGGTGTTAATTTAGTCATAAGAGTGTCATAGCTTTCAGCTTTCATTAGCTAGAATTCCTTGGTTAATGTGCAGGTAATTTGAGAGGTATGCCAGGTGTGTTCAATGAAAGGTTTTGCTCAAATTAACCAGTCATTCTCAGCAATGATGAGCTCGATAAGGTGTCTAGCACCTTACTATATACTTCCTCCGAGAATGCTGGGCCAGAACATGGCCACCAAATGTCATTAAATTTGTTGGGAACCCAGAGCAAAAGGCCCTATGGAGATTGCATGTCCATTCTCTATTACATACTTGCAGTGTCACCAGGAATGAAACTGCGAGATTCATTCCGTACTGGCTTATCCTCAGAGGAAAACCTCAACTAGGCTGAGGATTGTGAACACCACAGACTTTAAGAAGCAACTATCACACCATTGTGGCTTCCACATATCCATACAAATACACCAGCAGGAAGAAGGTGTTATGTTACTCAGGTTTCTGTTACTCAGGTTTCCTGTCAGGACATCCTGGACTGAAACACAGTTCTGTCACTGAAAAATATAAGATAAATGACAGATGGGAAAACTGCCAGATTGTGTTCTTGAATATCTCAGTAATCTGTCAGCTTGCAAAGGAGAGCTCAAAAGCTGGTATGAAAATCTCCCATTCCCATTAATGACAGCTAGTTTTTCCTTCAGGTAAAGAGGAATGGGACATGGGGGCCTGGAGTAGTCTCCATGCACAGATTCTTAGCAGACAAAGCCCTGTCTTAAACAAACAGCCTTGGACCAAATTTGTCATAAGGATGTGACAAACTCAGGGTACAAGCATTACTGCATAAAGTGGCAGGCCTCAATTTGCGTGTGGCTCTGAGGATTGCCTGTGAGTTCTTCAATGTCCAAGGGCTTTGCCATCTGGTGTTTAACAGCATACACAGGTCAGTTTAGAAAAACAGTATAAGACTATACATTGAACAGTATAAGATGTCTCCCTGGGGGAACCACAAGGCAGAAGAGAATCCATTAAAACAAGGGTAGAGACCAGGGCCCTGTTCTCCAGGCTTGTCACACCAAGCTCATCCACTCATTAATTTTTTCATTCACTTATTCAACAAACATTTATAGAGCATCTCAGCGGTTTCAAGCACTATGCTAGGTGCTGGGAATGTAAAGGTTTCCCGTCTTTGAGAAGTTTAGCCTAATGGTGGAGAGTCAAGAGAACCAACAGTTTTAATAAGGCGCTATGGTGAGTATTTCCACAGAGTGCAACTGCTCTCATTGTTGTATGTCTTGCCTTGTTTCACATATGGTAGCAAATAGAAAGTTAGGGAATAGTAAAACCAGAGACTGTGATGCCTGAGTTGAACACCTGAAGAGTAAATAAGAATTAGCCAGGGTAAGTGGGGAAGGAAAGAATGTTCAGGCAGTGGGACCAACATGTGCAAAAGTACAGAGAAGAGAGAGAAAATGTCTCAGTCAGAGCTTCACGTGGTTCAGTGAGGATAGAGGATAAAGGGTGAGAGAGAAGAGGGTGGAAGAGATGAGACAAGGATGGATGGGGAAATTAGAACCAGGTGACCAATCTCTTGTTGTCATGCTGAGGTAGGGGCTGGGTCTTATTTTTGTTTTATCCTCCATGGAATTCAGACAATGGTGGATACATATCAGTTGCTAATAAACATCTGAAAACAATGAAGAGCCACCAAAGGGTTTTAGGCAGGGGAGTAATGTAACCAGGTATGTATAGGAAGACTTGAAGAGGGTGAGAATGGAGGCAGAAGGACCAGGTAGGTACCTGCAGTGATCCAGGTGAGAGATGAACATGAGCTGAACTGAGATAGTGCCAGTGTGGGTGGAGAGAAGTAGATGGATATAAAATCAGCACATTGTATAGGAAGAGGGGGCTGCCATTTTTAGATCAATGAATATAGATACTTTTATGATTTCTCATGGGCACTGCTGACCACATGTAGAAAGTATTGGTTAACCTGCAGATTCTTCAAAACCACAGACTCAGACTATAAAGCTAGGCAAGATGCCACTTCTAAGGTCCACATAGCTTTTCTTGTGCTTATTCCCACTGCCTCTTCTATGCAGTGGAAGCAAAAAGAGAAAACACTAATTCAGAAAAGAATGACACCAAAATACCTGTAAGTGACCAACCTCCTTCCACATGAACAGGCTGTGTAGGTAAAGGGGACCCTTTCTCTCTTTAAAGAATGTCTGAAAGACCAACAGAGATCAATCCAAGTTCTTTCTGTGCTGAAGAGGAAGCCGAACTCCAAGAGGTAGAGAGACTTGCCCAAGTACAGAGCTAGAGAGCAGCAGAGACAACCAAGAACACAAGCCCCCCTCTTCTTCTATTATGAAGCCCTTTAAATTTCCCCCAATCTTATCATTAACAGAGGGGAAGCAGGAGGGGGAGGTGACAGGTGAAGTCAGGAATGTAAATTATTGATCCAAGTCAACTAAAAGCCTCCAATCCCTATTTCTCCAGCTTCAGAGAGAATATCGGTGGATGGCTGACTCTTATCTTGCACTGATGACTTTTCAGGAGCTATTATACATTGTTCTAATGGGTACTATCTGTTAACACCAGTATTCATATTGTCCTACATTTGATCTTTCCCTCTTCAACCACAAACTCTACTTCCTTCTACTATTCTGTTCCATTATGCTTATAAGCCGTCAAAATATCTTCAGAAGGCCAACATTTTTGTCTCAATTTCATATCTGGCACCAGAAGGAGTGTGATAAATGTTATAGTTCTGAAACTCTTGGTTCAGAAAATAATGCTGTAGAGGACAAAGTGGGCAAGTTGAGATCCCTCCCTCCACTTCACTACCTCCAGCTTCATTATGCATCTGTGAACAGCGAACCTCCCGAGGAAACACATGTAGTCTCCAAAGATTCCATGGCCACCCTTAGCCCTGTCTCAAGGCCTAACTTCTTCCCTTACCTATCACTCTTCAGTCCCCAACCACTGAGCAGAAAAAGGAGATAAGAAAGTGCTACTTTTGCTCTTTCCTCTTCCCTGTTTAGCTCTATCACGTCTGACCAAGTCAACACTTGTCTTAAACCACAGTGTTTATATTTAGGGGCCTAAAGCATACAATTCTGTTTTCCTCTATAATCACATCTGGCTTTTCTGGCTTTCAGAAGAAAATGCTCCAGTCAGAGATCTTAGCTATTTTTCCCCAGGCAGTGAGTCATATTCACAGACAAATTTTATCTCCTGGGTCACAACCTGGTCAGCTCACCCAACTCACAGAAGGTGATCAAAGATTCTGTGTATTTTTATCTTTATATTAACTTGTACATAATTCATTTAAAATTTTGAGGAAAACACCTTAGCATATCATTCCACCTCATTACCTCTCATTTTATCTTTAGAGCACATCTGACATACTATATAGTCCTTCCTCCCTCCATCCTTTTCCCCTTCCTCCTTTCTTCTTCTTTCCTTCCTTCCTTTCAGAATTTTTGTCTCCTTACTAGAATGTAAGCTTTTGATGATAGGGATTTTGTTTTGTTCATTTTTGTACCCCCATAAACCAGTTTAGTACTCAATAAATGTTGAATAAACAAACTTTTGGATTGAACAGTTAATTTTTCCTTCCTTTTATTTGGGGCCTACCGTTCCCTCTTCTGCCACAACAATGTTTTTTCTCTGGCTTAATGACTAACAGGTCAGATGACCTCTAGAGGGGAACTTCACTGATGTGGCAGAGGGTATTTCATATCCATTTGTTAAGTCCTACCCATCTCCTCTGTGGCACCATGCTTTAGCCCTCAGCAGTGATCTCACAGGGTCAACAATAAGACAAAGGTAATATTTTCCTGGCAAAACTGACTTCCTGCCTCTGCTCCCCCTCATCCTATCCCCTTTGAATGAAAAAGGGGTGCTGTAATAAATCATACATTCCTAACTGGACTATATGGTCATAATGGGTAGTCACACCCAGGCCTATAGTTTTTATAGTGAAAGGATTTTCAGCAAGCCCTGTCCATTGCACTGTGCACCTAGGCTAACACACCTTTGAGATGCCAGAAGGAATACCCCCTCCAAAACATAACCACCCTTAAGCAGGCACATAATCTAATCCAGTCCCTGCCTTGCTTTCTCCCATCCTCATGTAATTTTCCTTAGTTCCCTCCTTAATTATAACTGCATAAAAGAAGCTGAAAAACCTTTCATTATTTGGAGCATTTAAGACCCTGCTCCCCAACATATGTTATCAGTTTAGCTCAAATAAATCCTTATAAAAATATAGAAATTGTCTACAGGGTTGGATGCTTCTAACGTCAACTCCCCTTCCCCACAGGTCACTAGGCAGTGCTTATCTTGCTGAATTTAAACAAGGACCCAGATCTGTGCTTACACTTTCAGGCTGGCCCACTGTGAGGAGACTCATCTTGCAAACACTTATTAACTAAGTTCACACAGAGGCTGACGGGTATACACACCAAATGCCAATGTACTGATTCACACCAGGGAATAATGAACATTCTAATGGACTAGAGTGCTTGAAATGGCCTGACTGGTTGATCTTTTCTTCCTGGGCTAAAAATTGCTTGGTAAATATGGACTTAGAACAAATGTAACCAACCTAAACTCATGTGTCTCATTTATGGCAGGGTCCCTTTTCCCTCCTCCAGGAGCAGTCTGACCAAGGAAATTATGGAGCTCAAGTCCTCTTAGTCAAGACCTACCCTTCTTTAGGTAGTGCCAGGGTTTACTTCTATATTTCCAAGGATGGTCAAACATCTTCTGCTTAGTTCCACAACCTGTTTTATAACACAATTGATTAAGGAATCTAAATTACAATCACTTTCCAGCTCTTCCTTCCTGAGATTGCTCCCAAACATCTGATCAGTGTTTGGGGTGTCCAAAACTTTTAGGCAACAAATTTATACATAATTTCTAGGTTTACTTTCACGTATAGCTAATCATCCATCACACATGGGCTTTATTGGTCTTATGGCAAACTGATTTCCTGTCACTTAGGTGCACAGTCTGTAATGACAAAACAGCTTTTTAAAATATATTTTTTATTTTTGTTTAAAAAATTTTTTCTCCTTAAAATTTTTTTTAATTTTCTATTTTGTAATGACAAAATAGAAGATACTTCTCCAAATAGACTATAAGCGCCTGAGGGCTCATGCCTTGTAGGTTTCAATTAGCATGAGTCAGGACTGGAAGGAATGCTTTGGCAGCAAGGAAGAAAGAAAAAAACTCACTCCATGGAAAGTGGCCCTGAGTCAACTTGGCTCATCTGTTCTGATCTGAAACACAAAAGCTACTTGCCTTGTTCAAAACCAAGAAATATTTACCTATAAAGCCCCAGACTTTGAGGAGCTACTCCAAACTATCTGGGTCCTTCCTTATGTGCCTTATTCTGGGAATTCCTCTCTCTTTTGCTCTAGCCAAGTTCAAGATAAAAAAAATAAAAATGATGAGGGAACTTCTGACTTTGTTGCCTTTCTCTTGTCTCTAACAGTTCCACATACAACTGAGCAGTGAGTATTGGCTGCCAGTCTCACCACATAATACAGAGAATACAACTTTCCCTGAGGTACATTGAAACCAAATGACACAGGCACATTTTTGCCTTCCGCACTGCTGAGGGCAAATAAGCAATGGTTTGTAGAAGCAGGTGTGAGGAGGTGGCTTCTGCCAGATAGTGCTAAAAAAAGGCTCAGATCTAATACACAGGAGTCTTTCCATTAACCCATCCATGACCAAAGCAAATTGTGCGGGGAGGCTGTCCCTTCTCTGTCTTCGGGGGCTTCTCAAGCCACAATTGCTGCCATAAATGGTCACTTAACCTGGTTTTGATAAAAATGCCAGGAGTGGCCAAGAGCAGGGATATTGAGAGGAAGCCCACAGTGTAATATGCTTTCACTTATCCCTCTAGGATGGTCCTGAACCTCTCATACCCTCAGGAAGGGATGACTAGATAGTGCCATATCCCCACAACAGAAACTTAGTATGGCCTCCAAGAGCACTGGCTCTACCAAAACCATTGCTGTAAATGTGAGACATAGTTATTTAACCTGCTGAACCAGTTTCTTCTGCCTCTACATTAAGAGATGATCATTCCACCTAGCTCACAGGACCCATGTGGGAATCATAATTGATAACCTGAGTATAAAGCCTAATACTGTCCCTGACACAGGCTAAATAGGCACTTCAAGATATATTAGTTTTCTTCCTTCCATGGGACAGTCTTGCATTGTTTACTGTTACACCAATACCATTTAAGCTACTGGAGGCTAGCTAGCTTGTCCCCAGGGCTCAGGCCATCCCAGGAAAGATGAATTGGCCATAGCAATTTAATATGAAGAGAAAAACTCTGGTAAGGGGAAGTAAGTCGATACAGACAACTGAAAGGTGCCTCAAGGTAGAGTGTGCCCTAGACAGGGATCCCAGCAGGAAATTCTGTGGTCTCTTAGTTAAGTAGTTTCACAAGTGCTAGGGCTCAAGAGAAAATTCCAGTAACTACCCTTCAGTAAATTCTGAGCAGGCCCCAGGTTCAACTCATCAGGTCGTGGATGAGCCCTTTATCACCTTTTCTTCCGAAGCCATTAGGCAGGTTGTGGAGCTCGTACTAAAAGGTAAACGGCTATTAAAAAACAGTATGCAGAACCAAACAAAGCCTTTTAAGAACCACCCAGGAATTAATACCGTTGCAAACTGGCTCTAAAGACTGGGACGGGGAAAGTGGAAAAGTAATTTTTATATTTTGACTGACCGCCTATCATAAGTACAGACTAGTAAGTCCGTAAAGTGGATGGTACTATTTGTATTTTAAAGGAGAAAACAGACACAGAAACAAGACTTGCTCAAGGAAAACAGTAAGTGGCGGGCCAGGAGTCAAACCCAGGTCTCCTTCCACAACCTCTTTCTCCACGACGCACGAAGAGCCTGGGTGAGGGTTAACCAACACTAGGGTGGCGGGGGAGGAGGACAACGTGAGCCGCGGCGAGGAGGGGCCTGGACTGATGAGCGCAGCGACTTCTACGCTGCAGAGCCGCGCGGTCTGAGGCTCGAGGTGGGGTGCGGCCCCGCCCCACGTACCCCGGACCACCAGTTGGTTGGGTTCTAGACTTGGTCCCTGCTGTAGGAAAGCGAGGCTGTCAAGGATGCCAGAAGTCAGTGCCCGGCCCAAAAGTGGGTCTGAGGCACCTGGGGCAGGCTTGGGGACAGCGGCGGGCTAACGCCTCAGAAGAGTCTGGGGCACGGCCGCCAGCGCCCTTCCCCGGCGAGACTCGCCTCGTCAGCACCTTTCCCGCAGCTCGGCCCGGAGGCCTGGCTGGGCCCCACAGTGGGTCACGAGGCAGGCGCCGGAGAGGGTGCGGCCGGGTCAACTCCGACCCGGCCCTGCGCTCGGCGCCACCCCTCCCCCTCTTCCTTTCTGTCCCCATCCTCCTCGCGCGCGCCACGTCCCTGGCCCCGCCCCCACGAGGCACGCGGGGAACCCCGGTGACGTCACCGCCCTTCAGCACTCGCCTTCGCGCGCTCTCCAGAAAAGACGCGAAGGTGGTGACGTGTCTGAAGGGCCAGTGCGGCTGCGCCGAAGGCCTCAGCAACAGAACGTCCTGCGGCGCCGCCTGGTGGAAGAGCGTCAAACCGGCCGGAAATGGGAGGACGCGCGAGAGAACGTCATCTCGCAGAGGCGAGGGGCGACGGCTTTATGACCGGCCTCGTGACCGGCCTCATGGCCAGTCCCCACTGCAGCGTCCCGGCGTCTTTTTTCAGCTTAATTTGTATGTCCTTTTTTTGTTTGTGGTCGTAATCTTGCCTTTCTTTAAACTTTGATCAAAGTATTAGAGTTAATTATAGAAAATCAGGAAAAACATGAAAACGAGTACCAGCACCCCGTCCTTTTATATTTACAGCCTTGTCTCTTACATTAACAAAATTGTGATCTTGCTGTGTAACAGTGGTATTATGTACAAAAATTTTCAAGGAGGGATAAAGCACCATTCAAGGCTAAGTTAGAAAAGCAGGAGAGAAAGTGCAAACAATAGGCGGAAGGGTAATGGCTAATATTTAATGAGCGTTTTTCACAGTGTTTTATTTACTATGCACATCATAAAGGTGAGGAGATGGGCTCAGAGTTAAATAACTTGCCCAAGGTTGCACTGTTAATAAGCTTTAATAAGTAGGTGGCAGAGTGCGGGTTTAAAATTTGAACCTTAAGATGGTGGGTGTGGGAGGACAATGGAAAAAGTGCTGGGAGAAGGCAGAAAAGCCACAGGAAATGAATATGATTACAGACCCACTTTCTACTTTTGGAACTGTCGAGTTGGAACTAAATCCAAGGAGCAAAGCTAGTGGAGCAACTAGCCCTCAGTTGGAACAACTTATGGGAGTGTGCTATAAAGCAGCTCACACACACTGCCTTGAAACACCCAGCTATGTGCTAGCTAGTGCTCTAACTACATGCAAGGACCACTATATGCTGAATGTCACTGACCTACAGCACTGCCCTCCCCCATTAGTGGCAGTGAAAGGTGGGAGTTAAGGAGCAGTCCATAGTTCAGCAGCTCTACAGTTCAGCACTTTCTACATTCAGCTTGATGATACAAATCAAGAATCTTGGATCCCATTTTAGAATTTCTGAATCAGAATATGCATTCTAACTAGATCCCTGAGTGATTCTTGTGCACCTTAAAAGCACTGTTGTAAAACAAATCTTCCCACTTCCTTGGTGAGGCAGGGTGAAAGGAGCTCGCAGATAGATGATGGGAGGGCAGGCATATAAGGAGCAAGGTCTGTGAGGTTTAACAAGAGAATCAAATAAAGAGTATCAGAAAATACCACAAGGTGCAAAGGAAGAAAACCAGGTAATCAATCTGGGAGGTAAGAAAAAGGAAAAAATAATAGGTTAAGGTTACCAGGGTAAGCTGGTCCATTTTGGGAAAATTCACACACACAAATAAACACAAGGGCTGTTCTCTTTTTTTGACTTTTATGCTGTAATTTATGCTTGAAAGGGTCCTCAAAGGGCTAGTGGAGGGCAGCTCCTACCCATTCCCTCACTTTCAGCACATATCGAATGGCGTTTCCCTGGGTTCTAGTGGAAGATAAGTTCTGGGCTCTGACATGGGAGAACCAGGCACTGACAGAACACTACCTCCTGGATGACATACACAGGCTATACTCTGTAAGGGGTTGGGGGATTGGAGTGTGGTATACATGTATGTGTATGCACATGTGGGCTGATGGGAAGGGCATGTTATTGGCAGATCAGATTTAACAGAAATCAGTGAAAAAGGGAGGTGGATTTGACTGGGAATTGCTGGGCCCAAACTACCACAGGACTAAAGACATCTGGTACCTTGAGAGAGCCAGGTGGCAGGCCTACAGACCTCTGCTTAGGTGGGTGGTTCCTGGAGTCAGGTTTTCTGGAGGTCTCTGAGTGGCCTGTCACTACTATAAATACTATCAAGCTGTTGAGATGACAGCAGTCTGGTAGAGGCAGGGACATGATAGGTTAGAACCAAAATGTTCTGGGTGGAGAAGTAGCTAATTGTTCTCATATTGCCCACAATGTTAGGGGTCCAGCCATGTTGCCTGGAGGAGTTAAGGGAGCATCCCTCTCAGACATGTTAATACACTGTCTGCACAGCAGACAGGCAGCTGTGCAGACATGGAGGGTTTTGAGCTGTTCACTCCAAAATACAAATGGTGGCTACAGCATGGAAAGCAGCTGGGCAGCCTGTAGAAATGGGAGGTTCCAGTAACTAATGGAAGAGGTGTGCAAATGGGTAGTACAAACATGTATGTATGAATGAGTACACAGGTGGGTGCAGGTTTTGAAGAGCCACGTTCTGGTGGCAGCATCTAGCACCACTCTGGTAGAGTATGGGGTGATTCTGAAATGAGGTCAATGCTAATGGTGTTCCAGAGGTGTCTGGACACTGGGAGCAGATGCATAAGTCCTACTGGTACTCTTGGTAGAGAGGGTATCAAGTTAGAAAAGAGTCAGTGTAACTTTGAACTCCATTCCAGATTTTGACTGGCTGAAGGTTGGCTGGGGTGGTCTTGGCTGAAGACCACAGCACATGAGTAGGGCCCTCTTTGGGTGGGTCATTTGCCTCACGATGTTCTTTTATGGCCCCCATGGGTCTCCTGGGTCAGTCAAATACTGCTAAACCTAGGCATTTGCCTGTCACTCACTGGTTTGTTTTGGTCAAAAAGCTATGACCAATGTCCTCAAAGTTAACATGTTGAAAGATTTCTCAAAATGGGCCAACCACTCTGTTTTCTTGAGTGTTCTTGCTTTTTTAGACAGGCTCTCTGCCTCATCTAGTTTTCTCTTCTCCATTCCGATCCTAACCTTTTCTCTCCTTAAAGCCCATGGCAAGTTGGGAGTTCTCTATAGAGTTCTCTGGATTCTCCTCAAGGATACATCCTGCTGTTTGAAGCACTTGGAAGCTCTCCACACAAGCTAGCCCCTGACTTGTACATGCTAGACAACAGTTAATTTGCCTACCTATTCCCTTATTTTGGGGGAACAGCTCCCCCATTTACAAAAAAATGCTCAATCCCCCCCCCCCACACACACACACAAATTAGGCTAATTTCCTTTCTTAGTTTTTGCCCTTTGGGTCAGGGAGAGTTGAGCAGTTAGTCCTGCTCTAGTGTGAAAGCCATACTTTCAGGCATGTTAGGAACCAGAAGAAGCAGAGATAGTTCAGATGGAGCCTGCCCTTACTGTACCCTAACTCTACCCAAGTTGTTGTCCAGCCCAATTTTGCGTCCATGAACCAGTCATTCATTCCCATGTCTGCCTAAGCTGGTGAGAGTTGAGTTTTTGTTACTTGCAATAAAAAGAAAACCAAAAGACTACTTCATATGGATTTTTCTTGTCTTCCTAAGGTCAATGAATTATATGGAATTTATATCAAAGCAATGTAATAAAGTGTAAAGAAAGTGCACTTTGGAGTAAAATGAAACATTATTTTTAATGCTGTTTCCAGCAAGATACTTAACCTCAGAGAGGCTGTTTCTTTAACTTTATAAAAGGAGTAATGCCTAAAGTCAAAGGATAATGAGGACTAAATGAGGAAAATGAATAAGTAGGAATTGAATTTTACCAGATGTTAAACTTTTGGGAGAATAAAGAAGGAAATAAATATCAAGTGAATAAGCAATTATAAACATTAGTTTCACTTGTAATTATTCTCTTGACACCTGGACTTCTTTTTCTATTTCACTATCACCTAAATCCACACAAAAGGTTTATAATTTTATAATCAGGCCAACATGAGATATAATGGGGAAAAACTAGTGACACTGTGCTTTATTTGATAACAATAAAAGGTTATTACTGGAACTCTGCCAGGGCGGTCCTTCACAATCTCCCCTAACCAGGGGTATTATTAACCTTCCAACATTGTTAGTGTAAGGCAGAGTACTGCTGACAACTTGGAGCATTAGAAGGTTGAAACAAACTCTAATGTGAGTCCTTTAAGAAGGAAAATGAGCTGGTTTTCTTTTTGTTCCTTTAAAAACTCTAGCCAGAAATACCCATTATAATGAAGACTACAAAGCAGCATCAAAAAGGCTATTTATAAGAAGAATTTTTCTTTAACAGAATCCACTTCAATGTGTCGAGAAATTGCATCTTGGCTAAAAGCAGTTCCTAATGAACAGAGCCATCTAAGTACTTAACTAGTATTTAAAGTTGTCAAGGGGTGGGAATGTGCAAATTTAGCAGCAAAAGACTTTTGTTTTGCCTCAAGGGAAAGTGATGGTGGTCAGAGGGGCGAGTTCCAAGGACTGGTCCAGAGGGGGTCGCTGGTCTTGGTACTCTGCCACATGTCCATTCCGGTGGTGACCATACTCAAACTTGATCCTCAGCTCACCAATCTTAGATTGGGGAAGGATATCCGGGATCCACTCGATGATGAAAGGTGTTGGTTCCTTTTGATCTGGAGAAGTGTTACCTGAAGACCATAAAAAAAAAAAAGCAACACTGATTCGTATAATTCCAAAATTTGTGTCTAGACAGATCTTACTTGGTTCAGAAATAAAAAGGAAAAAAGTAAAAACAAACAAACAAAACAGAAAAAACAAGGAGAAGACCCAAGGGAAGGAAAAAGCTTTACTGCTGTATCTATCCCAAAGATGCTATGTGGCATCCTTGAACAATATATGACACAGGCTTAATGAAAACAAGGCCAAAAGAATCCTAAGGAGGGCCCAGACTGAGAAGAAAGAACAGATGGATAAGATTAAGAGAGACTAGAAAAAGTTAAGTTTCAGGGAAACCAGAATGAAAATTAATGTGGTTCTAAAATATATTACAAATTCTTAACCAAAGGAGTGCGGTACTGGCTTCTGTCTAGATAGATTATAAAAGAACAAAACAGAAAGACCTGAAATGAATACAAATAGAATAAAAATTTACCATAAGATAAAGGCAGCATTTTCAATTAGTAAAAGAAATAATGTTTCCTGTAATAACTGGTTTGCATCAGCCAGATAACTACCTAGAAGGAAATAAATGGTTGAAGAATCTTAAGAATCTTACCTCATACCTTACATTCAAAATAAATTTCAGAGTATCAAAGATTTAAACATGAAAAACTCAGGTTAAAGAACGCTACTGAGAAATATAAAACACTAGCAGAAAACATCTTCAAAACTATGGATATAATTAAGCACAGAAAACATGGTCCATTTAGCAAAACGGAATACAAAAGACATAACCAACTATATCAATTATAATAAATTATTAAAATTGGAGAAAAATCAAAACCAACCATATAATGTTGATAAGAGATTCAAATAAAAGTGTCACAAAAAATGTTAAAAGATGGCAATTATCAGAAAGATGAAAAAAGAAAGTTGGTATCACTGTTGCAATACTGGACAAAGATTTTTTTAGGACAAAAGTTACTTTTACATTAATAAAGTCTTGCTATATAGACTGACTGTATACACCCAAAATTCATGAACTGAAAACCTAATCCCCAATGTAATGGCAATTGGAAGTGGGGCCTTTTGGAGGTAGCTGGGTAATGAGGGTGGAGCCCTGAAAAAGGAGATGAGTGCCCTTATAAAAAGAGATACTTTGCCCTTTCTGTCATGTGAGGACACATGTGAAAAGATTGCCATCTATGAACCAGGTAGCTGGCCCTCACCAGACATCAAATCAGCCAGTGCCTTGATCTTGTACTTTCTAGCCTCCAGAAATAGGAGAAATAAATTTATAGTGTTTATAAGCCATCTCATTTATGGTATTCTGTTAAAGCAGCCTGCATGGACAAAGACCAGTATATAACTTACAATGACAATGTAAAGATTAATGAACAGAAACCTCATTTAAATTGGATGGAGTTGAGGAGCCTGTTGGGGGAGCTCCACCACTCATCTCAATTACCTCAGACAAGAAAAGACATACTTTCCATCTCCATCAGGAAGATGTTTTTCTTCTACCTTGTTATTCCATCAGGAATAAGGATCTTCTCCTCGCTTGGCAACCACTCAGCCAATCAAAGACTGTTAAAACTCATCCAAGGAAAAGCCACAATACTTTGAACTTCCAGTTTCCTCCAGTGGATTGTTTAAAATAGCCCCTCTGAACTTCCTCTTTCCTCTATAAAAAAATAGTTCCTCCTCTCTGCTCTCTGGACTTGTGCATGGTTCCCCATTATACCACATGTCCCAAACTGCAATGCTTTATTGTTTCCAAGTAAACTCATTTTGCAGGAAAAATATCTGGTTGTTTATTTAAGGTCAATACAACCTATGTCAATAACTCTGATGTGCCAAAAACACTGCATTACAATACTTAAGAACTTTTAGAAATATAAGACTTTTTTTTTTTTTTTTTTAGAAATATAAGATATTTAGAGAAGCATAATTATAGTAGGAAATTATATCACAACCCAGTCTTTGGCAGGTCAGAGATAATTAATGAAGATGAAAATAAAGAAGACTTAAATAATAAAATAATGACTCATTTTAAAGCTATATAGGACTTTACATTAGATAAATAACATCTTTGCTAGCACAAATTCATATATTTAGTGAGAAAATATTTAAAAATTTCTAAAAAATAGATATTGACACATCTTTTGACCTCAAAATAATAAAACTAGAAATTGATAACTAAGAATATAAATATCAAAAGCCTCAACCAACTGAAAATCTTAAATACAAAGTATTAGAGACACAAACTATAATTATAAACTATTTAAATATTAATAAGAATCTTTAATGTTCTTATGCCACTTTTAAAAGCTATAAAAATAAAATAATTCTAAGGCAACATTAAATTTAAAGATATAGGGGATATTATTATAGACAAAAGCAGAAAATAATTTAAAATAAATTTAGAACAATTGATAAATTTAAGAACCAGTTCTTTGAAAAAGACCATAAAACAGACAAAATTCTGGTAGAGGGCATAACTATAGACTTAGAATAGATTTTAAAAGTTAATATGATTATCATCTATACCAAAAATTATTAAAGTGTACACTGTTGACCTTAAACGAATAGCCAGATATTTCTCCAGTAAAATGGGTTTGTTCGAGAATAACAAAGAACTGCAATTTGGGATAGGTGGTCTAATGGTGAACCACAGCAAGTCCAGAGAAACAAAGAAGAGGAATGCTCTTTTATGGACTTGGAAGGGGCTGTTGTACAGTAAGAGTCCATTGGAGGAGACTGAACGCTTAAAGTCCAGTGACTTTTTATTGGCTAAGTCATGGCAGTCTCCCATTGGCTGTTATTGATTGGGCAAGGAGGAATCTTCCCCCTCTTGCTGAGGTAACGAAGTAGTATCATTTCCTGTGGGAGATACAAGGTGACAGTCTCTCTTTGTGTTGGGGTCAGTACTGTGCACAAATGCCTGAGAGTTCTTTTTCTAGCCTCCCTAATTCATTTTAAATGAAATTTCTGTTTATTAATTTTCATAATAAATTAAATTTTGAATGTAAATAGATGAATTTTGGAAAAAATAACATCAAAATTGATTCATGAAAAGATAGAAACCATGAATTCAAATGGAAATCAGAAGAAACTTAACATATTTTAGAGAATTACCTATGAGAGAATAAATTCTTTGAAACATTAATGAAACAGATATTTCCTAAGCTACTTAATTTGATTCAAAGCTTTCCAAAATTATTTTCTATAAATACCAAGCCCCTAAAAGATAGCCTCCAAAGAAGAAATCGTAGATAGCTAGCCCTATGAATAATAAAAAATCCTAAATAATTACATTAGCAAATAGAATCTATATTCATATTAAAAGAAAAAAAAGTCAAGTAGAATTTATTCCTGAAATACAGAATTATGTCAATATTAGAAATTAATTAATATAATTCATTGTAAGTGGGTCAAAAAACAAACATCAAAAGATGATAAAAAGGCATTCCTAAAATTTAATAGTAATTCCTAATCAAAATGCTTAATAAACTCTTAATAAACTATCCCAAATATGTTGTTACAACCATAAAAAATTTCATATGTAAACAATAACCAACAACCTTCTACTTAATAGTGAAATATAGAACAGCTTTTCCCAGAAAAATATTCTGTGAAATGCTAATGGTATTCCCCTAAAAAGTCTGCCCTGGTCAAGTAAGTTTGGGAAAACATAAAGAAAGTTCAATGGGTATTTTTATTTCAGGATCTTTTTAATATGCACATTTATATAATGAATTTATAATAGAGATAAATTATATTCTAAAACACTACTCCCTACTACCTCCCTACTCGAATTGTAACATTTTCTGGGATCTGAGTGTATCTTAAAACCAGGACAGTTTTCATACAGCAAAGTTTTTTCCTACCAAAAAAGTTATTACTAAATTGCCTGAGCATCTTACAATCAAGAGTCTTGGTATCAAAGAAATATGATATGTAGCATTTCTCAAATTTATTTGACCACAGAATGCTTTTTTTACAGAATACTGACCAACATCTCTTCTTCTAGACAAACCTGGAAAATGCTACACTGGAGGAGTTTTGTATAGTCTAAAATGATAATCATGGCTGCTAGCTTTACTATTATTTTTGGTTGCTCTTGAAATACTAGCTAATTTAACAAAAAAAATGATATATAAACATTTGATAGAAAACAAAATTATGATTATTTTTCAGGTGATATAACTGATTTCCCAGAAAACATAAGGAAACATCTATTATCACTATTAGGTGTTCATTAAGGGGACCAATTTAGTAAGTATACTAAATCAAGAGCTTTTCCATACATGGGCGATAAAGGGTTAGAAACATGATAAACATGCTACTCATAAGAGCAGGAAAAAATATGTGTAGGAATATAGTCATAAGAACTTGATGAAATAATTATAAATTCTGAATTTCTCTAAAAAGAATAAATACACAATTAGAGAAATGAAGGAAGACTGCTAGATAGATCTAGCGAAGAAAATTCAAATCACAGCTAGCATTCATTCATTCTTCATTTAACATGTCTTTACTGAATGACTATTTTTGACCAGGCACTATGCTATCTTGGGTATAGTGATGAACAAGAGTGTCCTAGTTCACTGTCCTGAAAGACCCTCAGTGGAGAGAGAGGCTAAAAGTACTGGCTCTAGAGTCCAAAATTGTCTGGGATTGAAGTCCAACTCCACCACTTACTAGCTATTTAACTCAGTTTGTCTGTAAATAGGGATCACAGAATCTACTTCTTGGTGGGCTGATGAGCATTAAATGAATTAATACACTGTAAATCACTTAAGATAATACCTGGTACAGAGTAGGTGCTTATTAAGTACTAATTGTTATAGCCATCATTATTATTATTATTAAATTATTCTATGACTACTTCAGTATTTGTATAACATTATAAAATAATATATTTTACTTAATATAATAGTGTAAAAATATTTTATTAAAAGTAGACAAAGAAAAAGCAATTCATCAAATATGAAAGATTAAAATGAAAAGTTTACTCTCAATACTGAGGATAACAGAAATTTAAAAAGTGATATAACATTTTTTGCCTATCAAATCAACAAAGATTAAAAAAGAGAAATTCTTTCAAACATGGCTGGCAGGAGTAAATTATATAAATATTACAACCTTTCTGTAGAGCAGTGTGACAAAAATAATCAAAGCCTTAAAAATGAACAAAACTTTTGACTCTCCAATTTCAGTTTTAGGAATTTATCCCAAAGAATATCCTAAATAAATTAGAAATAATTAAGGCTATAAAAGTTTTATCTATAAGGAAGTTAATTCTGAAAAGAAGCACTGTTTATAACAGCAAAAAGTTTGAAACAACTTAGAGGATTGATTAGAGTGAGGTACTTTAATAAATTTTATGTAGCTATTAAAACTGTCGGATTCACAATAGCCGAGAGGCAGAAGCAACCCAAGTGTCCATGGACAGATGAATAGATAAACAAAATGTGGTATGTACATATAATTAAATGTTATTCAGGCTTAAAAAGGAAAGAAATTTTGACATGTACAACAATATGGATGTTGAAGACATTATGCTGAGTGAAATAAGCCAGTCACAAAAGCACAAATAAACGCTTCTACTTACATGAGGTACCTTGAATAGGCAAATTCAAAGAGACAGAGAGTAGAGTGGTAGTTGCCAGGAGGACTAGGAGGAGGTGGGTGTTTAATGGGCTATTCTAAAGTTTCAGTTGAGAAAGATGAAAACGTTTTAGAGATAGATGGTGGTAATGGTTGTAAAACAATGTGAATGTGCTTAATGCCAGAGAACTTAAAAACGGTTAAAAGGGTAAATTTTATATTATATATGTTTTTTAACAATAAAAAAGGCTTAAAAAATGAAGTTGAAGATAGCATGGAAAGCTGTTCATGATGTATTTTTAAGTGAATAAAGCAGCTGAAGGATAATCCCATGTTTTAGAAACTCTTCATGCACAGAAGAGTCTTAAAGTTTATATACCAAAATATTAATGGTGATGTGGTCTATCATGGGTGAGATTACAGGTGGTTTTTTCCTTTTTATGAAATCTATGATTTTTATATATTAAAAATGTGTTACAGCTATAACTTTATTTTTAAAGCACTAGCTCAAATGAAACAAAACATCTTATTCCCATGATTTCCTTTACAAAATGAATAAATGTGCCTTCTTTGTTTAAGGTCAAGAACCAAAGTCTAGGACAATGTATTGCACATGGTTGGTCACACAGGAAGATGAGCTATTGAAATCACCAATCACTTACCAACTTTGAGAAAAGTTTTTAATTCCAAGGGTCGAAGCACTGGTTGCTTTTCTATACGACCATAGGTTTCTGCTATGCTCTCTACTTCCACTTTAGGGCATTTAAACAGCTCGTAAGTCCCATCCCGGTTCTGGATAAAACTACGGGTAATTTCCAAGGGCATCTGGACATGGAGACAACACCAAGAAAGGTGAGAAAGAAAAAACTTTCAAAGTAGACAAACACTTGGGTAATAATAGATCTTTTACATATTCATTAGTCCTTATTAAGTACGTTCAAATTAATTAAAACTTCCCCTTGTATTTTCAAGTAAATTCTGTCAGCAAATCTGCCTTTTCTCCCTTACATCATTCATGGCTTTCCATTTTTCTCTATAACTTTAATTTGAATCCCAGCCAAACCATACAAAACTGAACCCCTAAATGGATTCTTCATGACTACATGACTGCTACTGGCACAAACCTGCTCTAAAATTGGTTTTATTCCTTCCCATACTGCTTTGCTAGAAGCATTCTGTTCCTTAAAACTCTATTGATAGCACCTACAGCTGACCTCACATCCTGTGTGCTTCACACCATCCTTGGGACTGAGCCAGACAGAACTTGAACTGAATTTTGTCTTTGCCACTAAACAGCAGGGTGAGCTTCTCATAGCCTGTTTCTCATCTGCAAAATACAGTTAATACCATTGCATGAATAAGGTGATATAAGTAAATAACACCCAACAGACAGAAGCTCAATGATTATTAGCTTTATTCTCTCACTGGACTTTACTTTGGGTTGCTCATTGCCTCCCTAAACACCATTTGTTCCAAGCTAGAAGCAACCTGTGTGATATTCTGTATTTAAAGAAGTTCCTCAAATGTCTATAGTGCTAACATAGTCCTTTTCTAAGGTTCATATATAAGTTCTATGACTACCAAACAATTTGTTCTTTTTCTGAACATAACAATGCCTTGAAATTAAGCCAATCTTAATGCATCAAATCACATATACTGAATTTTCTATAATATTTCATTATTAAAAGAAGGGGAAATGCTCAAATTTTCAGGATCTGCTTTAAAAAATCTAATATTTCCCTTGCAAAAAAGAATGCAAACTAAGTAAGAATCATTACTCTAATGAGAACTAAACCACAGTTTGGGGAGGAGCATTTAATTGTGCTGGGCCCACTGATTTCACAAATAATAGTATATCATCTCAAATTATTTATATACTTTCTAGTTGCCGGCTGGTTAATCTAGGGCTCACAATAATAGCTAGTAGGAGGTCATTACTTACAACAGAAATTATTCCTGCTTTCTTATCCCAAAAGCAAAGAAAAAGGATACTCTAAGATACTTTTTCAAACTAGAGGGAATACCCATTAACATCGGAGTCAGCACTACAAAACCATGAATATTTCTGAACAATCTTAGTATAAAAAAAAATTTTTCTTTGGTGTCTATAACTACAAGAACTGATGCAAATATAATTTCCACACTTGCTTCCTTCTCATCCCCTCTCTGCCCTCCCACTATTATAGAAATAGACTCTTACCTCTGGGGTATCTAAGATTTGTTTAACTTGCAGGATATTAGTGATATGCCAAGTATACTTGGAAAAGGTTCCCAGTGGCAAGGCATCTTTTCGAACAAAAGCTTCAATGTAAAAAGGGGACAAAATTAGCCTATCAAAAAATAACATTCTCTTTCACTATTTGTTACTGAGATTTTAGAAAGTTCAGTGCAGTGCTACTCTTTCCTTATAGAGTCTCAGCATATTTAAAAAAGAAATTCTAGAGGCGAATAAATAATAGGGTTTGGCAGAAATGTGACAAATCAAGTGATAAGAATTTCTACTAAATAAAGTCTCTGATGCTTGAGATGCTACTTATTTTTAGTATCTTAGAAACTTGTTTGTTTGGTAAAATTATACACACAGAACTGCATTATAAAATAGCTTCTCACAACCTCTCACAACTTTAGATATATCAGAGGTCAAATCATAGTCCTTAAAATAATTACACAGAGCTTAAGCCTGCTAAGATGGTTGCCAATCCGTTGTCCTGCCTGCAGGATTATAAATGGGTTCTATCAAAATTCTGCAAAACTAGCTAAGGGATGGGTTAAAATTAATGTATTAGGCTTAATGTTTAAAATGGAAGAATCAGCATTGCCTCACAAGTCATACAGATAAGCTGTGAGGACAAAGATGTGCCTAAACACAGTGATTCACAGCTTGTACTATTCAAAAGTAGAATTAAACCTCAAACAGTGCCACAGTCTCTATTATATCATCAAACAACAACTTACTGAAGAAACAGCACTGATTTCTAGCTGTAGTTACTCTTGGGCTATCTGCCAAAGAGCAATCCTTTCTTTCTCCTTTTCTCTCTCTTATTTCCTTATAATACCTGATAAGTATCTTGAGATCTCTAATAAAAAGATGTTATATAAAAATGTTTATCTAAGATGTTATGTAAAACCAAGAAATAAGTACCAGAACAATGTTATGATAAAGTGTTCCAAGGCTAAGACTCACTCTAAAAATAAAATCTTCCTTCATCAAAAATTTAGAATTGTGAAAAATAAGTTTTAGTTTTGGATATATACTGTAATATGTTTCTAAGAAGTCACCCCAAACAACGATTAGAACTGCAATGCTTTTATTGAAATTGGTTCGTATCTAGAAAATATAGTAGGCATCTTCATTGTACTTGCTGTTCTGTTACCAAATCTGTCCTTTCTGAATCATTCCATTAACTTGTACTAAAGTAAGTATGGGGCCTTTAGAGAGTATGACCATTATTCTAAGACTGATTGGCTAACTTCATGCTCTCAGCATGTGACTAGAAGTCCTAATCCTGAAAATGCCACACCATTTTCCCAAACATAATTCTCTAAAGTCAAGACATATATTGCTACTACTTATGAAAAAATTCTCATACCTGTGGTGGAGTTGGGAAGCCGTTTTTTTGTACTTCCTATAGATATTCTCTGTTGCAAGGCATCAAAAAAGGACTGAGGAATATGGAACACCAGTGGCTCTGGTTTGCCTTTAGGAAATAAGAAACTCTTTTAAAGAAACTCAATGGACTTTCTGATGTGTAGAGAAAGGTGGAAGAAATGGAATTGAGGAACAGTAATAACCAAAAATACCACTGAGATTTCTTCAGAGGCAAAAAGAAAGCTTTGACTGACTTTTATGCATCAGGCACTGTCATCAGCCCTACCCCTGATTCCTTGAAATCATAAAAAATATAGCAGATCCTTGTCAGCCACCAAGGATAACTTTTCAAATCCCCAATTTTATAAACACCACCACCCCACAGACCTCTCCCTTGAAAGGATATATGAAATGAGATGAGAACAATAAATCTCAGTTGAGAAGGCAAACTTGATTCACTCCTGCTTACTATCTCCAGAGGCTTGCTATATGCATTCACGTCTAAGCAAAGAATTGCACATCTCTCTCAGACCGTAAGGACCATGAATGCCAGAGACTGCAACATTAGGACACTATTTAGCTAATAAACATCAGCTTTTCTCTACAAATATGATCTCAAGGCAGGTAAAACGTTTGAAAATATTT
Source organism: Macroglossus sobrinus (assembly GCA_004027375.1). Taxonomy (NCBI): domain Eukaryota; kingdom Metazoa; phylum Chordata; class Mammalia; order Chiroptera; family Pteropodidae; genus Macroglossus; species Macroglossus sobrinus. The sequence goes on along the minus strand of PVKZ01001305.1, from coordinate 103,970 downwards.
AACAACCTCTTAAGGAAATTTATAAGACACTAAGTCAACAAAAAGTCAATGGCAAGAGTTCTGAGTTTTCCTTCAAAAAAAAAAAACCATGCCCAAGGGGCAACATAGCTCCAGCAAAGAGAAAACATCCAGAACCATGTGGATAAACTTAAAGTCTCTTAAAGAAAGACTCTTAAAGACAGCTCACATGCCTTTTTGAAACAAAAGTCGAGCTAAGAAAAATTAAAATGAAAGGTTTTCTAGAATTATATAGAGACTTTACATTCTTTCAATTGATTTTGCCTACTTTCTTGTGTGTAAAATGGCAATAACAAAATTGTCACTCCTTTTGAGGCACTAAAATATTGAAATCTGGACAGTTTAGAAAAGTCACCATACAAGGGAATTTTAAAATCTTTCATCTTAAAACTAGATTATGGGCTACATACAGAGATCATTACAGCTCTAAAAGCAATGCTAACTCACCAGAACTCAGCTGAGCTAGAGCTAAGGTTTACAAATTAATCTTGGAAAGCTCTCATAAAAGAGACTAACTCACAGTCCAGGAGAGAGCTGATAGTGGCTTGGACAAAGGTGAAGTAATGGAGATGGTGAAGGACCACAGTGCATAGCTTATATTGTCAATGTTCTGTTTTCTGTTTTGTGGGGTGAGTTAGTAGGTATTCACTATATTATTTCAAACAATAACTCTTTTAAAGAAAAACACAGATTCTCTCTTTAACTCTCCTTAGTTTATTTTATTTTTCTAAAAAAGTTCTGAAGTTTTATTTATTCTGAATTAATATAAATAAAACAGCATATATCTCAAGACCTCCTTTCTTATCTGTTTCCTCATCTGTTCTAATCCTTCAAAACTTATCTTCTTTTACTGAGTGTCTGCCATCAGGCTACTATTCAGTTTGAGGTATACTATTTTAAAAATGATATTCACAAATTGCAACATATTCAGCAAAGAACATCAAAATGATATGAGGTCTGTAAATATGCCAAGAGGAATGTTTGAAGACCTGAGATGTACTGCCTGGAAAAGGGGAGACCTATCAGGCAGAGCAACGGGTATGTGTGCAGTGGAAGGGATTGTAATTTGGAAACAGGAGCAGACCTATTCCATGTGGCTACGGTGCAGAACTAGAACCAACAGAAGTATTATAAGCAAATATATACACTTAACATGAGTGGGCCTTCCTCACAACTATCACTGTTCAACAATGTTATGATCTACATCAAAAGGCAGTGACCTCCTCATCACTGGACAAAGCCTGGAAAACTATCCATCGAGGATGCTTTTAAGGCAATGGACAAAGACTAGCTGGATAGTCTACCTCTGAAATTGCTGAGGTTCCATAAGGCTATCACAATGGCACTCAAATCCAGCCTGTGTTCTCCAATTTTCCTTAGCATGTCTATGTGATATTATGTAACTATTTTAGTCTCACGTGTTTAGATTTTGTCTAAACTTTCTACCCTCTTGCTTCAATTTTAAGTTTGAGAATTAGAATGATCTTCTGAGGATTTGGTAGCATGCATGCACACACCAAGATCAAGCTATGTGTTATCTGCTGTGTTTTTACTCTTCCATCTCTCAATTCATTTTGCTTATCTTGCATTTAAATTATGTGACTATTCCTTTCTTTCACTTAGATGTCTACTTTTTTTGTAGCCCAGTGTATGCTGGTCAAGCCCAGTTACTTTTCTTATCAAAACAGAGAACTATAGTACAATTACTTTATTTTCTCCTACTTTCAGCAACGGCCCAGTTAGATAACCAATACTTACCATCAAACTGATAGTGCATGGTCTGGTGGATGCGTTCTGTGACACTAGCCAGCCAGTCTTGGAAGGATAAAGTCACTTGTGCCTCATCTAACAGCTGACCACAGGCTAAGAAAAACAAAAAACAACTTTTGAGTAACTTTTATCTTTTCTTACAGTATAAAGAATTAATTGAAGTTTGAAAAAGCTAAGGAGTTTGTGGAGATTTAAAAAAAAACAAAGAAGCTGAAATTCAAACAAATTAAGTAAAAAGGAAGAGTCTAGTATTTTTTTTTTTAAAGAATCCACTTAGGAAAAAAGAAATGAAAAACTCTGTAATACTAACAGGTCCAATAACAGTAGTAACTACAAAAAGTTTGCAGTCTTTCAACACTAAGTTGCAAATTGAAGAATGGCTGTTTTAGAGATTAATTGGTCTTATTTCTGATTAATATGTCTGTATAAACAGACTTACCATTCTATTCTACTTCTCCTGGAATGTCTTCACACATTTGAAGTATATTCCCTTTTGTTGAGATACAATGCCTTAACTATTATCCATTTGAAATTGAAATTCTCATAGATCAATGTATATAGTGATAATTTAAATTAAAAGCTATTTTTCTTTCTTGTTTGTGCCAAAGGAATAATAATTTTTAAAATTTTCTACCTGATACAGTTGATCCGTTTACTACCTGACTGTCCAAAAACATTTATTACTAGAATATATAAGTTCTTAATTAGTTAATTAAGATTTGGTCTTAAGTTATTTTATATTTATGTATGGCTCTTCAAAATCAGAGTATGAGGACAGGAACCCATCCATATTACACAGCTAACCATACCAATAGGAATTCAATAAATACTACCAAAATTGAATTCAAGTTTTTCATTATGACAAAATACACATAGCATATAATCATTAAATTAAAACAAATCTCTTTAAATAGGTAAACATGTGAACACGGAGCAAAAGTTAAAAGGGAGATGGTATACAGTGAAGAGTCTGACTAAATGATTTTTGTACAGTGTATGAGGAGTTAAAAAAAGGTTGATTCTCAAATGTCCAAGCTTAATTATTCTCAGTAGGAAAGTGAGATATATATAATATATATCATGTTCAAATTAAGTTATCTGTCTCATAAATTCAGAACAATAGCTATGCTATTGCTTTTAGGTATGTTTTCAAACTCCACTAATTTTGGAGAACAGACTTATATTGGTCTTTCTCAACAAACATTTATCATTGAATAATTACAAAACATATTTATTCTTCAATTTTAAATCTCCACACCAACTGCATGTGGGTAATACACAAGAGGAAAAAAACCTGCAAAATACCTGCTGCCAAAACATGTTGGTAATTTTTGTTGTATTTGTTACTTAAAAGCACAATTTGGCTTTGAGCATGATTTGAGACCAGTGGAACAGGACAGACCTCAGCCTCAGTGCCTAACAGTGTTCATCTTAGCACTCCTTAGGAGACAACATGCAATGTTTCTTTGGATTTATCACTTTTAGCTTCTTCAGGATGATTTCCACCTCTTTAGCCTATTCTGGGGCAGGGAAACTTACCCTGCCTTTTTAATGAAGAAGCAACCACAGGCTTTTTCAGGCCACTTTTCCTTAGATTACTGCTCACTGCATCTTGAGGCAACAGTGAACTGTTCATCTGTGCACCTAAACCACAAATCATTATAGTGTTTAATAACATGTCTGTAGAATATAAATCAATTCGATATTAATTTCTGGAGTCTAAAACACAAAAAGATTTTGCTAATTTCTAAGTGAGCTCCAGTATCTAGAAGGATATATTATTATATTAAGTTTCTGAAGCTTCACAGAAAATTGGGGGGAAACCAGAAGTGAAAGGAAGAAAAAAATTCACCCATTGCTCCCATCTCTCAGACAATCATTAATATTCTGGTGAACTATCTTCCATTTTTTCTATGAAATGGAAATGTGATTTTTAAGTAGCTGTGATTTTATCAGGATTGCCAGATTTAATGAAATTTTTAAAAATTTCAAATAAGTGAACTTTTTTTAGCATATATATGTTGCATATGTTGCATGGGAGATACTTATACTAAAAAATTATTCATTATTTATCTGAAAGTCAAGTTTGAACAGTATGTACTTCATCTGGCTACTCAGTGATCTAAATATTTCTCCAAATTCTTTATAATAATTTTTAGTAGTTGCCTTATAGTCTATCAAGTGGCTTTATCATGGTTCATTTAACTATCCCCAGTGGCTGGCCCTTAGCTGTTTCTAACTTTTCAGTATTATACATAACCATAAAATGAGCATCTCTGGACAAAATGCTTTTCCTGTACCAAAGATTATTTCCTTAAAAAAGATTATTTACAAGTAGACAACTGTGTCCGAGGAACTTTATTTTTGAATTGCAAGTTTTTCCAGGAAAGACCAACAAGTAAACATTTAACAACAATCTCTGCTCTATATTGCTGCCATAATTACCTCTTCAAAACACAAAAATAATCATGCCACTTTGGTCTCCATCTTTTCCCAACTTCCCAGCACCAAAACTCCCGTGCATGACCATCTGACCCACCTCAAGCAACATTCCCTATGGGTAGAAACATTTTTAAGACTCTTAGTGGATATTGCAAACTACTTTTACGAACGACTATGGCAATTTACACTATACTTGCCATGCCAGGGAGCCCGAATTTCACTTTTGCTTCTCATTTTTTAAATCTTTGCTAATTTGGTAGCAAAAAGTATCTTATTCTAATTTTGTATTTGTAAAAGGTATGCATTTTTCTGTTTACTAGTGAGTATGGAGTTTGGTCCACATTTGTGGTCCAGGTAATATTTTCTTTTTGGTAAATAGAGTCTAGATTTTTTGACACTACTAGGATTCTGCAGCATTTTCACGTGATGTATATGAGTCCTTAATTGACATTGGTATTATCTGAATTAAAAAAGAAACTATATATATGATGCCACATGTTGAAAATGCAAGTAACAAACTATATTCCTAAAATAGTGTAGAAAATATAATTAACCATTATCACAAGTTTTTTAAAACACTCAATAGATAAAAACCTCATAACATTGTCCTAAGGCAGGTCCAGGTATAAGACTAGGTTAAATGTTAAGGTCTGAGCAAACATATTCAGTAATAAGAGTGAAATCTGGCTGGATCTTATATTTGGCCAGTAAAACTAATTTTTAGCTTGACTGGACAAAAAATCATTAATGGAAGGTAAAACTTTCAGGGAAAAAAACATAAAAACTATTTCTTATAATTGCTGAGATTCAGTGAAACAAATAAAACACAGTAAAACAATCTCTAAAAATAATACCATCAAACAAACCAAACAGCTTCTCACCAGATACTTCATCCTTTCTCCTCTTCTTTGCCTTAGAGGCAGTAGATTCACAAGCTGATACAGTTGATTCTGAATGGCAACCCAACTGGGGCACAATAATCTCTTTAAGACCTAAAATAGAACCAATTTCTGAATTATTAATTCTAAGAAGAAGTATGGGCCCCTATCTAGAAAAAAATTTATTTTATAAAAATCCAAATCACCAAACAATGGAGTGATTGCTGGCATTAAAATAAGTTCCTTTGAAATGCAAATCAAAACCACAATGAGATACCACTTCACACCTGTTAGAATGTCTATTATCAATAAGACAAGAAATAACTAGTGTTGGAGAGGACTGGAGAAAAAGAAACCCTTATACACTGCTGGTGGGAATGTAAGTTGGTATAGCCACTATGGAAAATACTATGTAGGTTCCTCAAAAAATTAAGAATAGAGCTACTTTATAACCCAGCAATCCCTCTTCTGGGTACTTACTCAAAAAATATGAAAACATTTATTCGTAAAGACATACATACCCCTATGTTCATTGTGTTAACCACGGTAGCCAAAATATGGAAACAACCTAAGTGTCCCTTCAATGAATGACTGCATAAGGAAGATGTAGTACATATATACAGTGGAATATTAGTCATTAGAAAGATTGAAATATTGACATTTGTGACACCATGGATGGATCTTGAGAGTACCATACTAAGCAAAATAATTCAGACAGAAAAGAACAAGAACAATATGAATTCACTCATATGTGGAATATAAAACAGAAAGCAACAAATAAATAAAACAAAGGTTACCAGAGGGGAAAGGGGAATCGAGGAGGATAAAAAGGGTAAAGGGGGTCAAATATATGGTGACAGAGGGAGACCAGACTATGGGTGGTGAACATACAATTCAATATACAGATGATGTGCTATGAAATTGTACACCTAAAACTTATGTTATTAACCAATGTCACTTAAAATAAATTTAGTTAAAAAAGAGACTGTGGACCTATATTAAAAAAAAAAAACTTTCTTAAAAGAACATTAATGTCATAGGAGGCTCTACAGAGAAATGTAAAACCAAAAAGTTAAGAGCTACTGCCAACTAAAGATTATTAAGAAGTGAAAATAAAACGCATCTACAAGATAAAAATGTTAACAACACTTCTAAAGGTCTTTTTTTGAGCAAGATACTTGTTTTCCTCAACTTCAAAGAAACAAGCAAACAAAGCCAAATAAAAGAAAATTTTTGTTGTTTTTTTAGTAATATAGGGCATCTATGGAAGAGTAAAAAAAAATTAAAAGCAAAGCTAACTTTGCTAGATTCACTGTCTCAATAAAAATGTCTGATTCTTTTGATCATTAATTTCAACCAACCAACCAACCAACCAATCAACCAACCAACCAACCAACCTTTATGCAAGTGCTGACTGGGATTAAAAGAAGGAATGCTTTTCATTTGAATAATCTAGCAACTGCTTCTGAAGGTTGCTAGAACAATCTCCAAATGCCATCAGTGGAACTCTTTCATTGCCATTTTAGAAAAACACTGTGTCAACCATACCACCTACCGCTGGAATCAAAATTTAGGAAGTCTGAGAATTCCTGAGCCAATGTCTCGTCACTGGCAAAGGCACAGATGCAAGCAAAGAAATGAATGCATCTCTGGGCTGCCTCATCCTTGGAGGCATTCGACTTGGGCGATTTCAGAGTCTGGCAGGAGCAGAAGAAACGGCGCTCGGGCAAGCTTTTGGCACTGATTTTCTGCACAAAGGATGTATGCAAATACCCCAAACTATGCTTCTGGCTTGCCTTGCATTTCACCACCAAAATGTTTTTAGTAATTCTCTGTACAAGGGGACCTGTGGGTTCTGTGGCCAACTGCCAGATAGTCTGTTTGGTTTCTGGGGAGGCCTGCATTGCATTGAGGACTGAGCTCTTTAGAGTCAGAGGGGTGGCCTCTGCCTGGCAGTTCACTGCCAGCTTGATGTGCTGGCACTGGTTTTCCACAACGCCCTGGGTGGCAGCTTTCAGGCATGAGGGAACATAACACCGTCCAGAGCTCAGCTGAGTGATGATCGTCCCATCCACTGTCTGGATTGTCGTCTCTGAAACACCTAGCTCCACAAAGCATCGGTAATCGGGGCCCCGGTCTCTTTGCCGCACTGAGTAGACCTGCAGATCAGAGCCTGTTATGATTTTGACAGCTTCAACACTAGGCTGCTTCCGTGCACCATAGCGGAATATGGTTCCACATGTCTTGTTCTTACAGCTCAGTCCCCGGGTTCCATTGTATGTGCCACATCGAGGACACTTTCTGATTCCCCTCAATGTAGCCTTCCCCAAATCAGATAAGAAAGCTGGGACTTTAGTCCTCAGAGAGTTTGGTTCCATTTTTCACAGGCTCCTAGAAAAGGCAATAAGGCCCATCAGCATGAATATACATTCATATACACACAAAGTTAAAATCACTTACGATTTAGTACAGAAAGTAAAATGTAAAGAAGTTATCCACTATTTTTAAATTGTACTCTTAAAAAAATGGAACGTCAATTTAAATCTTGAAACAAAATAAAAGTAAAACATTGCCTTTCATCTCTCTCTATATTTTGAAATATCCTAACGTAACATGTAAAGCATTTCTTGAGGTTCAGTCCTGTTCTATACAACCACCTAGATTAATTAACCTAATCTCTATATGCACAATGTTTAACTTGAGCAAGGACTGGAGAATGTGAACGATTAGTTCTTTCCCTTCCACCATTCTTCAGAAAACCCAGCCCAATCCTACCTGTATGAGTTGCCAGAGCATCCAGAAAACAGTGTGACCTAAATTCATAAGACCTAAAAGGTGTTTCATTAGTTTGTGATGATCACAGGGGACAGGTGAAGACATAATCATTTACAGAGTAAATGTTACTGCTTAATCCAAAGCCTTCTGAAGTTTGATCTCCATGGAGTAATAATGTAGACATTCTATGTCCTCCTTGGCCAGCCAATGGCAAAGCTCCTGCCCAGTGTTTCACAAAGAAGATTCCAACTGCCCTAAGTGGAGATTTTGGCAGTCTATAAGTAAAACAAGAAAAAAAATATTAAAGTTATACAAAGACATAATGATTTTTTCCTCAGAAGAGGAATCTAAGTCTTTCATAAATATTTGAGAAATATTTGACAGAAACTGGCATGGAAATGGTTGTCTTGTACTTACAATTGCAAGAAGGTAAAATAGTGCTAATGTCATTACACAGGGAGTTGTCAAGAACACCTAAAGCTATAGTATATAATTGGTCAAACACTCATTCTCCTAATAGTAATACATTACAGTTTTAGAGCACATTATGTTATTCTGAGTGCTTTCACATTATTTCATTTGAACTTCAGAATATTAGTATCTTATTTGAGCCAAACAAAAACCATTTTTCAGATGAAAATTAAAAAGTAACTTGCAAAAAAAAAAAAAAAAGTACCTTGCCTGAGGTCACCCAGCAAAATTTGCAATGCGGTTTCCACTAACCCAATGCCTGCTAAGAGTGTGAATGAACCCCTGCTTTTAATTTTCCAATATTCTGAAAAATTTCAAACTTATAAAAAAGTAGGACTTATACACTGAATCTCCATATACTCACCCACTAGATTCTGTAAGTAACATTTCACTGTATTTGCTTTATTACATCTCTATCCATCCTTCTCCACCAATCCTGCTTCTACTTAGATGTATTTAAAAGTAAGTTGCAGACATCAGTTCAGCATGCATATTATTAACTAAAGTTCAGTATTTTTTAATACTTTTTTTAAAAAGGTAATCTGCTTGTTATTCTGAAATAGGCTGTTAGCATTGATTTTCTCCCTTGACCCCAATATTTTCCCTCCACATATTTTATAGTCCACTGATTAACAAACTGAAAAGTACAAAAGTCTAAGAATGAACTAATCCCCCAACTTGCATAAAGCTTTGTGAAATATGATCTATAGCAGGATTTCTCCACCTTAGCACTACTGACATTTAGGGCTAGGTAATTCTTGGTTGTAGAAGAGTATACTATGCATTGCAGGATATTCAGTAGTATCCTTGGTCTAAATGTCAGTAGTAGTCCCCATCCACCTTCTCCACAAGTTGTAAAAAAAACAAAAATGTCTCTACATAGTAGGAATTATTAGGTATTCTCATTCGGCCAAACAAGTTCTTCAGAGGGAATGTTATTACAAAGTCAAAAGATGGAGGATTTATTTTGCCCTTTACCACTAATTATCTCTGTAAATAAGACTTTTACCTTTTGAGCTTCAGGTGGTTTTTCATTTGCAAAATAGAAAAAAAAAATATATATATATATATGTGTATATATATATATATATATATATATATATATATATATATATATGAAAGAGCTTAGCTAAAAATTACATCGATAATGATGATTTACCATATCATTAAAGTGAAAAAAAGAGCAACTTTGTTCATTATGGGAGAAACTGGTTTGCCAATTATATATGGTGAAGCCTTAAGGTGCTGTAGTTTTTAGCATTATTATGAAAATTCCACTCTTTTCTCTAATTTTTTTCTTTTATTTTTTAAGTTATGCTCTGTAGAAGGCAATTTGTTAGTATCTTTCAAAATTGCAAATGCACATTTAAAAATTTTTTTTCATTTTGGAATATTTTAGATTTATAAAAAAGGTACAAAGATAGTATACAGAATTCCTGTATCTTCTTCATCCAGTTTCTCCAAACGTTAACATCTTAATAACCACGGGAAATTAATCAAAACTAAGGTTTTAACATTGGTATAATACTGTTAACGGTACTACAGACTGTATCTGGACTTCAGCAGTTTTTCCACAAATGTCCTTTTTCTAATAAACTTTTTATTTCAGAATAATTTCACATTTTCAGAAAAGTTACAAAGATAGAATACATCATGTACTACCATGGGACATTTGTCAAAACTAAGAAGCCAACATTGGTACATTATTATTAACTAAACTCTAGACTTTGTTCTTTTCACTGTTCCAGGATCCAATTCAAGACACCACATTGCACTTAGTTGTCATGTCTCCTTAGTCTTCTCGGATCTATGAGTTTGTCTTTTCTTGTTTTCCATAATTTTGGCAATTGAAGGGTCAGATATTTTATCAAATACTCTTCAATTTGGGCTTATACTTTCTCTGCATATTCCTTTTGACCCGGTAATTCCACTAATAAGAATTTATCTTACACATGTGAAATGTGGGACTTATAAGGTTACTCACCAAAACATCTCTGTGACAGAAAAACATTAGAAATAACGTAATGTCCATCAAAAAGGAACTAGTTAAATTAATTATGGTATATCCATATAATGGAATACTTTTTCAAAAAATAAAATAGTTTCACGGCTGTTTAAAAAAAGACTGAGAAAGTGTTTTATGTGTTGGTTTTTTGGACCTTTAAGAAATGTTAAGTAAAAGAGGAAGATGCGAAACAGCATTTATAATATACTGTCAATTCTGTATAAGAAGCTGGGGGAAACAAATTTGTATTAGCTTGTAAATGAAATACAAATGTTTAAAACTCTCTAAAAGGATAAACTAATAATAGTTACTTTATTGGTGAATATGGGACAAGTGTGGGAGGGAAACTTTTTACTGCATACCTTTATAGTTTATTTTTGTTGACCTTAAACAAATAGCCAGATATTTCTCCAGAAAAATGGGTTCATTTTGGAACAACAAAGAATTACAATTTGGGGCATGTAATTCAATGGCGAACTACATGCAAGTCCAGAGAAATAAAGGAGGGGAATGCTTTTATAAACCTGGGAGTCGCTATTTGTAAAAAGAGTCCATTGGAGGAAACTGAAAGTTCAAAGTACAGTGACTTTTCATTGGCTGAGTTATGCAGTCTCCCATTGGCTGTTACTGGGCCAAGAGGAATCTTCTTCCCTCCTACTGAGGTAGTAAAGTAATATTTCTTCTGGGAGATGCAAGGTAGTATCTTCCTGTTGCGTTCAGTAGTGTGTTAAGTGACACCTGCAGGACAGTTCTCCCTTCTAGCTTCCTGACTTCATTTTAAAACAGGTTTGTTTATTAATTTTCACATTTTGAATCATGTAAATATATAATTTTTTAAATGTAAATTTAAAAATTTAGAGATTAAAATAGTCATCTTACAAAATTATAATATAAGACCCCCCTTTATGCCCTATTCCTAGCACTACAACTATCTCCACATCCCCGCCCCCCAAAACCCTTACTACTAAAGAGTAACTACAGTTAACAGGCTGGCATATATCCACCAGATTATTTTCTTTACATTATAAATAAATATATATATTTAAATGTAGGTTATTTGTTTTTAGAAAAATGGAATTACACTATACACATTGCTCTGAAGTTTCTTTTCTTAACATTTTATCATAGCTTTCTTTCCATGTCAGCACAAAAGGCTCTAAACACCATTTTAACAGCTATACAGTAATCTGGAGTGTGAATATACCATTGTTTAACTAGTTCTATCCTGGGTTTTTAGTTCTAGACAATACTGCAATGAACATCCTAAACATTTATCTTAGTACATAAATGCACATATTTCAGAATAGCTTCTGAACATTCTTTCTAGTTTCCTTAAAAATTTATTAGGGTACAGAATAAGATTTTATTGGAAAAAAAAGGTTCTACTTCTAAAAATGTCTGAAAACCACATCAGTGATTTTAAACGTGAACAAGGTGAGGGGATCCACATAATTTTGACCAATAAACTAATTTACTACATTTCAAAAATTATATAAAAAGAAAGTTAAGAACAAACTTTATCATTAAAAATATCTTATTCCCCCTATCTCACTTTTTATACTCAAATAAATTCCAGGCAGATAAGCACAAAAGTGGAATTGTTAAAATAGCAGAATAAAAAAAGGGGGGCATTTTAAAAGTATATTTTAAAAATATCAGAATGATGGCCTAAATGACACAAAAACCAGAAAACACAAAATACAGATTAAATTTTTTCCTAACTGTACCAGTGTTTTTTAAAAACACTTATTATCGAAGTATATTTTACATACCATAAAATTCACCCATTTTAAGTGTATAAATCAATGATATTTACTAAATTTATAGAGTTGGACATCCATCACTATAATCCAATTTTAGAATACTTCCATAACCCACAAAAGATCCCTCTTTCTGTTTTCAGTCAATCACTATTCCTACCCCCAGGCAATTACTAATCTTTCTTTCTTTATAGATTTACTTTTTCGGGATTTATTCATTTAGATTGAATCAAACAATATTTGGCCTTCTGTGTCTGGCTTCTTTCACTCAACATAATGTTTTCAAGGTTCAACCACATTGTAGTATGTATCTGTACTTCATTCCTTTATATTGCTGAATAGTATTCCATTATATGGATATATCATTTTGTTTATCCATTCACCAGCAGACAGGTATTTGGATTGTTTCCAATTTTTGGCTAGTGTGAACACTGCTGTTGAGAACACTAACATACAACTCTTTGTGTAGACAAATGTCTTCATTTCTCTTGAGCAGACACCTACAAGTAGAATCACTGGATCAAATGATAAGTTTCTGTTTAACTATTTAAGAAGCTGTAAAACTGGCTGTACCATTTTACATTCACACCACTAACATAAGAGAGTTCCTGTTTCTCTACTTTCTGGCCAACACGATATTGTCTTCTTGATTATAGCCATTTGATTAGTGAGTGTGAAGTGGTACCTCATTGTGGTTTTAACTTGTATTTCTCTAATGAATAATGATATTGAGCAACATTTCTCACGTTTATTTAGCCATGTGTCTCTTTGGGGAAACAGTTATTTAAATATTTTGCCCATTTTAAAATTAAAACTGATATCTGATTACACAGAAAAATTTTCTACATGAAAAAAAGTATCATAAACTAAGTCCAAAGACAAAAACAAACTGAGCAACAAAAGCAGTGCAAGAGGTACACTGAAAACTACAAAACATCACTGAGAGAAATTAAAGATCTAAAAAAATAGAAAGACATTTCATGCTAATGGACCTAAAGACTTAACACTGTTAAGATGGCACTACTCTCCAGATTGATGTACAGATAGAATGTAATTCCTATCAAAATCCCACATGTCTTTTTTGCAGAAATTAACAAGATAATCCTAAAATTCATATGGAAATGCAAGGGACCTGGGAAAGCTAGAACAATCTTAAAAAGAACAAAGTAGAAATCATACTTCCTGATTTCAAAACTTACTACAAAGCAAATTAAGACAAAAAAGGATAAAAACTGTATGATATCACTTCTATATAGAACCTAAAAAAGCCAAACTCACAGAAACAGAATAGAATGATGGTTGCCAGGGGCTGGCGGGTGGGAGAAACGGGGAGATGTTGGTCAAAGGGTACAAACTTCCACTTATAAGATGAATAGGGTCTGGGGATCTAATGATACTGTGTTATATACTTAAAAATTGCAGAGAGTCGATCTTATATATTCTCACCACAAAAGAAATCGTAATTATGTGACATGATGGAGGTGTTAGCTAAGGCTATGGTGGTAATCATTCTCCAACATATAAGTGTATCAAATCAACACGTTTGTACACCTTAAAATTACATAATGTTATACGTCAATTATATCTCAATAAAGCTGAGAAAAATAATGTAGTACTGGCATAAGCAAAGATATACAGATCACTGGAATAGAATTGAGAGTTCAAAAATAATTCCTCAAATTTATGATTAATTGATTTTTGACAAGGATGCCAAGATCCCCAAACACTCACGGGGGAATATAGACCAATTAACAAATGGTGATGAGAGAGAGAACTGGGTATACTCTCCAAAAGAATGAAGTTGGAGCCTCACCTCACACTGTATACAAAAATTAACTCAGAATGGATCACAGACATAAATATAAATGCTAAAACTATAAAACTCTTAGAAGAAAATGTAGGAGTAAATCTTCATTATCTTGAATTAAGCAATGGTTTCTTAGATATGAAACAAAAAGCCTATGTGACAAAATTAAAAATAGAAAATTCTGACTTCATCAAAATTTAAAAACATTTGTACTTCAAAGGACACCATCAAGAAAGTGAGAAGACAATCCACAGAAGGGGAGAAAATATTTATAAGTCAAATATATGATAAGGGACTTATATCCAGAATATATACAGAACACATTAACAATAAAAAGACAAATATTTGGGGGTGGCTCCATAATGCAGTGGTTAGCACGCACATGTCTGCTTTAGACACAGAAGGTCCTAGGTTCATGCCCCAGGTGGAGCCATGAACCATACCCCAGGTGAGCCAGCCCCGCACACCCCCCACCCCGAGTGCACCGGAGTTGCAAGGCCCCCTAAGTGCACAGGGGGTTGGGAGGTGCTTGGTCTGGGGGGCACTTGGCCCCAGGTGCATGCCTCAAGTGTGTGGGAGGAGATCCAGTTCTTAAGGGGAAATGGCAACATCCATAGGTCAGGGATGGAAGTGAGGGAGGGAGGATTAAAAGAGGGTGGGGAAAGACTTATAATCCAATTTAAAAACGGGCAAAGGATCTAAATCAATATTTCTCCAAAGATATACAAATTGCCAATAAACACATGAAAAGATGTTCAACATCATGTCATTAGGGAAATGCATATGAGAAGTACACTTTATAGGCACTAAGATGATTAAAACAGACAGACAATAATGAGTGTTAACATGGATATAGAAAAACTGGAACTCTCACTTATTGATGATGATACTGTAAAATGGCACAGCCACTCTGGGAAATTGATGGTTCCTCAAAATATTAAAGAGAGTTACCATATAACTTCCAAGAGAATATTTGCCCAAGAGAATTGAAATACAAAAATTTGTACATGTGTTCATAGTAGTATTATTTATAATTGCCAGAAAGTAGAGTTAATCCAAATTCCATCAACTGAAGAATGACTAAACAAAATATGGTATATCCATACAATGGAATATTATTTGGCCATAAAAGAGAATAAAGTTCTGATACATGCTAAAACATGGATGAATGAACCTTGAAATATTATGCTAACTCAAAGAAACCAGACAAAGGCCACACTTGTATGATTCCATTTAAATGTAATATACAGAATAGGCAAATGAATACAGTCAGTAAATAGATTAGGGTCTAGAGGTAAAGAAGGAATTGGTGATGAGAGATTACACAACTCTGTGAATATACTAAAATCACTGAATTGTAACACTTTAAAAGTGTGAATTCTGTGTTATGTGAATTACATTTCAATAAATCATTAAAAACAGAGAGAAAATATTTGGAATGCAAATGCCAAAGAGCTGATTTCCTAAATTATAAGTTTTTACAAATCAATAAAAAAACAAGCACCATTAGAAAAATGAGCAAAGGACATGAAAAGATAGCTTATGAAAAAGAAAAATAATTTTAAATGTCCAAAATTCAACCTTAAAATAAGAGGCAAATTAAAACAATACTTTGGCAAAATAACAAAAAAAGAAGATGTTACCATTGTGTTCATGATTCTGTACACTGTTGGTGAGTGTAGAGAGCAACATCCTCTTTAAAGGGATGTAAATAAATGTAAAGCATGTACTTTGACTTAGCAATTCCACTTTTCATGAGTTACATTCTCACACTTTTAAAGGTTACCCATAACTGCTCAAGAATAGAAACAGTCTAAGAGCTGATAAATTATGGTGTAACCATACTAATATGCCAGTATAAAACCACTAAAAAGAATCAGATCTATCTATATGTATTGATAAGGAACAAGTATCAAGACAGGCTGTAAAGTGAAAAAAAGGTGTAGTACTTTGTGTATGTAACTCTGGATTTTAAAATGATGGGGTGATACACACATACAGAATATCTATTGCTTCAGAAGTGACTTGGGACTTAGGAAATAGAAAGTGGGAGGAAGAATTACATTTCACTGTTTTCAAATACTGGAATTTTAAACATGTACCAGTATCACTTATTAGAGTCTACACTGAAAGCATATACAAACAAGTAACACAACTTTTAAAGAAAATGTTTTTGAATCCTGCCTGCCTGTAAAAGGATGTCCTCGGAACGATGGTGTAAACGGACTGGTGCTGGAGGGGCTAACCCATGAATGCTTCCTGGAAGTGGTGGATTTTCACCCAGGTACTATTTGGGTACTGTAGGGCTATACAATTTGGTGGATTCTGTTTAATGCCTGTGAAGCACAGTCAGTGAAGAAATCGAATGAACATTATGAATAAAACAAAATCTGCTAACACGTTTACTGAGTACAAGTAAGCCCTTCCCATGTATTTACTCAAGCACTGCTCACCGTGATCCTGTAACAGAAGCACTATTTTACTCATTTTTAGAAATGAGGAAATCTGCTCAGAAAAAGTAATGATATGATGAATGTCTCACAGCCAGCTACCAGATAATCTATCGTAAATTTGGAACCTGCTGGATTCCTTGTCAAACCACAAGTGAGACGAAGGGGGAAGCCGAGAATCCAGAACTCTCGACTCCTGGTCCAGGGGTTCCATTACCCAGCACTGCCTCAGAAAACCGCAGAAAAGCCGCCGGGACAATAGGGAAATACGTATGGGGACGGGAACCGCGGAATGCGCACCTAGCGCCTGGCTTCCGGGACCGGGCCGGCCCCCAGACGCACCACCCGGGACCTGTTTCCCGGCCTCCTCCCCGAGCGACGGCTCACTTCTGGTCCTGAGCAGGCCTAAGCAGAAGCATCACCTGGCTTGCAGCCTGCTCCATGGACAAGCTTTCCACTGGGATTCCAGGCTCTACACCCTTGTCCCCCGCCGCCCCCGCCTTCTGTCAACACAGCCCCCTTACCTGCTCTGCGCCCCCCCGCGCGGTCCCAGGGCCCCACGCTGATGACCGCCCTCACCTCTTCTCTCTTCGCCTGCCGCGGTCTTTTACAAACGTGGCCAAACCGTTCTCTGTAACGACAGTCGTTATTGGTCAGGGCCGCCCACGCGCGGCGAGTCCCCGCCCACCCCATTTCGCGTTGCCTAAAGGGAGTTGTAGTTTCGTTCCCCCTGAGGCTGCTGAGAATTGCTGCGAAATCCGCGTTTCCCCCAGGGCTGTAATGCTCAGGTTCTTCACTGGGCCCGGAGTGCTTCTGGCCAACCCTTCTGGTACAAAAGGCGCTGACACAGCTCTAGGACTGGTCATGACTGTTTCAGCACTGAGAGAACCCTATTTAGAGTTCCTTTGGTAACTGATACAAAAATCGCCTTAGTTTTTTTCTACATTTCTAGCAGATGACGGCTGTGACTTAACCTTTTGTGCAAAGCGGTCTTGTTCACTAAAGTATGCGCTGTTTCTATCACTTTTGTGTTTATAACGTAATCTTTTTCTCCTTTTACTCTGACATTAGTTTAACATTTTCCCTTATAATGAGTTGAAATCGGTTCCCTGTACGTCTTAGTTCTAGTTCTTGGAATTAACACAGAATAAATCGAAATGCTCTTTGTTCTTGGTTGAGGATAGCTGCTGAGTGCATTGTATTAAGGGTGAGGTATGTGTGTGTATTGTAGATTTCCCGCACCTTTGGCCCTGGCTTGGCTACGTGCTAGTGGTGGCGCTGTAGACAGGTTGCCTGGGAAAATGGATCTTTCCAGTACTAAGGTTTGTTGTTTTCTCTTATACTGGAGGTAGAGGGAGAAGGGCACATATTTCCAAGATTTTTCCAATTTTTGCCTTCCTGTTTAGATTATAAATTTTTTAAATGACGGAGGAGTGGGGATAAAGGAAATTTTTTTAAATGATCATCAGCTATCCTGGATCATCTGGATGATCACCTTCAAACAATACTGTGGAATTTCAATGCCTCGTTGTGTTTATAATTGTATTGGTGCCAAGTGATTATCTAAAGCAGTTCTCAAATTCGGGAGCGCTGCTACTAGCGTCTAATGAGTAGACGCCATGGATGTTAAAGATCCTGCAATGCAAAGGACAGCCCTCACGACAAAGGATTATCTGGCCTCTTTTCTTCCAAGTGAAACACTCAGGGTTCCTCTATTCCTTCTGCAAAAAAAGAGCCTTGGAAAAGGAATTCCATTATAGAAGTCCTTTCTGAGGCCCCTTCTTATAAATAGAAACCTCAGAATTTAATAATATGCTCAAGTAATGGTTTGGCATTGCCTGCTTTCTCTATTCTCTGAACATCATTGTTTTAGCCTTGAGATAGATTTTTGTTGTGTCACCTGATTCAAGTTATTAATTCACAGTGAGCTTTCCTGGCATCTAGATGTATTGTAATACTATGATTATTATACTACTTTAAGGAAATGTAACTTTTAGAGAAGTAATATTTTAAAAGTTCCAACTTTGTGGCAAACCAGGATATGAAAAATAACAGCAGTGACTACTTATCAAGCACTTAGCAATGTTGCATGCTCTGTACTAAATGCTTTCCATCTTTATCCATTTAAGACTCACAACAACCAGCATTTCTGTGAACCTCCTCAAAAAATAAAATATGTTTTCTGACTATGAAGAAATTAAGTGAGAAATCGGTAACAAAAATTATGGGAATTCCAAAACACATACAAGTAATTCATGGTATGTTAATTTTCAGTTTATTAATATTTTTTACCCAGCCACTTTACTGAATTCTCTCATTGTTTTTAGAGTTTTTCCTAATTGTCATAGGTTTAGAATATTAATTAATATGTAATAGTGGATAATCTTGTCATACTGACCTAAAGGAGAATGTTTCTAGGGTTTTCTCATTTGCATAAGGCTAACTTTTACTCTAATTACAGGTAGAAGAAAGATGTCTATGTTCAGAATTAACTTTCCTTTATTACTTTCAAAGATAAATGCTACATTTTTTTCTGCAACTTGCTTTTTTCACTTAATATCATATACTATGTTTATATTTCTAAGTCAGTACAGCACATGATCCTGTACCTCATTCTGGTCAATGAATGCAAAGTATTCCATTGCACGGCTATATCAACATAGGCTAGACCCTGGCAGTGGCAAACAACCCTCATATCTATGTGGCTTGAAACAACATGCCTCATTGTTTTGAGTCAACAACCTTAGATCATCTGGGGACACTGTCCTGCATTGTTATCTTCTTCACTCCAGCACCCAGGCTGACAGAATGCCCATTTTCTGAAATACTTTTGCAACCATGGCAAAGATATACTGGCTCTTATAGCTTCTGTCCAGAAATATTCTAAATCACTTTCACTATATTTTTTTTTAGACAAAGCAAGTCATATGGTCATTTCTAAGTTTATCAGTCTGGAGAAATAAAATCTTCCCATAATGGGTACTCTATCTAAATGTATAACCTGTCCCGATTTGTATGAAATATTCATATTTCTGTGACTCAGACTCCCAACAGTTGCTATCATGTTACTCATTAGTGAAGTTGGCTTGTGATATTTCCATTCTCTTACTTTTCTTGTCTGTTTTGGTTTCAAGGCATTTAGTCTCATAAAATAAATTTAAGATTATTCTGTCCTATTCTCAGGGAAGTTTGTATGGTTTTATTGGTAGAATGTTCGATAGAGCTCACCTCTAAATCTGTTTCTGCCTGTTTTGGGGGGACTGTTAGTGTTGGTTTTGTTTTTTTGGTGTGCAAGTTTTTAACTACTGCTTGAATTCTTTGATGGTTATTTGACTACTGAGGTCTTCTGTTTCTTCTTGAGATTGTTTTTTAGTTTTTCCCATACCTAGGAAATTGTTTGTTTTGTTTTGTTTAAGTTTTCAAGTATAAACATATTATATTGGTATTCTTATATTTTCTTATACATTCTTATATATAATACATTTTTATATATTCTTAGCATTCTTATCTTTTTTTAAATTAATGAACGTTACTTTTTAGAGCAGTAGTAGGTTCACATCAAAACTGAGCAGAAAGTACAGACTGTGCCTGTGTATTCCCTGTCCTCACACACAACCCTTCTCACAAATGACATTGTGCACTGCAGTGGTACATTTGTTAAAATTGATGAAACTACCTTGACACATCATTATTACCTAAAATATATAGCTTACATTAGGATTTCACTGTTGGTGTTGTACATTCTACGGGTTTTGACAAATGTATAATGACAAGTGTCTATTACTGTAGTATCATACAGGATAGTTTCGCTGCCTAAAAAATCCTCTGTACTCCGCCTATTCATACTTCTCTCTCTCCCAAGCCCCCCCAAACCACCGATCCTTTTACTGTGTCTATTGTTTTACCTTTTTCAGAAGGTTATATTGTTGGAATCATAGAGTATATAGCCTTTTCAGAATGGCTTCTTTCATTTAGTAATATGCATTTAAGTTTCCTCATTATCTTTTTATTGGTTTTTATTAATAATAGACTTTATTTTCATTGATATTTCATTTAATATAATTTCAAAGTAGGTTTGTGCTCTAAGATGAGCCAAAGAATAGATTTTCTAAATCTCATAATAGATTGTTGCACACTGTTCCTCTAAGTAGGGTTTGGGTTTTCAGGGTCCCCAATGTTGTCACCTAATATTTTATCTCTTGAGACTTTATGTAAAGAGACAGAAAGAAGAGATAACATCAACATATAAAAATCAAACTATATGAATGTATTATAATAATAAGCTCTTGTGCTATATACTACTTACCTCTTTAGGGTTGTAATGATAATGACAGATATTTTCTTCTGCAAAGTTCAGTATGGTTTTTGTTAATTTGTTTTATTATTATTATTATTTTAAATTTATTTATTTAAATTAGTTTCAAGTATACACTACATTGGTTAGACATCTATATAGTTCATAAAATAATCCCCCCAATTGTTCCCTCTATCCCCTGGCCTCCACCTAGCCATCATATTAATGATAAGTGCCTTCCCTAGGCCATGCTCCACATCCCTGTAACCAACTATCAACTACTAATTTGTACTTCTTTAACCCTTCACCCTATTCTCCCAGACCCCAAACCACCTCCCTTCTGTCATCACCAAACTCTTCACTATATTTGTGAGTCGGTTTTTGATTACCATTCTTTAATCCTGTTTTTGATACTTGTTTTTTCTTCTTAAAGAAGTCCCTCCAACATTTCCTATAATACTGGCTTGGTGATGATCAATTCCTTTAGCTTATTTTTGTCTGGAAAGTTTTTTATCTGTCCTTCAACTCTAAATGATAGCCTTGCTGAATAAAGTATTCTTGGTTGTAGAACCTGGGTCTTCATCCTGTCGAATATTTTTTTCCAAGCCCTTCTGTTCTGTATAGTTTCTTTTGAGAAATCAGCTGCCAGCCTTATGGTGTTCCCTTATAAGTGATTAACTGTTTTTCTCTTGTTGCTTTTAATATTATTTCTTTGTATTTAACCTTTGGCATTTTAATTATGATGTGTCTTGGTGTGGGCCTCTTTGGGTCCCTGATTTTTGGAATTCTCTGAGCTTCCTGTTGTTTTATGTCCATTTCCTTCACCAGTTTAGGGAAGTTTTCCATTATTATTTCTTCAAATGGCTGTTCAACATCTTGATTTCTTCAGTTACACCGATTAGATCGATATTTGGACCCTTAATAGTGTCCCATATGCTCCTTAAATTATTTTTATAATCTTGGCATCTTACCTCTTACCATTCTGCTTGTGTGTGTTTGGCTTTCCCACCCTCTACATAGAACGTTTTATCCTTTTCTTTACTTGCTTCGTTTATTCCTTTGTTTATTCCATTTAATATATTTCTCATCTCAGATAATGTTTTCTTCATTTCTGACTGGTTCCCTTTTATAATTTCCAGTTCCATTTTTATATTTTTCATCTCTTTGTTGAAAGAGTTCTATACTTCCCAAAAGTTCATTGAGCATCTTTATAACCAGTGTTTTGAACTCTACATCTGTTAGAATACATGACTCCATTATATCTGGATCTCTGTTCCCTTCTCTCATATTGTTTCGTCTTCCCATTTTGGCTGCCTTTTGTGACTGTTTCTACGTACTAAGCAAAGCTCCTAAGTCTCCCAGTCTTATTAGTGTGGATTTGTGAAGTAGTTGTCCAGTGGCACAGTCCTGAGAGGGGTTCAGCTACAGACCAAACTTAGCTCAAACCTCTACCCTTCTGAGGCCACCTGCCAAGATGCAGCAAGTAATCCACAGATGCTGTGCTTATAGTTGCCTCAAAAGGCCACACCAGAAACTGAGGCCAGCTGCCTGCAATGTAACTCTAGGTGTTGCTCAGCAAGGAGCACCTGACTCACTGAGGATACACTTGGATGTGGCTTGGGTGGGGCCGCGACTTCGGGGAGGCAGAGCGACCTCTGTTATCCAGTTTGATGATGTCACAGCTATGGTGGCACTGTGTCTGCACACTGGTAGAGGGGAGGGCTCAACAAGGAACAACGAATACTGCCAGCACTTCTGTACAGAGCAAGTCTTGCCTCAGCCCTCACTCCAACAATGTCTCTCTGTAAGTCCCTGGTGCCCTCTGCTCTTAGCTGAGTCTGCACTGATGCTCACAGTGAGCAGGTCCATCTCCACAAAATCCATTTGTGACGCTACCTCTTTAAGAGGCTTTTGCTGCCACTGCTGCCACTACCGCAGCCTCAGTCTCACTCAGCCGCTCAAGACTGAGTAGCTCCGCAATCCTGCAGTCTCACTCAGCCGCTCAAGACTGAGTAGCTCCGCGATCCTGCCCTGTCCTACCTTCTGCTGTTGCAGGGTGATTTCTTGGATTTCTCCCTAGTTATATGGCTTGTTCATCAAGATCCTAGGCGATTTTTCCTTGCTGCTGCTCCTTGTTCCCATCACAACTTCGATTTGGTTGCCAGAGGGATGAACAGAGCCTCTATCATCTACGCCATTTTATTTTTCAATTATAGTTGGCATACAGTATTATATTAGCTTCAGGTGTACAACATAGTGATTAGACATTTATATACCATTTATATAAGTGATCACCCTGGTAAATCTCATACCCATCTGACACCATACATAGTTATCACAATATCACTGACTATATTCCTACATCCCCATGACTATTTTGTAACGACCAATTTGTACTTTTTAATCCCTTCCTGTTTTAATCCACTTCTCAACCACCCTCCCATCTGGCAACCATCAAATTGTTCTCTGTATCTGCAAGTGTTTCTGCTTTATTTTGTTCTTTAGATTCCACATGTAAGTGAGGTCACTCTTCTTTCTCTGTCTAACTTGCTCCACTCAGCACAATACCCTCCAAGTCCACATTGTTGCAGATGGCAAGATTTCATTCTTTTTTTTTATGGCCAAGTAATACTTCATCATATGTATGTACCACCTCTTTATCCATTCAGCCATTTCGACACCCAAGTTGCCTCCATATCTAGGCTATTATAAATAATGCTGCAATAAACATGGATTCATATATTCCTTTGAAGTAGTAGATTTTTTTGGATAAATACCCAGAAGTGGGATCACTGGGTCCTTCTTTGTTTCTTGTTATAACCTTTGTTTTAGAGTCTGTTTTGTCTGGTTTAAGTATTGCTACACCAGCTTTTTTGTTTGTTTCTTTGTTTTTATTTTCATATAATATATTTTTCCATTCCTTTACTTTTAGTCTGTATATGCTTTTTAATCTGAAGTGATCTCTTATAGGCAGCATATGTAAGGGTCTTGTTTTCTTAACCATTCAACCACCTTATTTTCTGATTTGAGCATTTAATCCATTTACATAATGTAATTATTGATAAATATGTAGTTATTACCATTTATTATTCATATTTTTTATATTCTCCTTCTACTCCCTCTATCTTTCCCTCCCTTCCCCTCCTTCTCTTCCTCTTCTATTCTAAGTGATAACTTTGCTGGGTAGAATATTCTTGGTTGTAGGTCCTTGCTTTTCATCACTTTGAATATTTCATGCCAATACCTTCTGGCCTGCAGTTTCTAATGAGAAATCAGCTGCCATCTCATGGCAGCTCCCTTGTAGATAACTAACTGATTTTCTCTTGCTGCTTTTAAGAATCTCTCTTTGTATTTAATCTTTGGCATTTTAATTCTTATTATTTAAAAAAAATATTTATTTTTTTAATGGTGACATTGGTTAATGAAATCCAATGTTTCAGCTGTACACTTTAACAATAAGGCATATATATATTTACACTGTGTGTTTACCTCCTATAGTTAGATTTCTTTCTGTCACCACATATTTGACCCCCTTTTTTTGTCTACCTCCCCTCTCCTCCCGCTCCCTACCTTCTGGTAACCAATAGTCTATAGACCAAGTCCATGAGTCTCTGTTTGTTTGTCCTATTCATTTATTGCTTTGAGGTTTATATCCCACACATAAGTGATATCATGAGATTTTCATCTTTTTCTATCTGGCTTATTTAGCTTAGCATGATTATCTCGAGGTACATCCATGTTGTCACAAATGGCAGTATTTCATCTTTTCTTATGGCTGAGTAATATTCCATTGTATGTATGTACCACAGCTTCTTTAGCCAGTCATCTATCGTAGGACACTTCAGTTGCTTCCATGTCCTGGCCACCATGAATAATGCTGCTATGAACATCAATGTGCAAATATCTCTTCAGATATAGGTTTTTAAGTCTTTGGGGGTAAATACCCAGTAGAGGGATTGCGGGATTATTTGGTAGATCAATCCTTAGTTTTTGAGGAAACTCCATACTGTTTTCCATAGTGGCTGTACCAATTTGCAGTCCCACCAGCAGTGTATGAGTGTTCTTATTCCTCCACATCCTCTCCAGCATTTGTTATTACTTGTCCTGTTGATTACAGCGGTTCCAACAGGTGTGAGATGGTATCTCGTTGTGATTTTGATTTGCATTTCCCTAATAGCTAGCGATGTTGAGCATCTTTTCATATATTTGTTTCCATTCCTTTCTGGCTTGTAAGGTTTGTACTGAGAAGTCCAATGAAAATCTAATGGGTTTTCCTTTATAAGTTACTGTTTTCTTCTCCCTGGCTGCCCTGAAAATCTGTCTTTGTCATTGATTTTTGATAATTTTAATACAATGTGTCTTGGTAAAGGCCTTTTTGGGTTGAGATCATTGGGTGTTCTGTTGACTTCTTGAATTCCAAGCTCCAGCTCATTCCTTAGATTTGAGAAATTCTCGTCAACTATTTTCAAACTATGTGTTTGAAAATGCTTTCTAGTCCCTGCTCCTTTTCCTGGCCTTTAATAATGCCCATTATTCTTATGTTTCCTCTCCTGATGGTATCAGCTAGTTCTTATATTTCTTTCATTATTTTTCATTCTTCAGTTTCTCTTTCTTTCCTTTTGATTTCTAGATTTCTGTCTTCGGTATCACTGATCCTTTTCTCCATTTGGTCGATTCTATTTCTCAAGCTTGCTATTTCATTTTTCAAATCTTGCAGTATGTTCTTTATCTCCAGAAGTTCTATTTGGTTCCTTCTGATGGTTTCAATTTTCTTGCTAAAGAACTCATTGTGCTTAACTAGTTGTTCTTTCAGTTTCTAAAATTGTTGATATGATTTGTTTTGGATCTCACTGAGTTTTTTCAGAAGTACCATCCTGAATGCTCTGTCATTTAAGTTGCATATTTTTTATGTCTGTAAACTTATTTTCTGGAGATTTTTCTCTTTATTTCTGAGATGACTTGTCACCTTGGTTGTTCATGTTGTTTAATGGGCTATTTATCCACCTGGGCATTAATAGAAGTCTGTTCTGCTTTTTTTTTTTCCCAGAAAGATTTATTATATAATGGTCTCTAGCCTATTGCAAATAAGATGTTTTTCTTTTGTTTTCCAGTAGGTTGTGAGAGGAGACGACCACAGCATTTATCTACTCTGTCATCTTGACTGAAGCCTCTCCTTTACATTTTAACTCAAGACCAAAGCTATTCAATATCTCTGCCATTCTCCTAATAGTAATCTTAGAACATTAACCATTCCTCCTATCATATTATTATTGTCCAGTATTTTAGTTCTCTTAGAAAAAGGCACTATTTAAAAAAAGGCACTGTTATTGTGTTTTATAGAGTCATTATTTAAATTACATATGTACAACTCTTTTCTTCTTCTTCTTATTTTTTTGTAGCTCAAATGTTTGTTCTGGGATTTTTTTTCTTCCTGAAATATATACTTTAAAGGTTTATTTAGTATCCAATTCATTGTTGGCAAATTCTCTTGGCTTTTCCTTTTCTATTTCATCCTCATTCTTGTATGATGGTTTTAGGTGGGTTGGTTCTGCAGACTGAAGATATATTCCCAAATTCTGGACTATCAGCCTGCTGTAGACATATTTGATGTCAATCCAACTGTCATATCATTGTAGTAGTCTTTTTTCCTCTGCTGATTTTACAGTCTTTTTTGTTATGACTATCAGCAATTTGACTCTGTATCTAAGTATGAACTTCATTTTATTTATCCTTCTTGGATTCATTGTGGTTTTTGAATCTGAGAATGCCTACCTTTCAACAAATCTGGAAAATTCTCATCCATTAGCTCCTGGTAAATTTTCCATCCCAAATTTTCTCTTTATGGAACTTGTTTTAATGCATTTTAGACTTCTCATTCTATTACCCATGCTGTCTTCATATTTTCTACCCCTTTTTCTTTGTACTATTCCAATTTATAGATTTCTTCACCAGCTGACTAATTTGGTTTAGTCAGCCCATTTAATTAATTTCCAGAGGTTCTGTTAGCATCTTTTCAAATTCTGCCTAATCACTCAATAGTCACTTCTTCCTTGCCCATATTTTTATTTCATCTTTTAAAAATATATGGAATTTAGTTATTACATATTCAATATATGTCTAAGGTCCTTGGAGGTCAAATTCTGCTTTTCGTTTTTGCTGAATCCTTTCTAGGTTCTTGTTTCTCATACGTTTGATAGTTTCTGATTGTGAGCTCCCAGTTGATGATTTCAATCTATGGTAATCCTGAGTGGCTTGGGTGAAGGATACATTCTTCTAGAGAGGATTTGTGAGTATCCAAACTACATATGGGATTCCTACTAATCAGTAAAAATAATCAAACAATTTAATCAAGAAATGGAAAAAAGATAAGGGCAGACATGTCAGAAAATAAATACAAATAGCCAATTATGGAAAAATGATTAATTTTACTCATAATTAGGGAAATACAATTGAAGAGATAATTTTATACACATCAGATTGGCAAAAATAAAAATTAAGGACAATCAACATTAATAAAGTTAAGGGGAAATTAGTACTGACATTATTGGTTGGAATATAAAATGGTACAGCCTTTTAAGATGGCAATATGACAATACATAATACAATTTTTACAATTCACATTTCTTTAACCCATCACTCAATTTCTAAGTATCCTAGAGAAATGGTATACATTATGTATTCTTTAACTGTAGTTCCATTTATATATATATGGAAGTGACTGCTCTTTGTATTTCTGAATGGTTGAATTGTGGGTTTTCTGAGTGGTCATTTACTATTGTGATTTATTTATAATTTGTTGTATTGTAACTTAAAAAATTATCTCTATTTTAAACTTATCTCCATTTTTTCCTCTTATTTCATCTCTCAACAGCCAACTCCCTCCAACCCCACAATCTGTTTTTCCTCTGTGTAGTATTTGATATTCTTGACTATTTCTGTTCCCTTAAACTTTTTTCCTCCTTGATTTCTGCAACATCACAGATCTTCTGTATTTCTCCCACCTGTCAGGTCTTTTCTCATACTCCTTTGCAAGCTTCTGCGTCTCTGCCCCTTTAAACACTGATGCACTTAAAAGTTGTCTTCAGTCTGCTTCTCATTGTAGCCCCTCTCTGGGTGATTTCAACTCCATGATTGAAATATCACCAAAATGTTGATGACTCTCATCTCTCTATCCAGCCTAGATTTCCCTTCTAGATATTACCTACTAGATATTTCTACCTGAATATCACACATGTTCAAGCTCCATATTATGAATGATGGAATTCATTAGTTCTCATCTTTCCTATAACTATCTTCTATCCTTATTCACCCTTATAAACTGCTTTTTTCCCTTTTCCCACACCAGTCACTAGCCCCACCATCCACCTAATTGTTCAAGCCAGAAACCCTGAAGACACCTTGACTAAACACAAATTATGGCTACCTAGGACCTAGAATAAATAAAAAATTCAAGTTACTTGTCATGGAATAATGAATTGGCCTTGATTTAGTCCTTTAGTTTTAGCTCTTATCACCTCATACCCAGTACTCTAGCCAGTGGTACTATCAGCACATGGTAGAAAGCCATTTGGTTAATGCCAGACTGTTTGAGATAACAATTTAATTGACTCAGCAAACATGTATGATGTATTGAGCACCTATTATTTGCCATGTACTTGATATATACAGCATTGAAGAAGACAATCACCAGATTTTAGTTTAGTGGGGGACATAGGTCATGATGGTTTGATAAACTACCAATTTAGCTTATGGATAAAGAAAGGAAGGCCTTTTAGAGGAAGTGGAGCATTAAAGACAAAGGGCAGACAAAAGGCCTTTAGGTAGCAAGACCATGCAATGGGAGTCTCAGTCTCCAGTCCACACTCCTTTGCCAGTTGGCTCAATGTTAGGCTTTGTCAATAGAGGACACTCAGGGAACATTGCAAGATGATAGTGATGGCAAGGCACTTCCCTTACAGATTGATTCTTTTATTCAATGTGGGAGTCAGAGGATCAGTATACAGAAGAACCAGTGGTGCTCCCTTCAGTGGTCCTCCCTTCAGTGATCCTCAGGACCTGTCCTGGCTGCACCCTCAGGCCACTCTCCTTTGAACTGCAGCTGCTTCCATGGCAGCTTTGCCTGCTTCAGGCTGCAACTGTCCCTAGGACTGACATAAATCTGAATTTATGTCACCCTATTAAATCTGAATTTCAGTTAAATAATAATTTTTAGTTCATATTCCAATTTTTTATTGGCTAAAATAAAGAATATTTCAAATTTTTTATTGTCTATATCTGGGAACCCTATTTCCCCACCAGCTGGACCATTTCTATAGAGCAGCTCTGGTCCACAGCCTCTGGCATGCTTCCTGACAGGCTGCACATTCCTGTGGTAATCAAGCCCTCTTTGAAAAGGTCAATCTCAGGGCTCTCCTAAACCCTTACTTCCTTCGTTGTCTACTGTCTATAAGTAGTAGTTACTTTTCTCTGAACCTGCAACTTCTGCATCCCTTTGAGTCCTTGTTTTACCCCTTTTAGAAGTTAACCACCTTAGTTACTCTTTAACAACCATTTACACAGAAATTTCCCTTTTCAAATGTTAGTGTTGGTCTCTGTCTCCTGACTGGACCATGACATTAGTGTTTCCTTATTCAGGAAACTGAAAGATGAGTGTGGAGCAGAAGAGCTTCAGGGAGAGTCAAGAATTGTTTGCTCTGAAGTTAAGTACAGATTTCACTTTAAAGATTTTAGATTATATCCTAAATGGAATTTGAAGCAAAAATTTTCAAGCAGGGTAGCATCATGATCAGATTTCCATGTTTAAAAGAGTCCTTTGGCCTTCTGATTCTGGTAGAAAGTTGTTAGCAGCCTAGTTCTTTCTTTCTTCTGGAAACCATAGAGAACAAGGAAAACATGACCAGTAACCCCCATAAACATGTTTAGTGAAACTAGAGATGTAGAGAAAAACCTAACCAATTTCATGTTAGAAGGAAGTGTGATACTGGAGGCCAAGACTGCAGTGCGGGAGCAACAGGGATAAGGAAGGGACTGGTGGTGTCAGATCTCAGAAATCACTAGCTAATATTCACTCTGGGAAGAAAGCCAAACCAAGTGGGCCTACCTTAAGGACTGAACAAGTGTGTGGGAGCTGGGAGGAAGGGAACGTGTGAAATACCTAAGAGGTCTAGAGATGCTTTCAGAAAGCACGTTAGGGGATGTCCTTGAAGGTAGGAGTTAGGTCCCTTAATTGAAGGAACCAGGGAACTCAGATCTGGCACAGAACCTCTCTGAACAAGGTCACAGCCCAAAACAGGACACATGGCTACAATTTTAGAGATAAGCATTGTAGCTACAGAGGACGAAGATCAGAAACCTTGACAGGCTCTCTTCATTCTCCTGCTGGTACTCAAGTCTAGGAAAATTCAAGTGTTTCAAATGTAAAAAGAAAGGAATAGTACAGCATTTGTACAAAGATACTGTAACTAAAAGTATGAAAAAGCAGCAAAACTTGAGTTTCCTTGGTGAGATATCCAAGAAAAATATTCCCACAAAACAGTTGAAAATAACATATTAACATTCCAATGTTTTTAAAAACCTAATAAAACAAATACAGCTAAGAAATACAAGAATTCATGGAAGAGATGTCCCTAAATTTAGTAAGACAGAAACTGGTAGCACTTAGGAAACAAAAAGACAAAACCATTTCAATAATGAAAACTAAATTCTAAGGACCACAGGCAAGTCTGGATACCATACAAAGCATGTTAAGGAACAGAGATTAGAAATAAGAAAAGAAAATAAAAAGATAAAAATAATTAAGAACAAATGATAGGCAGAGGAGTTCCAACATATAATTGAAGATGCCAAAGAAAACCAGAGCAGTGGAAATAGTACAAATATTTACAATTCAAGAAAACTTCTGAAGTATCTTAATGCATGTGCTTGTCTCAAGAAGGGAATGTTTCTTCTCTTGTACAGTGTTTTTTCCTGACAATTTCCTCTTTTGCCTGATTTTATTCCAGTACTTGTCTTCTCACATCCTCCATACCATTCAATAATCTGCATAGCACAACCTGTCAGATAATTTAGCTCTTTGATCATCAATCTGGACTGGGTGCCATCATTCTAAAGTTGTTATCCTGGGGCTTATTTCACTCCTGTGTTGGATACTGTTTCTAGACACATCATATTTTTTCTTGATTTTGATGGAATGTCTCTAATAGATGAGAACCAGTGAATGGGAATAAAATCTTTTGAGAATGTGTCTAAAAATACCTTCATTTTGTTGTCATAATAGTGTAATTGGATAATTCAAGCTTTTGAAGACAGTATCCCACTGATCCCTAGTTTCCTGTTTCTGTTGAGTATTATTCTCAACCCTTTGCTACATGGTAAATTTTAGAATGTTCTATGTCTAGTGTCCTAAAATTATATGATGGTATGCCTTCATATGGTTTTTTTATATTTATAGTGCTAGTTCAATAATAGCCTTTTTATAATCTTGAAAATAATTTCATTTGGAAAATTTTTATGATAAATCCCACCCATTCCTTTCTTAGTTCTTTTCCTGGAACTCTTATTGGTTGTATATTAAACCTCCTGAGTTGATCTATATTTATTTTTTTCCCCCTCTACTTCTTATTTCTGTTCTAGAACATTTAGTCTTTTAATATTCTCACTGAATTTATTCCTATTTTAGCTTTTTCTTCAGACATTTTACTAGTATCCTGTTCTAATTTCTTGAACAGTTATCTTTTTTATCTCAGGATTTTATAGTTCTTGGAAGTTTTCTGAGTTATTGTTTACCTTTTACAATTAAAGTTCTTCTCAATTTATGATGATCTTTGACTGTCTTTATTTAAAAATAAAATACCAAAAACCTCTTTGGAAGATTTGTGTACATGGGCTTATTAACTGGCACACTCCACTCTAGAAGGATTGGTGGCCAGTTGACCTTCAAATGTCAGCATCTGTCTTTTCTCTCAAGAGTTAGTTTTTTCCTAGAAGGACACTCTAAATCCTGGCTGGTATGTAAAGTATGGCTATTCATATTCTGGAAGTGAACAAAGAAGGAGCTGGGACCTTCATTTATCCAGTATGTAAAATTGTGCTTAATCCCTATTTTCTGTACAGCATCTCATTCTAGCCTAGTAACCCTGAGTCAGATGGCAACTTTCTCCCTTTTCAGTTGAACTACTATCAGAATAAATAACTTCAGCCTCCAACTTTAGAGGCCATAATGTAGCATCCTATTCAGTTAAGACACATTCATATACATTTTATTAAGGCTCTTAGATTAAATTTTGTTTTGGAGGTATATTCTTCAAGTTCTAGACACAATAATGAGATGTAGTGACGAAAAAAATGTAATAAATAATCCCTACAAAAGAAATATATTTTGTTTATAGGAACCATCATTCTTTCATTGAGGGGTTTGCTTTTTATTTCCTATAAATAACATTTTATTTTCAACTATGACCACAAAAGCACCCTACAGCACTTAGTAAACCTCTCTTTGTATATGCAATCTAGTCCTATCACCTGCCTTCTCAAATGACATAGAACTCTAACACACATACAAAAGGAAGCTAGGCAAGCAAAGGGACAAAACTAGAATAAAACTACAATGTGAATCTCATTTTCAACAGAGATAATATCAACAAGGAAAATGAAATCCTGGTTTCATAATGAGTTGAATCTAGATAATTCTATTATTTTTTTTTTTTTTGGTATTAAATAGTAACCCAATGCAAACTATGGATTTTGAAATAAGATTAAAAAAAAAAAATCTAACAAATATCTAAATGATATAACAATATGGCTAGACCAAAAAGAAAAAAAAATAAATCTCACACAATAATCACTGCAAGAAGATCCCACAGGTTATAGAAAACATAAAGGAACTTTAATATCCAAACAGTCAGGGCAAATAATACTGAATAACCCATTAAGTGTGAATCACTTCAGGTTTTTTACAGTACCAGATGTATTTTAAAGTAAAATCTGAATGCATATTGCAGAGAATAAAACCATTTTAAAACTTATAATTTCCTTACCTGATACTAATGCCAGTATGTTTAGACTGACAAATCTTTTAAATGAATTGTTTTAACACTAAGAGTAAGATTTAAACCAAAGTTAGCAATGTTCCTGAAACATGAATTTGTTCAGTAGTAACTTTTCATCTTGAATAACTTTCCTTTCAAAAAGTAGTCAATGTACATTTTAAGATGTGTGCAAGAAAATACACTGCCTAATAAAGTGTTACTTGAGAATCAAGATGAAAAACTATACTTTTGCTTAAATTATTGATGCCCAAATAAGCTACCCTGCAGTCCACAGATGTATAGTAAATAGAATATTTCTGAATCAGAGGAAATGAGGGCTCTAAAATAGAAACATAAGCCAGAGAATCTAAAAATAGCTTCCTGGTATTTTATTTTTTAAGTATTTCATTTAAGCTGCTTTTGGTTGCATGCCCTGATCTGTAGAAGTTAACAAGGAAATAAAATTTCCATGTATTTAGAAAATTTAATCATATTCCATAAAACAATGTTTAACGTATCAACACTTATAAGTACACAGTGACTTAATGAAACATCAGTACAACTGCATAGAATTGAGTTCCAGAGAATTATATACTTATGAGCTGTCTTTCCTGGGCTCTGGTTTACAAGAGTATTGGCTTAGAGACCAGCATAGAGTCATTTGCTCCTACTTGGAAGATCAGGCCAGAAAACTCTAAGATTTCACAGGCCTTTTCTGTTTCTAAATAAAATGCTAGGAGCTCTCTGAAGGTCTTAAAAACGACTGACCATCCAAATATGTATACTGGGGACCCTTCCCTTTTGAGAGTTAAAGAAGAAGGGAGTTTGTGACTTTCACTGAAAACAAAATCTCCAATAACTCTTCTAAGAGACTCTGAAATGTACTAGAAATTTCAAAACTAGCACACTGCCATCAAAGACTAAACCTCTTAATGCTCGGAGCCACCCCAAAATAATAAAATTGGGAACTCCAGGAAAATAGGTACCAAAAGAATCAAAATAATGATTGCACTGAGGATTCTCCTCTTTGAAGGCTGTTTAAGGAGGTAGAATTTTAAGTTTTTTTTGTTTGTTTATCTTTTGGCCTCTGAACATTTAAAAAATGCTTTGCCCGGCTGGTCCTTCGTGCTAATTTTGGAGTTCACAACAAACCCCAAGCCCAAACTAAGGATATTCTACAGTTTCACAGCTATTATTTGTACTTATTAAGTTGATTTACTCCTTTTGAGTAAATACAAACTAGAAAATGGCAGATTAGTATTCCTTTACATACAACTTTGTCTCAAAACTCTTGAAGAACAAGAGCCAATAACTTTATATTCAAAGACTACCAAAGTGTGTATTTGATTTTCACATGCAAATTAAAACCTTCTAAATCTCCTGTCAACTCTGCATACCTTTAAGAAGGAAATGACATACAAAGTTTGTTAACTGTGCAAAATATTAAATTGCTAAAACATTTTACATAAAGAAATCATACATGTAAATGTAGGAGTTGACAATGAAATTAGCACGGGTTCATAAGAACTTATCACATTTCAGAGATTTTCTTTAGTAACAAGTTTTGTTTTTATATTTCCTGGTACACAGCAAAATTTATCACAGAAGATAAAAATCCGTTTAAACAAAGTCAACAGGGAATTCTTGAGGCACCTTCTTATATAAAACACAAGATGAATGCAATTATCAATCCATCTGAGAAAAGTTTTCAATCTAAGTGAACATCATTTTTTTCCATTTAAGTATATTTTACAGAACTTTAATAAGGCAAGACAAATTTGTGAAAAAATGTAGATACAAAAATGATGTAAACTAATAATTTATATTTAAAAACCCCAAGGGAAAACAGTAGAGATGGGATAGTTCAAACAACACCTTAAAAAAAATAACACCTAAAACAGAATTGTGCACAAGCTGAAGATTACAAAGAACTTCTAGACTCTGCACAGTTTTGGTTTTTGTTGTTTTTTTTTAACATCTTTATATTACATGTTCGAAATTATATCAGGAATGCAAACTAGACTGCACACTACTTTAGTGGAAAAAAGTTCAACATTGTGCAATTTTCTGCCTCTTAATTTTAAAAAGTGGCAGCAATCCCTGCATTTTTATTTGAAACAAGGATCTGAGAAACTTTATCAAAAAAGGTAATGAAGGCAAAAATTGGCAGACATCCAGCATTTTGTTTCTTTTTAAAACAATGTGGATGATAAGTAATTTCATGATTAAAAAATGAATCTTTTAAATAAATACATTGTATCTGACATTTGCACTGACTGATTTGATAAATCTTTAAGTAAACAACGGCTTTACTACATTCCCTGTAGCCTCAAGCCACTGGCTTTAGATTCTGGAGTTCTTTTTCACTGGGTTTCATACCCTGCCACTCGATACCCTGCAGGCTGATTAGCCAACATGCTGCCATTCTGTCCTGGAGGTGGCTGTACTCCATAATTTGGTCCCATCCATGGTGCAGAAGACTGTGTCTGACTGGTAGAGAATGTGAAAAAAGCAGAGGGAAGGGGAAATCCACTGATTAAATAAAATGTAATGTCAAGAACAAATAACATGTAGGAAATATACTTTTTCTTAAGCCCAAATATAAGAATAATTGTTATGCTAAGAAAAGCAAAGACAAAGTTATTTCTCTTAAAAACAATCCTCATAGATTTAATTTGTGCAGTTTAATTTTAGTTTAATTACAACTAAGATAACCTTAACCTGTAAACATTATACTCTTTGACCTCAAAAAAACTCATTTTTCATCTCTGGAAGGAATACTGTCCCTCTGAGTTGGACATACATTCAATAAGCTACTACCTGAAATTAACTTGAACATTGGTATGATAAAGACTAGCATTTATATTGATAAAAAAAAAAAAAATATGTTATTAGCATATTTAAGCTCATAAATTTTTCAACATCAAGATTTTTAAAATAAAAACTGCAAAGTATTTTAATTTGTTTTTCAGAAATTTAAGTAAAATTGCATAATTCAAGGTGTATAAAAGCTTTCATGTAAAAATGTATGAATAAACCTTTCTGCACAGAAAAAAAGCATAATGAATAAAACTAGCAACAAAATAACTATATCATAAATTGCCAAGTGACCCTTAGTCATATAAAAAGCTTAACAACTATTAAGTTCCTATTTTCTTAACTATTAGATGCTTCATTACCAAAATTCTTATAATGCTGTGTATATCTCAAAGCAACATATTTCTAGGCAAAGTTTTAAAGAGATATGCTTAACTATAAAGTAAAAACCACTTTAAGTCCTTAAAAAGCTAAAGTTATGCTTTAGAAAGAGGGTCACATTACTTACTAATTACATAAAATCTCTTCCTATGTTTTTAACATTTTCAAAGAGTAACAATAAAGGAAAATAGCAAATATGCTTACTTAAATCCCTGTTGGTTCCATGCCTGGCCATACATTCCATATGCAGGTACTTGCCAACCATTAGGCACATACTGGCCAATTTGTTGTGCATTTCCATACCACTGTCCCCACTGGCCATAAGCTTGTGGATATCCAATTTGATTTTGCTATTAAGTAAAATTATGAAAAATAATTTAGTATTATCTGAAGTTACATGTCTTAATATATCACAATACATAGCCATAACACATAGGGACATCATAATTAAAAGGATAAATAAGAGTTTAGAAAGTGACTGTTTTAAAATAAAAGTGGGTTTATATTGCTTGTAACTCTATGTGATGTTCTGAACAGTATATTCTTTGTAAGGCAGTAGGTAATGCCCTAGTAATAAATACTAAACTCAATATAATGTTTTATAAACTATCCACATGACTATTTCCTTTAGATAACGAAGATATAAAGATTATTTATTCCTAAATTCAGTTTACTTAAGAAACTTATAGTTTGAGATTTTCTTACTCCTACCTTGGTACTCCATTTACAATTTTCTCATAGAAATCTTTGTGGGATCAAGTTAACCACAAAAGCTGCCTGGAAAAACAAAAGCAGCAAAATCTGGAGGAAAATGTCAAGGCCCTAAACATAGCTTTATTTTTGTTTCAAATGAGTCAACCATGCTTCTGAATTCTCCAAATAATATGTGAATAAATCTAACAAGTATTAAAAAAAATGTAATACCCTGTTAGGTTTGTTGGAGCACTATTAAAATCCATTGTGTGTGAGTCAACTGAAGCAGTCACAATTATCATGTCACCATTGTAATCCATGAACCATCACTTATAGGAAGAGCCCTTATATACTATTCTTTTGGAATGAGCTAGAAACTTGTTAACAAGGATTATCATAAATATCATTTTGAAATAACTGTATTAGGATTAACCCAGCAATTACATTGCAAAGTCAAGTACTCTCTCACCTGTTGCACAGGATTTATCATATCAAGAGTTTCTTTGCCCCAATAGCACTTCACAACATGACCTTCAATGGTAGTTCCATTAACAGAAACAATTGCATGTGCCGCACTTTCATGGGAATTGAACCTATTGAAAACAACATTAAGAATCACCAATATATAGTATTTAAAATACTTAAAAATACAACCTATTTTAAAAAGTCAAGTCGAGCCAGGCAGCTCATATAAAGCTATCAAGAAAATGACATGTTTTCTTTGCTTTTTTCCCAAAGTCCTTGTAATTCTGGAGAAATTTCTTTGAATAGAGATGTTTTGCTACTTTGTATTGGAAGGAGGGAGCTATTAAAAAAAGTGGCATTATGCTAAATGCTAGAGAAACTTATATTTCTTTGTAACTAACATAAATTTTTAAGAAAACTACTTTTGGGGAAAGAGTTTTTTTTTTTTAATCATCTTTACCGAACAAATGAATATCCTTTATCTGGAAAGACTCGAATTTCCATTATTTGTCCAAATGGTGAAAAAGTCTGACGCATTAGTTGTTCTGTTAGACAAAAAATAAAAACCACATTAAGTTATATTAAAATCCTACAAATATTAAGCTTTTCAGTTTAAAAATTAATCCCAAGATGCCACATAGGTAAAGCTCCCATACCTGTTAGCCCAGAAGTAACACCTCCACAGTATACAGTACAGTTGCTTGGACTAGACTGATTTACAACCTCATCATATGATAGCTGTTTGGTGTTTGCTGAGGATGGAAAATTTTATATTTTTAATTCATTAAATAAAATATTCAGAAAGAGAAATGTAGCATTAACTATACTACTGAAATGCTTACATAATATATATTACATTTGATTAAAGATTAAACCTCCCCGGCCAAGAATGTCTTATTACTTGGTATTCTCTAATAGGAGACTTGACATTAAAGATAATATCATTTATTATTTATAATTACAAAAATGAAAACTAAGTACATTTTTGAACAGTAGTCTTGATTTGCTTCTCATCTATTTCTGCAATAAGTCTCCGGGAAGAGCTCTAACATTTAAAATCTAGTGTATTTTCCTCCAAAATTCCACATTTCCTTTTCTTCTCCAATACACCTACACTCATATGTACTCTTTGGAGCTGGAGGCTTTCGGGTTGCCCAGTTAGTTCTGATTTGTCTTCCACCAAGCCACTGGCCACCCATCTGTTGAATGGCATTTTCTGCATCCTGTTCCGCACATTAGAAACGACAAAAAAGCCACTATTAGTTAATATTAAACAACTGTCACCAGTAGAGAAAACTCATTGTTGCTTTTCACAAATGGTCTTTGAATAAAAATGCTTTATGAAATACAATATATGACAACTCAACTAAAATGCAATGCTTTTAAATTATCTTTCTTTTATTTTTACTTAGATATCAGACTTTGACAATGTTAATTGCCTAAAAATGTCCAGAGTTTCTGAAAGTAGCTATTATGAAGTTCATGTAACAACTCAAGACTATTATCAATGAAAATCTCACTTTATACAATACAACAGTATTTTGTTTTTCATTTCATCCAACAAGTAAATACTGACCAGCTATCATGTTCTAGATAGCAGGTTAAGTGCTAAGGATATGCTGCTAAATGAGGCAAACATAGTCTCTGCTGCTGTGGAGCTTACATTCTTTTTTTGGGAGAAATAATTAAAAATTGTGATATATGCTATGATAAGAAACAAAAGGCTGAAACAGGTTATGGACATAGGGATCTACTTTAGATAGCATGATTAGGGAAGGCTGTTTTGAAATGACATTTAAGCTGAAACTGTCCAGGTCAAAAATATCAGGGAAGAAAGCCCTGGTGAGAGAAAAGCATTGTAAAGTGTGTTAAGGCAGCAAAAAAGATTGGTCTGCATCTGAAAGAAGAACGTGAAGATGACCAAGCTTCAGTGGAACCTAGTGAGCGAAAAGAAAGAGGACCAGAAGAAAAGAACAAAAATTTTAAGTAAGAAAGTATCATAATTTGATTTATGTTTTAAGAAGGCCATTCTTAGTGCTAGGAAGAGAGTGGTTTAGGGAGATGGGTAGTAAAAGGAGAAAGATATTTTATGAAACTAATATAATATCCAGATTTAAAAACTGTTAGTGGTCAGGACTAGTACAGGAGCAGTGAATGTCATCTAAAGGATGTCAACAGAATCACAGGTGTACAGTAAGTAATCCAGATAACTCCTAGATTCTTGCTTGGGCAGCAGGTAGGGCAGTGCTAGCATTTACTGAAATATATATGAGGGAGGAGTGAAATAAGTTTGAGAAAGAAACAAAGAGTTCCATTTTAGACACATTAAGTTTGAGATGTCTGTAAGACATCTAAATAAAGACCATTTATAAGTGTGGAGCACAAAGAAGTAAACTGAACTGAAGATATAAAATTAGAGTTATGAAGAAAAAATCCTGGGACAGGGCCTTGAAAAACATTAAATCTGAAAACCTGATAAAGGAAAGTACCAGCTAAGGCGATTAAGAAGGAATAGCCAGTGATGACGGAAGAAACCCACAAAAGTATACTATTACAGAATCAAGGAAGCAAAAGGTCAAGAGGTAAGCTGAAAAAAATAGTGCTGGAAGACAGTGGTAGAGTTGGTAGAGAATGAAAGCCAGCTTAGAGTGAACTGAAAAAGTAAACGGGGTGCAGCTTTGGTTGGTATGTATCAAATGTGGGCTTAACCTAGCACAAAAGAAACATCAAATTAAAGGCCATTCTTGAAACACATAAAAATAAAATACATTTAGTAGTCCCCTCTTATCCATTGGGATATGTTCCAGGACCCCCAGTTGATGCCTTAAAATGTAGATAGTACCAAACCCTGTAAGTACATTTCTTCCTATATATACATACCTATGATAAAGCTTAATTGATAAATTAGGCACAATAAGAGATTAATAAGAATAGAATTATAATAATATACAATAAAAGTTTTGTGAACATGGTCTCTCTCAAAGTATCTTATTGTACTGTACTCACTTTCACTTAAAGAAGGCACTTCATGGCTTCTCTTTGGAATATCGAATTACTAGCATCACTACTCTTGTGCCTCGGGGCCATTATTAAGTAAAATAAGGGTGACTTGAACATAAGCACTGTGACATCACTACAGTTGATCTAATAACCGAGATGGCTACTAACAGGCAGGCAGTGTACACAGTGTGGCTATACCAGACAAAAGGATGATTCATGTCTTATGTAGAACAGAGTGAGATTTTATCACACTACCTAGAATGGCATGCAATTTAAAATTTATTAATTGTTTATTTCTGGAATTTTCCATTTAACATTTTTAGACTACAGCTGACCATGAATAACTGAAGCAAAGGAAAGTGAAACTGAAGATAAGGGAGAACTACTATATTCTTAAAAAAAAAAAACAAACATATATATATATATAGTTTACCACACTAACCAGTTTGAACTCCATGAGATGTTTAACTACTATTGTGGGTTGAACTGTGTCCCTTAAATCGATAAAAAGTTCTAACTCACCCACTACCTCTATAACTATTAATGTGACCTTACTTGGAAATAGGGTCTTTGCAGATGTATTAGTTAAGATGAGGTCATACTAGGTTAGGGTGGGCACTAAATCCAATATGACTTATGTCCTTATAAGCAGGAAAAGCCAATAAGGACACACACACAGGGAAGAGGATTATGTGAAAGTGAAAGCAAAGAATAGACTGATGCACCTAAAAGGCAAATAAAAATACCAAGGACTGCTGGCAACCTAAAAGGGAAAGATGAATTCTTCCACAGAGCCTTCAAAGGGAGCATGACAATGACAACACCTAGATTCTGGAGTTCCATCCTCCAGAACTTTGAGAGAATATATTTTGTTGTTTTAAGCCATTCAACTTATGGTACTCTGATACAGCAGCCCTAGGAAATAAATACAACTATTTGCTCACCAAAGAGGAAAAAAATTTTTTTATGGTGTATGGTTGTGAATGGGAGATGAAATGGAAACATATGCACACAACTCTTTTGAGAAGCTTGATTCTAAATTATAGCAGAGAAGGGGGATATAAGGAATACAGGGTCAAGTGTGGTTTTGATTTAAGACATACCAGAACATGCTTTTTAGCTGATAGAAATGATCCAGTGGAGAAGGAAAGACTAACACAGGATGAAAAAATAAGCAGAGCACATATTATACAATTCCACATATAGAAAAATGTTTGGGACAGGGAAATCTATACAGAAAGAAAGTAAACAAATAGTTGCTCAGGGCTAGGAGGGGAGAAGGTGTAAAAGGGAAAGGACAGTGAGTTAGCACACTACTTGACTTTGTAATATATTCACAAGGTTCAAACAATACAGTGCAGTGAGAAGTTTCCCACTCTGTCTCTGATCTGCCTAACTCTCATTACCTACCCCCAAACAGGAAACCCTGCAACAAGTTTCTTATTTATGAGCAAAAGTAAACACACACACGTGTGCGTGCATATGTCACCCAAATATATGCTCCCTTCCTTTTTATACAAATAAGCTTTTTCACTTAACAATATATCATTAAAATCTTCTCATAATCCATACTCACTGAGCTTCCTCATTCTTTTTAAAAAAACAATGGCACAGTATTACATAGTATGGAGAACACATCAAAGATTTTAACTAGCTGTCACATGAAATATGAGCTTTTCTTTCTTTATATACTCTACTCTCACCTCTCATTTGACAAACTGCAGTCCTTTCTTTTTTCTGCAAAAACCAGAAATTTCAAGTTCATGCAAATTGGTGTTCAGTAAATATTTGTTAAATAAAAGAACTGATGAGACAGTTCTGAATACATTAATAATTTAAAAAGACCCTGTCCATTGGAGCATTTTATTAGCTACATTAAATTATCATGGGAATATAAAACAGGGAGATAATTAATTAAATATATAAATGAGATTTTCAGTATCTATCTTTGGCTGACAATTTAAACATTTTCCCTTTCTATATACTGAAAACACTTTATGAGTACTTTGCATGCATAGATACTAAATAAAAGTTGAATAAATGACCAAACAGGAAAAAGAACATATCCTTTAGTAAGGGTGTTAATTATCAGTGAAAGGAACAAATGGCAGATGAAAGAAAAGATTTATAATGAAAACAAAATGAATATTTTTATTCTTTACTCCTGAAGCAGTGTACATGCACTTTTTCTTGAGCTCACCCATTTGTTGAAAAAGGAGACAAAACCATATCCCTTAGACTTTCCTGTTGCCATGTCTTTTACCACTCTGGCATCTCTGAAATCAGAAACAATCAGAAATTTAGGTTTGTAAACTCTCCTCTGGATATCAAGTGAGAATTTCATACACAACTCATTTTCATGTTTCATCTTCATTAAAATAAACCTTTAATGCAAATTCACCTTTTATTCTATAAAACTTATGTATTAGCAAATGAGGCTTAATTTTATGAACATGCAAATCAATAACTTCTTAAATATGTATATATATATATCATACAGAAATTGCCTCCCATTTCAAAAAGTTTTAAGCTTTTATTAAGCATGGTGAAGGCAGCTATTCACATGAATTACTTAACCACTTATAGGGTTCACAGGCACATGAGATGAATGGCTTTCTTTAACCATGCAATTTATAATTTGCTATTACCATATACTACCTAATCATTAAAAATTTAAAATAGAAAACTGAAAACTAAGAGAATAAAAAAGTTGTATATTCCCTAAATTAATTAAATTATTT
Organism: Macroglossus sobrinus; assembly: GCA_004027375.1. NCBI lineage: Eukaryota > Metazoa > Chordata > Mammalia > Chiroptera > Pteropodidae > Macroglossus > Macroglossus sobrinus. The sequence continues at coordinate 61,177 of PVKZ01001305.1, read as the reverse complement.
TTCTCAGATTAATTCATACCCCCCTTTTGGACTACGGGCAAATTTTGAGAACTTGACATTTTCAGAAATGTTAAATCAATGAAGAAAAATACTAGACACACACTTTAGTTTTAAACTATATATGAAAGGATTTTATACTAAATTTTAAAACAACAATCATATAAGATTGATTGGAAACTACAAGATATAAAAGCAAAATTTTAAAAAGTCAGAAAGTAAAAAAGCACGCCAACATTTATCCACTGTGAACCGTAGCTTGTAGTTAGCCAGGGCAATTCTGTCCATTCTTCAGAGATACTCTGCAAAATAACCAGAGCCCTATTATTTGAGATTGAGTAAAAAACCCAGCCATGATAGCTAAAACTCCATACCTCAAAAAATTGGACTCATATTGTGCTTCACAGGCAATCTGCTTTTAAGTTAGCCAGGTATGTCACAATGCTTGTTCTCTCAGGACACATGAACAAAACAGGCACTTTCACAACAAAAACCCAAGTCAGAAAGCCATGCAATATAATTTTATATTAAAGTATACATAAGCATATTGTGATTAATTTAGGAGTGATTTATTAATTGTTTAGAGTCAAAATGGCAAAGAGGTAGTGGTGAAAAGGGAAAACTAATGCAAGTCACTTCTTAATATGTAAAAATACTTATTAAATTATCTGTATGGTACACATACATTTAATTTGGTAGCTGATTTACTTCTATACCAGTATTTGTAAGACTACCCTAAACTCAAGGAATAGGAAGAGTTTACTGTATTAATTTAGGAAAGAAAATACTACATTTTTATACTAAGTATTTTAATAGATCACCATTTACTGCCACATCTTCTGTAAGTCAAAAACACTGTTGTAGGATCTCTACTGAGAAAATCTGACTATCATGAGAACCTTTCAATATATAGTTATCAATTTATTTCCTTTAACAAGAAAATTAGGAAATGATGCTACCCAACTAAAAAGAGTTCTTTTAAATTTAGGAACACTAACTCCTTGGGTAGCCTAAAGCTTAGATATTATACATTACCTCAACTGAAAATTATTAAACTTAAGAAAAGGCCTTACCCAAGAAAAACTATTATGTACATCAATAATCATGGTTGACCATAATGAAATCTACAGACTAAAATTATGATACCAACATATTTAACAAAAAGAAATTATTGATCCATGATTAAAGTTACAAAATTACTAAAATTTGAATATTATTTAACTTAAACTCACTGATTGTTAAATAATTTTTTACTAATCCCAAACTAAAATTCTGATGTTTTCAGAAAAGTTACTTTAATTAAATTTAGAGCATTTAATAAAATAGCTACTTAATCTGTTCAACTGTTAGAAAAATTTCTTCCTAAAGTTGTTTAAGAAAATGTTAGCTTTGAAATATGTTTAATTCTTACTTATTCCTAAAAGGATTCTCTAAGGAAGCAGCAGCAAGTATCTAGATCAGTGTTCTTTAATCTTTCTTTAATCCTTTTATGGACCTGTGACTACTCTGAAAATAGGATAAACTCACAGAAGTACTTCCTACCAAAAGGAAAACAAAATTGTGCATACAGAGATTTTATAGAGCCTTTGGGAGGCTAAAGGTTAAGACCTTCCAGTCTAGATATTTGAAAGCAAGCTAACCAACATCAAAACCCTAAAACAAATTAAAAGGAACAATCAAGAAGTTAGGACTTCACTTATTTCCCTAATCCATTCTCACAAAGAAAAATGTCACCTGGCAGAAGAATCCATTTATAAACCTAATCTCACAATTGCCTTTAAAGTTGGCCCCTTACTATGCTTACTTATCCTCCTAACAATGAACTATAACTTATCAAATGAAAACTGCCAAAATTCATCACCAACACCACTGGCATTTACTTTGCAGTCTTTTCACCTCATCTCTATGGTTGGTTTGTTCATCAAACCAAATGAAAGCTAGTGTTTCCTTTTTATTACTCTTCCAGATAAAACAAAAATAATAAAGCAAACAAATCCTAAAAAAATCCTGTTTTCTAAATTCAATGATTACTTCTAAGAGAGTTCTATAATCAAATTATTATTATTTTATTATGGCATGTTTTTCAAAAGTTCTTTTATGATGAGTACTATCTTGAGTGAGCTCTTTTCAAAGGCCTAAACTGTATGACTAATAGCAAATACAAGCAAGACAGATTTCACAAATTACTAAAAGGCATTATTCTTATTCTTATTCTTAATGTTGCTGTTGTTAACAGTAACAACAAAAGGATAGATACCTTGGGATTAACATTTAATAACTGCTTTTTAAGTTAATTTGTTAAGGTTTCTTTTTGTTAAAATATATTAACACAAAATGCTTGGTATCATAGAAGTGCCCAAAGAGTCTAAATTCCTTAGTCATAGCACAAGCCTACTAAGATTATGACCAAGCTAGCAAGAAACTTGTATAGCAATATGTCTAATAGTAAATTTATCTCTTAACAGCTAAGGCTTATTGAAAAAGGATTTTAAGATTTATTTATCAACAGGAAAACAGTGTTTGGCTCTTAACTGTTTCAATAGTGTCTAAACAATGTAATATATTATATTCAAGTGTTAAAATTAATGTCCAAAATTCACAATAGATTTTCCAAGTATTTCTAAATAAGATTGTTTCTAATTAAAAGCATTTTACATTTATCTTCTGTTACTTACGATATTCTTCCAAAAGGCGCAAAAGCAGCTTTTATATCTTCAGTTGTAATTTCTGGACTGAGATCACCAACAAAGACATGGAAATGATCTTATAAGGGGAAGGAAGGGGAAGTGAAAAGAAAAACAAAATTTTAGAATTTAAAAAATACTAAAATCTACTCAATAAAGTATTCTTAAAATAATTTATGGATTATAGTAACATAAGCAAAACACTATCCTGTATCTATATAAATCCTATCAATTTTTAATGTAATGAATCAAGGTGACAATACAAGAAAGATTCTCCTAAAGACTATGATATATCTAACTGGAAACTGACAGTTATATTTCTACTTACAGCCATGTACTGGTCTAAGAAAATAAACTAATATATAACAAGTTTTGCAAAAAATATTACTGACTTAATAACCATCCTAATAGTAATTATTTACATTTATTCAGTTTACCACTATATTAAAGCTTTACAAATTAAATAGTGGTATTTTGAGTTATGTAGACTAGATTTGCCTCAGTTAAGATGATTTACTGAAGCTAGCTACATGATATACTTGGTTTAACCATATTTTGTGAAGAACAATCAAAGAAATACCTTGCATTGCAACAGTTTGATGTTAAAGTATTTGACAGTTTTCTCAAAAGCCAACAGTTTTGGTTGCCCAGACATTACACCATTCAGTTTATGTGAATCCATGTGCAAGTGAACTAAGACTGAAGGCAACAGAATGAAAACAGTAATCCCTTCACTTTATATTAGAGCTATTAAAAAAAGCATTGGAGAAAAATAACGATCCCATATGTGAAGTTAAAAAAAGACAATGCTCAAGAAAGAACACTTAAAATAACAAAATAGTTGGATCAACACTTTAAAATAGACATATCAATTTGACAAAGTATATTTGGAAAGAAGTTACCCCTACTTGGCAGGCCTTAAACAACACTTTGGGTTGCCATTTGGGAAACACAGTTTCAGGAGCAACTCAAGCAATCAGAAGATCTGGATATGAAGCATAGATCGTGACCTCAAGGAAGCAGGGTATCTTGCCCTTTAGTTGGTGAAAGTATTTCTAAGGCATCAGCTGCTACCAAGAGGGTCAGAGAGCTTGAAATAGCACCAAAGTAGTGGACAAGCCACACTTAGTCAACACTGGGAAGAAGGGGGAAAAATATTGCCAAAGAGACAAATAGAAATACAACCTCCTCCCTCCCCGCTCCCCCCAGTATCAAACAAAAAAAGTTCAGGTGGTTAGTGAATACCCTTTCAAGAGATTTCATTTTATGTTTAAGAAGATACAATTACCTTGTGAACGCTGTGTGCTGACAACGGTACTACCTGATGACAAAGATTAGATTTGTTCTTAAATTTATTAACACAAACACATTCAATCATATCTTAGGATAACGATCAAAACATTACTGCAAACACGTATGATGTTTATATGCTTTACAATAAAACTACTGAGTACAATACAAATAAATGTTCAAAGAGTATAAAATATACTTACTGCTTGTATCTTTCTTTTGACTGCTGGGGGTTGTTGCCCAATTCACTTTGACTTCCTAAAAAAATTTTTCTACATTTATATTCCATAAAAATAAAGCTCGAAATCAGACATTACAAGTTTTGCATCTATAAACACATAGGAAGGTGTATGTTTGAGATGAAACATGCAAGGGACTACCAATCCTGGTCAAGGTTTCAATACTTATTTTTAACTACATTTATGCAAATGTTAATGTTAACAAATCCTAATCTTACATACTTCTCTGTTAACATTCAACTAATCTTTCTTATCTAAAGTACCAATAAATTTTTTCCTTTTATTCTTCCCATTAGTACCCAATGTTCCTAGATGTTTTATCTAGGCTTGAGTAATTCAACAAATGTTTTAGTATTTACCATGTGCAAGACACCATGAAGAAAACGAAAATAAACATGCCCTCTAAAAGATTTATCCCACCTTTTAAATATTAAGATTTGCTGTAAAGTGAATACGTTTCTAAAAAGGAAACAAAACTATACAACTTAAATTTTTCAGTGCAAGTCACCTTCTTTAATTATGACAGCTTACCTTACCCATTATCTTCCGCCCATTCATAGCAGCTAGTGCTGCAGCGGCATGACGATGCTCATAAAACTCCACAAAACAATATGGATCATTTCCAGCTGTCTGTTGAAGAAAAAACACAACAGCCATTTTTTTTTTTTTTTGAGATTGTTGGGAAACACTTAATAGGCTAGAGAAATCTGTGAGAACCAAAGACAACAGCCAATTTTAAGTTTTATACCCCTATTACCTTAAAATTATAATATCTCCACGGAGAACGGAGGGTACATTCCACGAGTAAATCTTTAGATAAGGAAATATACACTTAAAAATGAAATATTTTTATAGAAAGCTATCTTCAACAAGTTAGACTATACTACTGTATATAATTTCTTATTAATGACTAGGTATCCTAATTGTGGATAAATGGATATATAGCTATATTCTCCCTATCAGCATATATATTTTTAAGCAACAGAGGTTAAATTTGACTCGACTCCTATATCCTCAAGTCTTGGTGTTGGCTTTTAATAATTTTTCTTTCCCTTCCCTATGATATTACGTTTTATTGCTATAAATGTACACATATCCTTGCTGCTTTAACTTGCTGAGTAACAGAAAATTCTCAGCCAACATTCTCAAACCTATTTCTAAAATATAAGTAAACAGGCTCTGAAAACTGAAGAGGTTATCTGGTAAGTAAAGTTTCAGAATTTGGATTTTCTGACATCAATTTTTTAGCTGCTTAGTAGTCTTTTAAAAATTCTCTCCTTTTTTCTGCTGGTGTTCCAAGTTGTTGAGGTTTGAAGCCTAGATGTTTTATTGTAAATTAAAACATAAAAAATATCCAATATTTTACACCTATCAATACAAAATACCAAATGACTTCATAGTCTGTTTTTAAATTCTTCCTATAATCTCCTAAACAGCATTGTTAAAATCAGAAGTTTAAAAGACTATAATGATACAATAAAAAAGTACACTATTTTGTTTCAAGCACAATTAAGTTTTAAAAAGTCACTGACAATGATTTTTTAAAATTTGAATTATTTTATTTTAAAAACGTTAGCAAATACAAAAATATCTTAAAAATTGTATAATTCAAACTAACACTGCAGATACTATATTGATCAATTGATCTACTACAAAGATCAATTTTGATAGGCATCAGAAGGTGGTTAGAAAAAGTAACTTAAATTTAAGAGTACAGCAATCATATGAAAAAGAATGTTCATTTTAATTTGTACCCAGAAAATAATATACTTTTTAGATAAAAAGAATCTAAATATACACATTATTAGCCTTTATACTCCAGGAAGTATAAAATTCATAAATATGGACATCTGTCCAACAGTATAAACAGACTGGAATTTAGACTCTAATAATAATAAAAATAAGATGTTACTCCAAGCCTTGGAGTGATCAAAATCCAAAATTTATACAAAGTGGCAAAGAATAAACTAACTTAGTCTTTTCTGTAGGTCAGGCAGCCATTAACAATTTGCCTAGTGACCTCTGCCAGGCAAATATCTGGAATGACCTAGACAGGTAGAAGAAAATGGCAGCCTACAAACCAATGGAGAGGATTTATATTCAGATAGTTCAAACGGGATTAATATCCCTGCTTTGCCTAATTTCTGCATATATTAAATGGGAATAAATGTGCTTTTACAATGTTTCTGTTGAGTATTTGTGATAATGCATCAGGATTAAAATAACTAACAGGTAAGCATTCCATAAATGCTAGTACTGAAATAAAGATGGAGACCTGCATCAAAAAAATTTTTTTTTTTAAGTTCTCCATCATTTTCCCAGTTCTCTTAACTTTCTCTATGGGTACAAAGATCTTCTTTATCCAAATTAAATGTGATAAGAAAACACTCAAATAGAGTATAAAGGATAAAAACATTTGTTGATTCCATCTATATATTATATGCAGATGACAGTGCCACATTAGGAGAAAGGTTTGACATTTTAAAATCTAAGACAACAATCCAAAGCCAACTGGCTAAACAATTACTTTTTAAATACCAAGTTAAAAAAGAATTAAACTGAAATACAATAGAAAAGAAAGTAGCAAATACACAAATACATGATTATCTTTCTTGGGGAAAATAAAGCAAAAGTTTACAGGAAAGCGAGACCATGGGATAAATGGATTTCTCTTTAACACTGTCTCTCCCACCAAAAAAAAATTTCAAGGTCTTTTTATATATATTATGATTCAGGGTTAACACCAGTGAGATGATGAATTCAAATTTTTTTTTCTAAAGGTCTGAATAGGAATTGCCACAATGCAAGAAAAACTTGAATTAAGTTAAAAACGTTTTCAGTTTCAAATGTCTATTATTTTTCACCCAATTTCCCAATCTAATTGCAATAACTGAATTTCTAGATTAGCCAATAAAATGATACATTAATTTTTTTTTAATTTTTAAAAATTAAAAAAAAATTATTCTAATATAGAGGGACATGAAACAGTTCCAAAACACCCACAGGTGGCTGGGAAAAATGAGGCAAGCCATGGCTGTGCCTGTTTGATACAGACACATGAAGACCCCTGAAATCAATGAGGCCTCCCAGTCGGGCTCTCAAGGACTACAAAGGCCTTTCTCTTCTGTGCCCTACACGCCTGGGCCTAGTTCAGTCTCTTCATTCCTCAGACTTCCCGGCCTCAGGGAGAAAGGGACTGTACCTGGCAGCATGGCTGGTGCAGGGGATTAGGGTTCTCGCCTCCTGAGGTGCTGGCCAGGTCTAAGAAAATATTACCTGACCCTCTGGCCCCAGGACCCAGTCCCTGCTGCCCCAGCCTGGCTGGGCAGTGGGCTTGTCAGCAGCCAAGGTCCCAAGAACAATGCACTTGGTGGTGGTCAAACAGACTGTCCAGGGCGAGGGTGGGGGAAGAGGAAAATGGGCCGCCTGTATGGATCAGGCATGTGAGTTTCATGGCTATAGAAGGGGTAAAGATAATGGTCAAAAGGGAGAAAGGAGGGTGATAGAATTGGCAGCAAGGGAGTACGGAAATGTGGAGGAGGAAGGGAATGGGCTACCTGAATGCTGAAGAGGATGGAAGGGTTCTGGGAGTGGACTTGAAAGCTAAGAGTAGAAGAAAAAAGAAATAGGACATCTAGAAAAAGAGTGGGGCTGCTGTATCATGGGAAGACACAGCAGAGGAAAAGAGGAAAGTCACATGTAAAATTCTGATGCCTCAATGCACCTTAAAATAAGAGCCTATAGGTAGTTCTCATCTGCTCCTATTTGCTTCTTCCTTTATTTAGTAAAACAAATTAAACTCAGTGGCCAAAACTGATTCACTACAAATTCACTAAATTCAGACTGTATAAACTAATATGAGTTCCTGGAAGTAATGGATTTAAATAATTTATATATATAAAACAAAGAAAGTTAACTTAAGTAAATACCCTTACATCCATAATCATTTTGCAGTTTTTACAAGGTCCAATCTGGCTAAAGAGCTGGAGAATCAGAGCTTCTGTCACATCTCTGGAAAGGTTACCAACATATCTGAAACACAAAGGAAAACAATTTATCATTTTAAATTTGCTTCTTTTGCATCTAAAGTTGCTTACTGAAAAATAAATTTTGGGATAGGCAGATCTTTGCCTTAAACTACACTACTTGGGAATAGCTTATAAAAGTTTGCCAAAAACTCCGAAATCTCTTTCAAAACAGATATAAAATATGTAACTTTCAAGTCTATTAGACACTGCTAGTAGAAGGCAAGCTAATGTGTGTGTGTGAGCAAACTAAAACCAGTTGTTTCCAAGTTCCTAGGCTTATCTTAGAAAGTATGCTTTAAAATCTCCCAAATGATCATTGGGAGAATGGGAGTGGGGTGGGGTGGGGTGGGGTGGGGTGTGTGTGTGTGTGTGTGTGTTTATCTTTATAAAATCAATCCTGGGAAGCTTTGCAATTATTTCTACTTCTACAGTATTACTGAGAACATTAAAATTTCCACAATTTTAAATGTACACGATTCCCCTAATACTGTTCAATTTAGGTATACTTAGTTTTACCCAATAAACATATTTTTGAAAAATAAAGGGTAAATCACTTATAAGATGTTGTACATGCTCACAAAGGGACAGAAAATCTTTTAATGAATATCAATGATCAGTGAATGTGTAGGAGTAGAGATTCCAGGATATACTTTTAATAGATGATTTGAATTGGTGACTAACAAACTTTAATTAGTGTAGTATATTACAAGACTGGGATCATTATATGACTGCGATCATTTTTATCTAAAGGGTTTATAAATAAATTTTGAAAATGGAATTTTGAAACAAGATTACTTCTAGATATGTTAGAGATTTATCACTTCTGAAATCAGAAAATGTAGTCTCTGAACAACAGTTTTTCATTCTTCTTCCAAGAATCCTTCAAAAAATGTATAATGAAAGCTATAGACTCTTTCCCCAGAAAAATAAACATCTATACATGCCAGAAAGCATGGATCCAATTTCTTCCTCCCATTTACCCATTTAACAAACATACACTGATTACTATGAAGGCACTCGGATAGGTTAAAATGGCAAAGGGAGAAGTGCTGAACAATGAACAACATTTAAAGATCAGGTGAATAATGATACTCAAAAAAGCAACAGCAACATCTACCCAACAGCAATTTTTCCAGTATTGGATGTTATTATTATACCAAGTCCTTATTCTGAAAATCAGTAATTAAAGGGAAAGAATTAAGCATTTATTTTGCTTTATTGAGTAGAACTCCAGTACAGTAAAATCTAATAGCTATGGGTTGATGCTAGTTAATAAATGTAGACAGATCATATTAAATAAACTATGTGTAAGCTCTATGGGTACTATACTGTGGGTATTTGAAGGGTGCTAGTTATCACAAAGATTACTTAATAACTGGAAAGGGAAAACCCTTTGACCCAGTGATCAAACTTTAAGTCATTTTACAGATGGACAATGAGACATGATGTATACAATATGAACTATCAAATTTCACCTATGAAGTGGTCTAATAAAAAAAAATCTAACTTGACTTTAGTCGATCTTAAATTTGAATAACAGAATATTGGACTTATAAAACAATTATACAAATCCAGATGTGGGATATTGTATAAAGCCACTTGTTTGATATTTTCAAAATATTACTGTTCCAAAAATAATTTAAAAAGGGAAGATTGTTTTTGATTAAAAGAACCTTAAAATACACTAACAAAAGATACGATATATAATCCTTGACTAGATCTTGATTGAGGCGGAGGACTCCTTTTTCTTTTAAAACTTATATTAATAGATGTAGAAGAAATGAAGGAAATTAACATTAAAAACCACAATAACATTTGCTACTGGCAAAATCCACCCATGGATGTTTTATAATTGATAAAACTTTAAGAAGAAATAGATATGTGTAGAGCCTCAAAGGATCTCCTGGAGAGTTTTTACGAGTTATTAATTACTGATTTTAACCAACAAACTGGTTGTTTTATCATATGTCCACAAAATCTTTAACACACTTCCCTCTATGAAGTGGAATTTAATTCCTCTCTCCTTGAGTGTGGGTTAGTTTTGGTGATTTAATTCTAATAGATTATATTGAGAAAAAAGTAGTCACCGTACAGTGGAAAAACAATACCCTTCAAAAGTGTCATGGTCATGAAAGGTATCTACTCATATAAAAGGAGAGTAAAGAGACATGACTAAATACAGTGGCATCTTGAAATGGATCCTGGAACAGAAAAAAGACATTAGCATAAAAAATTGGAGAAACTAAAATAAAGCTTGTAGTCAACAGTACTGTACTGTGCTAATTTCTTAGTTTTGATAAGTATACCATGGTTATGTAGGATGTTAAAAATTAAGGGAAGCTGGATGAAGGTTATGTGAGAACTTTGTACTATACAACTTTGTGTTCTCACCTGATTCTTGTATCTATAAGAAATTCTCAGGATTCCAATGTCTAAACGAAAAAAAAAAATAGCTCATCTGAAAATTCAATTCTAACATCTATGTCTTTGTTAAAGCTAGATAACCTAGTGACAAGTAGATAGTATTTAGGAAATCAGAATCCCATCATTTACTCTTTACAAAATCATCTAAGATTTTCTGAGAAATATTTTCTAAGTGATATTACTTAGTTTGAAGGCAGGTAATTAAAAAAAATAATAAACTACTTAAAAAAGCATTATAGTTTGTATTGCCTTTACATTTATTTGATGTGGGCTGTTGCATACTGTAAGCTCCAGGAGCCTCTATCAATTAACTCTACACACAGCTGTTTAGAGAAATGCTCTTCAGGGGAAGTTACACAAACAACTTGCTCTCAGCCTTAGACACCATTACAATAAACTATAAGTAACATACATAACATTTCCATATCAAAGAAATGCAAGAACAAAATCTCCTTTTCTTCCTTGTGCAAATAATAATCTCTTACATCAGCCTTTTTACCAATAAGTTAATCACCAATACCTACCTCAAATTTTTAGAAACTTAATGTTATTACTTTTCAAGTCTACTTGCTAAATACTAGTTTGAGACAGAAAGCCCAAATTTGAAATCTGCAGCCCCTTTTTATATATAATTCAGATACTTTCAATGAAAAAAAAAAAGTTTGAAGAATGCTATATATTTTACAAATTCTCATTTTTATATGTTTCTTCAGTTGTTTCATTATTTTGTCACATAATATTGTTTCTGAAGCCAAAAGATTTCCTATTAATTGTATGAATTTAAGTTACAAAGGGAGAAGACTATTTTTTTCTTTTTGGCTGCAAAATATCTTCCTATTTTTAGAGAAATCCTTATCCTAAAGCAGAGCTTGACTCCTCTACAGAAGCTGAAAAGCCTAGATAAGGTTGTGTAGTCTACCCTGCATGTGATCTAGGCTAAGTCAACTAGAGATATACCAGTCCTGAATCTAGAAGACAAAGATAGGGCTTAAAGAAGCAGAAATTGAAGAGACTCTATTTTGGAGGCAAATGGGAACGGAGTCCTATGTCCAGTGAAAGCTGTGGTATTTGGTCCTTAGTGGATGTGGTAGTAGTATCCTTTCTGGGATTGTCTGCGACTTGATTAGGACTGTGGTCTGACTTCTCTTTCCCGAACATTTTCTAAGCAGGTTTCATAACTTTCCTGCAAATTCTGGGAGTGTCCAATATCTTTTTAGCAATTCCTTTTTTGCTACTTGCATTTAAGAAAAATCCTGATTGATAACAAAAATTAATACTTGGAACAGTTGTAAGCCAAGGTTCCCTGTCATAATGTCTGTTGGACTATTAACAAAAATGTAATTTTCTTACATTTTTATAAGTTTTATAAATTTTTTTTAATAACATTAAAATATCCCCTTTTAGCTATCTCACTGACTTCTTAACAGCATAGATTGAAGTATTCATGTTATATCACCTGAGATCAGGTACCAATCTTGTGCATAACAGAAAAGTAAAGACAGAAGTAGAAGAGAATTAACTGTTAAAGCAAACAGATGTCAATGAACTAAATGTCTTCCTCAGGCAACTGGATAAATGAATAGAAACTGTATACTAGTTAAAAACATTGTATCAATGTAATCTCTTTAATATAAAAATTATATCACGGTTATGTAAGAGAATACCCTTGTTCTTGGGAAATATATGGTAGTTAAGCCTGAAGTATAATATACTGTTTTTGCAAACAGTTCAGCAAAAAACCAAAAAACAAACAAAAAAACAACATAAAAAACAAAAGAACCCCACACATACATGCACACAAATAAGGCAAATCTGGCTATGAACAATCGGTAAATTCACATGAAAATTACCTAACTCTTCAATGTACTACTTTTGTTACTTTCCTGTAGGTTTTTAATTTTTCAAAATAAAAAGCTACTTGAGAGTATTTAATGAAAAAATTCACCAATGTTACTAATGAAAATTTGACAGTTCTACCTGGGATAAGATTTTATATCAACTTAGTACACATTTTTGAAGCTGATATAACTAAGTTTAAACAGTTATAGTTGGAATAAAAAACATTTAAAATATTAATTTATATTAGTACAGCTCCAGAAAATTTAACTTTAAGAAAACATTTACAAAGCAGAATGCTGTACTAGGTTGTTCTGAGCCACAATCATTATATAAAAATGTAGAATTTGATGAGGTCTCTGTGAAAATCTGAATGAAAATCTGAATAAAAAACATGAATAGGTTTTTATCTAATGATAAATCTGAGATTTTAATTATTCATACTATATATCTACTGTCTAGACCCATGCCTAGAACACTGTAGGTGCTTTATAAATATTTGTTAAATAGATACTTTTGAATATCTGCAATTTGCTAGGAAATTAATCCATTTTGTCTGAGTTATTCTAGTTCAGGGGGAAATGATGCATGTCTTTTACTAATTATGAAATTATGAAAAACAGTAAATGCTTATATGTGTATATGTGTGTACAGGCATACACACACACATACATATTATACACCAAACATAATTTTAATATTAAACTGTTTACTCTTCACAAAGGATAGTCTGTTGCAGGATAGCTGAAACCCTTTTATGTTATTAACTAGCACCACTTTCATTTGGAGATCAGACCATACACATAAATCAGCCTAAACAAACATATCTAATACCAAGCATGAAGAAATCCTAAACGATTCATGCTCTCAAGAATGTTCTTATTTTTATGTGTATTTTGCAAAACACACATTTTAACTGACTGGTATTACACACTGTAAATAAGCCTACTTAAGTTGACTTCATTCTCACATCACATATCCATCCAATTCACTGGTAATTGCTGTTGCTCTATTTTTGAAACATCTCCAGAATCATACTACTTTTCACAATGTATTTCCAAAGTACTCCTGACAAGAAACTGAATGCCGGCAATCTCTAACTTAACAAGGTGATGTTGAACACTAACTTGTGGCAAATGAAGGCATTTTCTCTGAGCCATTTAGGTATACAGGTGATATTGAGATTCAGACTCTATCTTAACCTTAGGAATGAGTAAAATCTTGATTCACTGCTTGAAATTGTACCAGTTTTAAAACAAATTTATTGGTCCCTTGCCGAGAACCAGACACTGTACTAAGAATGTGTTAAAAGTCTCTGACTTCCAGGGTAATTAAAATGTTTTTATATTAAAAGTGAAAACACTGCTAGAAAAACTTAGGGATTAGCATCTACTCATTTAATCAAGACTGATCTGATTGGAAGAATGGGAGTTTTGAATGAAGGAGGTAAAGCAAAAGAGATAGCAGGACACCTTATGTTAGAGCTTGGACTACTTTGGGAAAGAGGTTCTTGGATGCGGTGTTCTAGTGAAGGATACAAGGCAAAATTAGTCATAAGTGTAAAAGCTGAGGGCAGTGGAGTTGCAGGAAGATGAACAAAAAGGTATATGACCTTTGGTGAATTATTAAACTTAGAGCTTTTCCTCAGCTGCAAAATACACCCATTTACCACAGAGATATAATGAGGATTAAATAAGCACATAAAGCATTTAACACAGAACCTAGCAAATCATAAGCACTCAGTAAGTTATCTGTTGAACAAAATTTCATTATTTCTCTTGCAATGGTTGGTGTCCTCTCCCCAAGCTACTACTATTTAACTACTTGCTTTTGTAGACTGGCCTGAGAAAGCTGAGGTTGTCTTCATTATTTAATATTCCCACACCAACATGCTAAAAAAGGTTAAGTTCCCAGAAATTTCTGGCAGTTCTTGAAATTAAAAATTCTGAAATAATATAAGAAATTTAAATCTAAAGACATAAAAGATGAGCAGTGTTTAACCCAATATCTGCTATCATACTTTTAGCAAAGAGACGTGAGAAAAAAAAGGTTTCCATAAACTCTACGAGGCTGTTTTATTTTAGGAAGCATTTATCTATAGATATAATTTTTCAAAAAAAAAAGTCACCCGCTTTTTGCTGCATTCTGTTAAAAAGATACTTAGCTAATATTATCAGATAAACTAGCAAAAAGTTCACTAACCTATTAAGAAAGCCAGTGTGACTATATTTCTCATATGGGTTACAAAATGTAAGCTTTTTTTGGTGAAATAATTGATTACATTGTACTTCCAAATAACTGTAGTATCTGGAGTTACAAATAGAAACCTAAAATTGTATTTTTAACGTATAGACGTCTCACACTGCCAGTATTTTAAGAATAAAAACAAATAGCTCCGTCAAAAATCTCTTTTCCAGAGAAGTAACAAAGGCAGGATCACTGCATCCAATGATACTTTTAAAAACAAAGGAGAGGATGCTGTGCGGGAAGCTACACGACAAAGAAAATATCCCAAGTTGAGATCATTAAGCACTAACTCTAAACATTCTCAGGTGACTAAATACGTTAAGGTGTTTATCAACTGTTGCTTCATAAAAGCTGTCCGCTCCTTCAGCGGACAAAAGTAGCAAGCGATTACAGAAATGCACTGTATCCAATTCCCTTCACCTGATATATACCTCCAGGTGAGACTTCCATTTTTCAAAAGCAGTTTAAAAATCCTTAGGGTATTCGGTTTTAGGCTCTATTTAGGTCGGTGGGAGGGGTTGCCACAGAGGGAAAGCCAAAACGGTTAAAAAATATATTTGGCTTTTTTTTCAGTTGATAACTGCGAGAATAGTTTAAATTCACGGAAAATATGTACAAGCAGCCTCGACAGAAAAATTTCTACTAATGACAAGAAAATGAAAGTTTCAGGAGGAAATCAAAGTAAATGAAAAGTAGTCGACTGTAAAGATCAAAAGAGGTTAATCAAGAAGGGGGGCAGGAAAGAAGTAGGAAAGCATGGTACAAAAAGGTTAGCTGAGCACTAAAAAGGTTTGAATGAAAAAGCCTTCCCCAGGCCTGAGACAGCAGAGGGCCCATGGCGAGGCCAAAGGCCACGTAGTGATGTACTTAAGGTGAAAAGATTCGAAGCTTTCGAAGGATGAGCCCCCACATCCCGAACCTCATCCTCTCACAACCTGGATCTCGGTCCCTAAGCATCCAGGTGTGCACGAAAGAGAAGAACCGTGATGTAGCGGCGCCCACGGAGGACAATAGGCTGGGGAGCGGCGATGGGCCGAGGCCTCCCTCCGGGACGACCACCATCCCGCCCCACTCATCGCTGCCCCAGACTCACAGAGTCTTGGGCATCTCGTCCTCCATGGCTGCTGCAGTTGCGGCGGCGCCTCTGGGTCCAGCTCCCTACCCTTTACTGCCTCCCAAATCGTTTGAGCAACTATGGTTGCAGAATAGCGGGGTTTCTCGGCTGACCCGAGGTTACTCCGCCTCCTTCTTCGGCGGCAATTATAGTAGAGCGCCCGGCCCAGCACGAACAATGAAGCCCCAATACAAGATGGCGGCGAGCCGGGAACCTAGGAGCAGCCAGCGAAGTGACCCGGACCGCGCAGGCGCAGAATAATCTTGCACTTTCAACCTCCCGGCCGCCAGGGTACACCTCAATCTATAGGTTCACTTGTTGCGCAGCCGCTCTTCCACCCGAAGCTAGGGATGTCTCTGATAGCGCAGGCTTAAGAGTTAGTTAACTATTTCAGGACTTGCTTTGTCTTTTGAAACATCTTTATTTTCCCTCTCCAGATTCAAATGTTTCAGTAGTGGCTTATGAGAGAGAAATGTTCGTGGAAATTAAAAATTATAAATATTTCCAAGGGAATCATAATTTACTGAATTCTTCAAATTACCTCGTGTTAAAGGTGGTATGAGTAAAACTCATGCGCCGCCCGGGAATCGAACCCGGGTCGCAAGAATGGGAATCTTGCATGATACCACTACACCAGCGGCGCTGGTAGCTAAGGTTCTTGATTAAGTTCCTTAGGATGAAATACAGGCAAACTTTCGTTTTCATATGAAGATGATTTTATTCATTTAGAAATAAAAATTTGAGAGTTTACTTTTTATTGATATAAAAAACAATTCCCTCACCTAAATACAATTGAATAAATATTCCTACTTTTTCTGTACAGAAAAACCTCTATTTTTTTTTTTACTTACAATGTAAGAATTTTATTACAAATAATTTCTCTTGTTAGTGTTAACTAAATTTTTGAGAATCAGGAAAATATTTCCAGATCTTTGCCAAATTTTTCTTCATATGTGCATTTTTTTGTGTGTGCTCAATGTATATTGGAAAATATTTTTTAAAATAGCTATTTAATGCAAGTCGTCACAAGAATCCTAAAATCAAGTATGTCAGAAGATAGCACATTTAAGTTTTCTTTCTTGGAGTGAGGAAAACAGGGCTCTGAAAGGTCATTTAGTGTACTTATGCATTTTGTATTTCATTTTATGTTGTGTGAAATATTTTTTAAACATAGAAGAATGTTTGCATCCAAAAATGTGATGTCCTCTTGGAATTAGTTCTTTTAGCGTATGATACTTTTGGATTCCCATTTTTGGAATTTTAGAATTTGTAGCATGTTATTCAGATTTTATTTAAAGATATAAAGTATTAGACTTCTGAAGATAAATAAAACAAATGTTAATAGGGGATAGTTTTTAACAGCTTTTTGAGACATAAATCACATAACTTACAATTCACCCATTTAAAGTGTACAGTTCAGTGGTTTTTAGTGTACTTATAGAGATGTGCAAACATCCCTATAATCAATTTTAGAATATTTTTATCACCTCAAAAAAGAAACCTTTACCGGTTGTCAGTCATTACCCATTTCCCATCCTACCCCATTCTTCAGCCCGTGAATCTGTCTCTATACGTTTGCTTATTTTAGACATTTTATAGAAATGGAATCAGACAATAATGTATGTGGTCATTGGTTACTGGCTTCTTTCATTTAGCATTATGCTTTTATGATTTATCATGTCATAGCATGTATCAATACTTCATTTTTTTATTGTAGCTGAATAAAATGCCATTGTATGGCTATAGCACAAGTATTTTTTAAGCTTTAAAAACTATTAAATCTTCATTATTTTTATTTATTATATATTATATTAAGTTTTATTAAAAACTTTATTGAAGTTTTAAAGTTACAAAAGTAATACATGCTCACTGTGACGAGTGAAATAAGGTAAATAAGCAAAAGATTAATAATTTCCTCATTCTCTCTCTCTAGAGGTAATTAGTGTTAACAGATTAGTCTGTAAACTTCCAGATCGTATTTATATGCATACAAATGTACATATATATATATATATATATATATATATATATATATACACATACATATGTATATATATATGTACTTGGGATTCTTGGTTATTTAAAAAAATGTGGTTATGCTGTTGATGTTATTTGGCAGGTTTCTTTTCTAACTGAAATTTACATCATAGATATTCTCCAGTTCAACTAACATAGCTCTAATTAATTTTTTAAATAGTTGCAAAATAGTCCATAGAATGAATATGCCACAATTTATTCAAGGTAAATGGAATAAGTGACCATAAATGATATTAATGGACATTCAGGTTACTCCCTTTTTTTTTTTCCAACTATGAAGAATGTTGCAATAAACATCCTTATGTATATCCTTAAGACTGATTCTTTTATTTCTGTAGAATAGATTCCCAAATGTAGGATTTCTGAATTAAAGAATATATCTATATATGTTAACTGATAATTGTTTTTAAAAGGTTTTAGTCATTCACACCCCCACCGACAGTATTCGAAAGTCATTTCCTGAGATCTCTACCCACTCTACCCCATTTTCTCCTACATTAAGATGTTATTAGTCCTATTAATTTTTGCCAATATGATAGATGAAAAATCGTATCTCCTTGTTTTAATTTGCATTCATCTAAACTACTACTGGAGCTGAGCATCTCTTCATGTGTATTTTTCTGACCCTTAGCACTTGCTTTCTCTTTTGTGAATTGCCTAATCATATACTTAGTCTGTATTTATATTGAGTTATTTACCTCTTTTTGTCAATTTGTAGAGCTCTTTGTGTGTTTGTGATATATACCACAATCTTGTTTGTCATATTAATGGCAAATATTTTTCTCATGCATTAATTTTTAAAACTTTAAAGATTCTATCTTTAGCCATCTAAAAATGTTTTATGTAGTCAAATATATTTATCTTTTCATATACTGCTTCTGAATTTTTTAAGACAGAATTAATAGCATTTAGACTATTAAGAATAAGAAAGAAATGAGATGCGAGGAAGTAAGAAGCTAAAATAAATTTCTTTAGGGTCATTTCAAACAAGAAAAAAGACATGCAACAGGGGCAGAATTGTAGATTTGAATGTTGTTAAAGACAAACAAAGCCAGACATTAAAGTTTTAATTTTAATCAGTAATATACCATTACAATGGAGAAAAGAGCCCAGTGGGAGCTGAATGTAATTTTGATCTGTAGAGAAGTGAGAATGGAAGAATGAAAGAATAGGGGGCGGTGATGAGCAAGGGTTCAGTAAAGTCAGGAAAGTGAAGATTACAAAAATTGACAGCGGGCAAAACTGGTGCTCATCAGTTTGGCTCCTACTCTCCCAGAGACTGGGACACAGGGGTTCTATCTTCATCTGTTGGCTGAAATAAACAGTAAATTCCTTTGGGATCCTTGAGTTTTTTCAGACAGGCAAATTGAAGGGGAGCTAGGGTTATCTTAAGGATGGAGCTTTGAGTTATTAGAAACTATGTTAGCGTTTTATTCAAGTGTTTACAGGCCAAAGTTGGAACCTAATAGAAAAGGGTGCTCAGAGGAGCCCAGCTAGAGTTTTGTCAAGGGGAGGATGTTATTGCTTTGCTTTTTTTGGGAGACTACTGTTTTTAACAACACTCCTTTGTATAAATGTCTGTTATATTACCTTATTATTACACTTCATATATGTGGTAACATTTTCCCCCCATGATTTTTAAAAAATGTTTTTGAGTTTCAATGGTGGTATTATTTTAAAAGGGCAAGAGTGAAGAAGAAGACAGCCTTCCATCCACCTCTCATTTTGCAAGTCTTTTACACTGTCTCTTCACTAAGTTCAGTAAACTCTTTTCCAAGGTTTCAGTAGCAGAAAGGAAAGTTTCCAAACATGACACTTGTGCCAAGGTCGCTAACATGGTCAATTCTAATCAACCAACGAATATGCACTGACATGTGCAATTTGGAATTGCGATTTGGAAAAAGGAAAGTAAAAGACACAGAATTTATTTCTTTCTTGGTAATTTTTAGATATAGTACAAAAGGACACTTAATCTTCATATTTTTATGTTCTTAAGTAGACATGTTTATTTCCTGTGTGACTTGCATCTTGTTCCATTAACACCTCCACTCACCCTTTCTTATTCTGCTTCTCTGGCCTCTTTGCTCTTCCTCAATATACAAGGCATTCTCCCTGCCTAGAAAGCTCTTTTCCCAGATATTTGCCTGGCCTACTCCCTCACTTCCTCCAAGCTTTTGGTCAAATGCCACCTTGTTCAATGAAGCTTACCCTATCATACTTAAAATTGCAACCCATTCCCATTTTTCTTACTCTGCTCTCTATATTACATCATTTACTTATTTATTCTAATTATCTGTCTCCCTTCACTAGAATATTAGTTCCATTAGAATAAATATTTTATTTGTGCGCATGTTTCGAAAACTCTTTAATTAGCAAATGCCCTGGTTTCTAATACACATTAAAACTTTTCTGCGCAGATATAAAATTGAGGATCAAATCCTTGCTTCAGCAACAAGGATGGGATCCCAAATGGCTACATGCAGAACTAAGGAAAACAGCGCAATTGTAAACTCTCTGTAAACCGTACAGTGTTCTGGGCATTCAGCCTCAGACACTGTTCAGACCCCCTAACACTGTTCTGACAGTCTGTCTCACTGAAGCTACATCAGATCCCTGTCCTCTGGGTTATACACGCGTGCGTTGTGGCCTGGGGCCGCGGTTCCCCGCAACCGCGGCTCCGGCGCCCTCTCCCCTAGGAGGGGTCTACCCTTTCTTCTGCCTTAAGTCGCCCCCCTCCGCCAGATTTCTCCTAGGACACGGCCCCTCCTTTTTACAACTGGGAGAGAAGGAGGGGATTGTGACCTCATGTGGTCTGTTTGGATCTGGGGAGAGAAAAGAAATCTGCGAGATGCACTCTCTTCGCGCCCCATACCAGAGCCCGCTTTTAGGATCCGGCCACCTAAAAGCCTCCCAGGAAACACAGCATTTTCAGTCCAGATGGGGCTAAGGTGACTCCATATCACACGTCTCTCTCTGCTCAGGCACTTAGAATAAATATTTTTTAAAAATCGATTTTGTTCACTGATTTTTCTTTATCACCTAGAAATTGCCTGTCACTTATAAGGAACTCTCTCTATATTTATACAATTAATGATTTTTTTTTTTGCACTGAATTTCCTACTCTCTTTCCCCAAGTTCAACCTTCTTTTTACCCAACTTATTTTCCTTCCACCCATACTGTTCTTCATGTTCATACATTTTCTTGGGGGTGGTGGTGGTGGTGGTGACGGTGGGTATCTTAATTACAAAAATGAGATCATATAATATGCATCATTTTTCTCGCCTAACAATACCAGGACAATAGTTATAGACCCTACATTCTCTTTAATGCTTGCATAATGTTCCACCGTATGATATGGGTACACTACTTTTGCTCATGTCTGTCACTACTTTTCCGCGGCCTTCACCTTAGACCAGCCCATCTCAGGTTTCCTTCATTTTTCCTTTCACCTAGCACCATTTATTCATTCATTTCATACCCGACACTCCCCGGGTATGAAATGAATGAATGAATGGTGCTGGGTGAAAGTGATCGCTCAAAAAATATTTGCAACTCCACTGTTCTGTTTTAGACTGCTATTAGCTGTGTGCATTCTTTGAGAGGGAGCTACTGAAGGGACAGAAGAGACCACTAGGGAAGTAATGAGGTGTTTCACCCGGATAGGAAGGAAGGAGGAGTGCTGGGTAGTCCTCCGGTGCCTTTGGTGTCTCTCTGAAGCAGGGTGGGCTTGGTGGACCGAGTGGACCAGGGTTCGGAGCTCCCAGAAGGACCAGTGGACCTGGGGTGTCAGGGGCGAGGGCGCACGGGGGAAGGACCTAGGCGGGTCTCCGAGGGGCGAGGCCGGCCGCGGGCGGGGCGGGGAGGGCGGAGCGTGCAGACGCGCGTCAGCGGGCGGACGGTGGGGACCTACCGGCGGAGCGCTGGTGTCTAGAAGCTATGGGGCACGCCGCCCGAGATTTCGTCTGGGCGCTTCTGGGGCTGTGGCTGCTACTGTGCAGCTGGAGTTGCCTCGGGAGCGCCGAGCTGCGTGTTCCGCCGGATAAGATCGGTAGGCGAGAAGTGGGCAGCACGGAAAGGGGTGCGGGAGCGCGCCCCGCGCCGGGCCCTGGGTATGTAGGGCACCAGGCCCCGCAGCCGCGACGTCCGTCAGGCCGCGCGGGCAGAACCGGGAAGAGCGCAGGTTGCGATCTTCCTTGATCACGTCTCAGTGCCGCTTTCTGTGCCCCAGAGACAATGTCTTCCTGGGCATGGAGACGTGCCTGCTTGAAGAATTGGCCATGGAAAGGGGACCCAGGCAGGCGGGCGGGCGGCCTCCAAGCGTGCCTGCAGTCCCTGTCTCCGGAGCCCTGGGGCTCCGAGGAGACCAAGTCCTCTTGGCGCCTTCCCCTGCTGCGCCTTTGGGAGGCCACTATTCTGGTTTGTCTTGAGCGAAGAGCCTCCTCGGTTCTGCAGATGACAGGCGCACGCGGGCTCAGCACAATGAGTAGTGCAAACAAGCTGACCCCGTTTGCTTCCCTTGATAGGGTGGAATCCCTTCCCTCCGCTTTGCTGAGGTCGGCCTCTCAGAGGCCCCTGGCTTGCACAATTTCTCTGCCTAGTTTCAGTGATCTTGCTTTTTTGCTCCTTGTTCGTTTGTTTCTTATTCCCCGTAAAACTCTATTTGGGATCATTGACCTGTCTGGATTAATGATACCGAACCGATCTAGGCAAAAATGGCGGCCACTTGAAATGCGTGTTAAAAAGACCCATCTCCTCTGTTCTTATGCGTTGAGCACAAAGAAGGGTGTGCTGGCCCATTGGTGCCTCCACAAAGAACTAAGAATATTAGGAAATCCGGCAAAAACATTCTAATTAATGTCAATTTGTAAATTAATCTACTACCACTTTTGTCTGGGGGCAGTGTCTGTCCAGATTCAGAGTTTTGTCTTCACTGCAGCTGTCATTGGCATACCCCTACTCAGACTTCCCTAAATTATTAAAAATAGCCTTAAGTAATATTTGTTATTGCTTAATGGCTTTTTCAAAAACAACAACACGCACACAGCTGGTAAGAGGGAAAGAAATTTCCTTTTTTTTAATCCTCCATAGCGATTATTGGAGCTGGAATTGGTGGCACTTCGGCAGCCTATTATCTGCGGCAGAAATTTGGAGAAGATGTGAAGATTGACCTGTTTGAAAGAGGAGAAGTTGGGGGCCGTCTAGCCACCATAACTGTGCAGGGGCAAGAATATGAGGCAGGAGGTTCTGTCATCCATCCTTTAAATCTACACATGAAGCGCTTTGTCAAAGACCTGGGTATGTAATTTGGTTTTAGAGCTATGCAGCTTTCTATGTGACCATCCATGAATATTTTTGTCAGATAGGCAACTGAAACTTTTCCATCTTGTTAATAGTCTTTTATGGAGAAGTTGGTAAAACTATTTTCCTCACTTTTCTGCTAGCAGAAAAGTACTACTGCCTTGGTTAGGAGCTACTCCTGTAATGGGACACTAGTTATCAGTTATCTTCCGTTATCTGGAATTACAGCCATAGGGTTGGGGGTGGGGATGGTTGCTGTTGTCAGTTCTTAAAACTTTGGGTTCCTGTTGAAGAATCAAAGAATGGTTTGAGTTAGAAACCTAGTGTGCTCATTTTACAGCTGGGGGAATGGAGCCCAGAAGCTTGAAGTGTCAGGCTTAATGTCACTCACACATGGGTGCAGACATGTGCTTAAAAGCTGAGACATTTGACTGACTACTTCCCTACCAGCAGAGTAGCTTGGACAGGTTCTGAGGGATATCTGGCAGACCTCTGCAGGCCTTTTTCTAAGGGAATATTGGGATATTGGGTAATTTTGGCTGCCTTCCAGTTATGAAAAATAGTATTTGCACAGAAATGGTATGCCACCTTTCCCTTAGCTGCTGTCCACATCTCCTGTGCATGCTTCCTGGGACTCTCTTTCTTCTATGAGGGCAAATGTATTCCAGGAGCAGTTATACTGCAGAGATTCATGTCTGTGACGTTTCTGTTTTTAAGTTGAATTCGGTTGGTAATCTGGTTTTTTCTTCTGACTTTTTAGTTTTTTTAGGCCCCAAAATAGCCAGTCTAATTTTGATATTGCTGCCTGATCTCCTGACCCATCTTTTAGAGAATCTACTTTTGTACAATGTAGTGAGTTATAGTGTTTCACTATTCTAAAGATAGAGCTTCTTTAATATGTCTCCTGAGAACTGGGGGAAGCCCAGAATTCATTTACTTCAGAGTGTCCCCAATAGCTTCAGATGACTTTCTATCATTTATTCAGCATAGGAACCACTGACTTTGCTTACCCTTTCTCTGTTTTTGCAGGTCTCTCTGCTGTCCAGAGTTCTGGTGGCCTAATGGGGGTGTATAATGGAGAGAGTCTGGTGTTTGAGGAGAGCAGCTGGTTTATAATTAACATAATTAAACTAATCTGGCAGTATGGATTTCAGTCTCTTCGAATGCACATGTGGGTAGAGGATATATTAGACAAGTTTATGAGGTAATTTTTTTCTCCCTTTCATTTAAACTAAGATCTTTAAGTTAGACGATCTTTAGGAATTAAGTTTCTTAAAACAGTCTGTTCTTTACCTAACTGCAAAGCCTGTTTGTAAGACTGTTAGACAAAATGTTTTATATAAAATATGCAGACCATTTATTCACTTGGAAATTGAAAGGATAGTTTATTGCTGCTTCTGAAAATGTATTTTGCAAATGCTTATTTAGTGTTGTCAGACACTCTTATACTCTGCAAATATTAACTTCTTGAATTCTCATGATAACTCTCTAGGTAGGTACTATTAATAGCTTCTTATTACAGATGTGGAAGGTGGAGGCATAGGGAGATTTCAAGAGTGCAAGTATACACCACCTAATAAGTGGCAGACTCAAGAGTCTTACTCAGGCAGACTGTCTCCAGAGCTCTCACTGTTTTTGTTTTTTACAGTATTAAAAAATTTCAATTACAGTTGACATTCAATATTATTTTATATTAGTTTCAAGTGTACAGCATAGAGGTTAGACATTCATATAATTTACTGAGTGATCCCCCCAACAAATGTGGTATATATACCTGGCACCATATATTCTTATTACAAGATTACTGACAATATTTCCTATGCTGCAATTTACATCTCCTCGACTATTTTGTAACTACCAGTTTTACTTCTTACTCTCTTCACCTTTTTCACTCAGCCTTCCAACCCCGCTTTCATCTGGCAGAGTCCTCACTCTTAATCTCTTCATTGTGCTGGTATTGTATCGATGAATGAAGTCACATGTGCAAGAGCTTGTAGAAAGGTTTAGAAAAGTGAGCTTTAATAGTGACGTGATGCTTTAGAGAGCCAGCAGCCTGAGGAAGAGTATCAGTTGTAGGCCCTAAGAATTTAATTAGGATGTTAAGTGACAAATACAGGTGCCTCTTTTTCTCTTTATGTTTTTCTGTATTTTCAAATTCTATGTGTATCACATGCATTGCTTTGGTAATTAGGGAAAATAACATAAAATAACCAGTCTAACTTTGAAAGATACCATGTATTTTTTTAAAGGCCGTGTTAAATTTTTTGCTGGTTTACTATTTTAGATGCTGGAGAAATTCAAATTGTAAATGTTATTAATATTTTATTACTATGATTATTCTGATGTGATAAAATAATTGTTAAAAAGGTAAAATTACATGTTATATGACCAAGTGTTAACCAGACAAATATAAGAATTGAGTAGGATAAATACACTCTAGTTTCTATAACTGAAGGTAATTAGGGTTTTCTTTCTATACATTCTTGGGTAAATTCCTTGAATACTTTTCCAGTGGGTACATTAAGTTTAGCTACAGTATAAATTGTTTTAAAGTAGTCATTCACTCATGTATTCATTCACCAAATATTGAGTGCCTGTTTTGGGCCAGGCACTATTCTAGGTCCTGAGGATATACAACTTAGAACATGTCCCTGCCCTCAAAGAATATATATTCTAGCAGAAAGACAAACAATAAACTAATAACTAAGAAAATATATAGAATTTGTGAGGAGACAGGCAGTCATTTTTTAAAGAAGATAGGTGGCATATTGCTGCACACTCGGGAAATCCAGTTCAGATGGCATCAGATGCAGCCCCACCGGTGTGTATCATTTTCTTATCTGTGACTTGCTTGACATGTAGAGAATTGCCCTTTGAGAAATTAAGGAATCACTTTTAAAGTGAATTTGGGGTATTGCAGAATGATGAAAAAGACCAGGTGAGGGGAATATACAGATTATACTATTTTTGCATTTTAAAAAACAATTCCCAGACATTATGGAATTACTGCTTCCTCCAGTCTATTTTTGACATTTGATTTTATTCAGCACTGACCTGTATGTTATTTAAAGGGCCATGCTTCATACATTTTTGTTTCTTTCAATAAATTAGCATAGAAACCTTATTTTAATAATTTTATTATATCCTATGAGATACTTGGAGAGAAGGCTGGTATTGAGCCACCATGTGTCAGTTGTTAAAGTGGGGAAATATTGCTGAACTTTCCTTGGGCAGAAATCCTACAGGCCCTGATATTCACACTTGCCAGGTTAATTTCCAATTCTGAGCATTTATTCAGTTGGATGCCGCAAGGAAGGAATATCATTCAACTAGAAGAACTATGCACAAAAAAATGCCCCAAACTGGAAATAACAAAGCCTTCTTCCTGATATTCTCATCACCATTCACCTCTTTTTTCAAACATCTGTTGAGTATTATGTGGTGTACACCACACACACACACTTGTATTCTATAGTATGCATAATTAGAATGTAGTAGATATTCACTCAGATGTTTGTTGAATTGAATCCTCTAGTCCACTGATGATTTCCTGTTGAGATGTCTTGGTTTCTAGGCTAGGTTAATGCTTATTCTTGTCTCTAACACTTATTTCATTTCTGGGGACTTGTTATATTCTTAACATTTATTGATCTGAGACTCATAGGACTCAAAATGAAAGACTTCGTAAACTCCCCCTTTCCTTCCAAAAAATATTGTTATTTGTTATTTCTAACAAATATTTTGAGTCATTTAAAAAAGTCTTTTCTTTTTCTAATTTTCCAAATCCGGTCTGTCTTGAATGTTATCATTTTTAAAACATATTTAGGATTCCACACTTGTCGGCACCACCACTGGTACCACTTTGATCTGAGCCACTATTATTTCTTATCTGGATTGCTAGTAGGCTGAATAATGCCTCCCTCCCCTGGCAAGATGTCTATATCCTAATCCCTGAAACCTGTGAATGTATTACCTTCCATGGGAAAAAGGATTTTGCAGATTATCTTAAATAGGGATATTATTCTCAATTTAGATGGACCCAGAGTAATCACAAGAGTCCTTATGAGAGAGAAGCAGGGGGATCAGAGTGAGTAGTAGGAAATGTGAATGATGGAAGTAAGAGCTTGGAGTGATGCTGGGAATGGGCCATGAGCCAAGAAATGCAGGTGGCTTATTGAAGCTGAAAAAAGCAAGAATGGATTTTTTTTTTTTTTCTCAGAGCTTCCAGAAGGAACCAGCCTTGTGGACACCTTGGCTTTAGCTCAGTGAGATTAACTTTGGATTTCTAACCTTCAGAATCATAAGATACTAATTTTGTGTTGTTTTCAGCTTCTAAGCCTGTGGTAATTTGTTACTGCAACAGTAGAAAACTAATAAACCTCCTAACTCATCTCCGTGTTTTTGCTTTTGTATCACCACAATTTGTTTTCAGCATAGCAGCCAAAGTGTTTTTGTTTGTTTGTTTGTTTGTTTGTTTTTAACTCTAAGAGTCATCACATTACATCTCTGCTCAGAAACTTTCAGTAGCTATTTCATGCAGAGAAATAGTCAAAATCTGTACTATGGCTTAGAAGACCTGCAATGGATAATCATATTCCTTACTTCTTTATTTCCTGTTTTATGGGCAGAATTTTGTCTTCCTCAAATTTATTTGTTGAAGACCTAACTTTCTATATCTCAGAATGTGATCATATTTGTAGACAGGGCTTTTTAATGAAGTAATTTAAAATGAATATGTTAGGGTGGGCCCTATCTAATCTGACTAGTGTTCATATAAGAAGAGGAGTTTAGAACACACACAGAAGAGACACCAGGGTTGTGCACGCACAGAGAAAGACCATGTGAGGACACAGTGAGAAGGTGGCCATCTACAAGCCAAGGAGATAGGCCTAGAAGAAACCAAACCTGCCAGTCCCATTATCTTGGACTTCTAATCTACAGAACTGTGAGAAATAAATTTCTCTTGTTTAAGCCACCTAGTCTGTGATACTTTG
The DNA here is from genome assembly GCA_004027375.1 of Macroglossus sobrinus. Classification (NCBI taxonomy): domain Eukaryota; kingdom Metazoa; phylum Chordata; class Mammalia; order Chiroptera; family Pteropodidae; genus Macroglossus; species Macroglossus sobrinus. The sequence continues at coordinate 32,988 of PVKZ01001305.1, read as the reverse complement.
TTATGGCAAGTCTAGTGAACTAATATTGTTCTACCCTTTGTTGAATGTGGGATATTGGAGTCTCCAACTATTATTGTTGAATTGTGTGTTCCTCCCTTCAATTCTGTCAGTTTTGTTTCATGTATTTTGGAGCTCTGTTGTTAGATCTATATAGGTTTATAATTGTTAAGTCTTACTGATAAACTAACCCTTTTCTAATTATAAAATGTCCTTCTTTGTCTCTAGTAACAATTTTTGTCTTAAAGTCTATTTCCTCTGATATTAGTATAGCCACTCCAGCTCTCTTGGTTACTGTTTACATGGTATACCTTTTTCCATCTTTTTACTTTCAGTCTATTTGTGTCTTTGAATTTAATGTGTATTTCTTGTAGATAGCATATAGGTGGATCATGTTTTAAAATCCATTCTGTCAGTCTCTGCCTTATGATTGGAGTGTTTAGTCCATTTATATTTAATATAATTATCGTTAAGGTAGGATTTATGTCTGCTATTTTACTATTTGTATTTTGTATGTTTTATGGTGTTTTTATTTCTCTAGTCCTCCATTACTGGTTTCTTTTGTTTTATCTATTCATCTGTTGATGGACATTTAGGTCACTTCCACCTCTTGACTATTGTGAATAATATTGCAGTAAATGTGGATGTTCATATATCTCTTTGACCCTGTTTTCAGTTCTTTTGGATATGTTACCCAGAAGTGGGATAGCTGAATCACATGGTAATTCTACTTTCAATTTTCTGAGGAATCTTTATACTGTTTTTCATACAGTTACACCATTTTATATTTTCACCAACAATGCACAAGAGTTCCAATTTCTCCACATCCTTGTTGACACTTGTTTTTTGTTTTTTAGCTAAAAAGTGTGAGGCGATATTCTCTTTGGTTTTGATTTGCATTTCCCCAAAGATTAGCGATGTTGAGCATCTTTTCATATGCCCATTGACCATTTGTGTATCTTCTTTGGAGAAATGTCTATTCAAGTTATTTGCCTATTTTTTAATTGAATTTTATTATTGTTGTTGAGTTGTAGGATTCTTTATATGTTTTGGATATTAAACCCTTACCAGGTTTGCACATATTTTCTCCCATTCCTTAGGTTGCCTTTTTACTCTGTTGATTGATTGTTGCACAGAAGTTTTAAAGCTTGATGTAGTCTCAATGATCTGTTTTTGCTTTTGTTGCCTGTACTTTTGGTATATCCAGATAATCATTGCCAAATCCAGTGTCATGAAGTTTTTCCCCTAATGTTTTCTTCTAAGAGTTTTATAGTTTCAGGTCTTATGTTTATGCCTTTTTGCATGTGGATATCCAGTTTCCTAACATTATCCTTTATCCCATTGTGTAGCTTGTTACCTTTGTCAAAGATTATTTGATCATACATGTGTGAGTTTATTGCTGCGTTCTGTATTTTGTTCCCTTGGTCTATATGTCTGTCGTTTTGCTAGTGTCATACTATTTTGATTAGTGTAGTTTTGTAATATGCAAGTCCTCCAGCCTTTTCCCGCCCCGCCTCCAGATTGTTTTGGCTACTTGGGGTCTTTTGAGATTTCATATAAATTTTAGGATTTTTTTCTGTTTCTGTAGAAAATGCCGTTGAGAATTTGATAGGGCTTTCATAGATCTGTAAATGGCTTAAGGTAATATTGATATTTTAACAATATCAAGTCTTTCAGTCCATGAACACAGGATGTCTTTAATGGCTTTCAGCAATGTTTTGTAGTTTTCAGTGTGCAGGTCTTTTTGTCTCCTTGGTTAACTAAGTTTATTCCTAAATGTTTTATTCTTTTTGATGCTATTGTAATGGGATTTTCTTAATTTCCTTTTCACATTATTCATTATTGGTATATAGAGCATTTTTAAAATAAATTGAGATATAATTGATATATAACATTATTTTGATATATAAATTTAAGGTATATAGCATGATTTGATATATTTATATATTGCAGTGTGATTACCACCACAGCTAGTTAACCCCTCTGTCATGTCATGTTTATTTGGTGAGAACATTTAAGATCTAGTCTCTTAGCAACTTTGAAGTATCTAATACGATATTGTTGGCTATAATTACTGTGCTGTGCATTAGATCTCCAGAACTTATTCACCTTCCCCAGATATTGCAAGACTTGCATCCTTACCTCCTTCAGGTCTTTGCTTAGGTGTTGCATTCTCAGTGAGGCTTTACTACTCATTTTCTTTGGGCCATCTGATTTAGAGTTGCAACCCTGCCAGCTCCAAGCATTCCTAATCTGTCTTTTTGATTTACTTTTCTTTTAATACTTATTGTCCTCTAACCTGTTATATAATTCATTCATGTTTATTTACTTTTATACCTGTTTCCCAACTAGAACACAAGCTCCACTGGGACAGGAATTTTTTTTCTCTTTGTTGTGTTGACTCTATCTTTCAGCACCTGGAACAGTGCCTGGCTCAAGTTGATGCTCCATAGTTATTTATGGAATGAATAAATGAATGAGTAAACGTCGAGGGTTATACAATAGTAGTGTAAAAAGAAATAAGCTGTATGAGCAATCTGATTAGCAGAAATTACTAGTTACATGTCTAATTTTTTAGTAAATATATATTCTAATGAAACTAGTATTGTAAAACAGTTAATGTTCAGTGTTTATATGGTGTATGTTGTCTCATGTCACCCTCTAGGAGGCCTTTACTTAAGGAGGCTTACTTGAGTGGGGTTTGGGCTCAGGTGGGAGAAGGTGGGGAATAATTTTTTTTATGATGTATTTAAGTTATTTAATCGGCTACTATTTTGTCATGCTATTAGCCAACAGTCATTCTTCATTATCCACTCTTCATTTTTTGAGATATTCAGTCTGTTATTTTTATAAAGAATTTAGTGTTTTCATACTGCTTTTTTTCAACTTCCTATGAATTGCAAGCCAAATACGTTGGAAAGAGTTATTTTAGTTTTTCAATTTTGGCACTAGTATCAGTTTTCTCCACAAAAATTTATTCAATATTTTGTATACTACACTATTAAGACAGTAGGTAATATTGAAACGGATATGACATTGACCCTTGCTCTGTAAAAATTTAGTTTAATTTGAAGAAAGTTGATGTAGAAGTTGATCACTAATAGAGATCTTTCCTTAGCTTGTTTCTTCCCTTTTTCATATGCTTGTCTGTGCATGTACCTTATTACCTGTCCCTAACCGTAAGCTTCTTGAGGGAAAGGAACAATGTTTTTCTCATTTCTGTATTACTTGCAGTCTGAAAAATTATGTATTACTACATGAACTAATTTATGTTGATGTTCTTTTAGGTCCATAAAGTTAAGGAAAATGTTAGGTGCTATTTTCTAAAAATAATACTAGAAAGTAATATCTAAGTGCTGAATGAGTGGCACGTGTGCGGTTTTATGGGACTTTTGGAGATGATGACATCACTGAGGACTGAGAAGTTGGGCAAGACTTTGCAGAGGGGTAGAGTTCAAGCTTAAAAGGAAGTGTAGCTGTTCCGTGGTTCAGAATGGGAAGTGTATTCCAGTTAGAGAGGTAATCTAGTGCAGTGTTGGGGAGCAATAGAGAGAGCATATTTAGAGACCAGTGAATGAGTCAGGTTGCTCAAGTGGAGGGGATGAGTGTGTGTGTGTGTGTGTGTGTGTGTGTGTGTGTGTGTGTATGTGCGTGCACACACGTGTGTGGGAGGCGTAGGGTTGAGGGCAGAGAGGGCTAGTTGTGCCTGAGCCTTCGACTTTCCATGTGACTTTTAGACTTCTTTTAGTACTTCTACTTAGTTTCTTTGCCTGCAGTTAGAGCAAAGAAGTTAGAATTGATGAGTTTGGCTCTAAAATTTATGATTTAAAAAAAAAATGTCAGGATTTTATTTAGTAAGCAGTAAGCAAGATGTTTTTTGAGTAAGTGAATGGATGACAAAATAAAATATTTTAGGGCTTTGGGAGATTCATTGAACAGCTAGAAGCAGTTAGATTATTCATTTCATTAGTTCGAATATAAATCCTGACTCAAGATCAGGGAAATGAGAAGGAAGTAACTAGAGAGGTTAGAGATTGATAAGGTTTCCTTCATGGGTGGGAGAGGCAGAAAGCAGAAGTGAAACATTTAAGTTTGAAACTAAATGAACTGAGGATGACATGGAGGATATTAGGAGTGACCTGTTGTTTTTGGTTGGGATAGGGGGTGAATGGAGAAGATCAAGCCTGGTGGAAAGATGAAGTTTAATTTTAGACATGTCTTAAGTGTTACTATAAGATAAAAAGATAAATTTTTATCTTTTAACAAGATGTACCCACTTCTTTAAAGGTACCCCCAGTGACCATATAAATGCAGAGAAGACTGTAAGCAAAGGACAGTGGACTTCCAGAGGAGACAGAGAGAGAGGGAGGGTCAGGAGCTTCTGGGATACCTGGGGAAGATGGTGACTGAAGGTGTCTCATATGATAGGTAGGAACTAATTAGAAGGAAACATGAAAGTCAATGAGAGTCTTAATGATGCTATTTCACTTCTTTATGCGTCCCCTTCCAGCTATCTCATTTGGTGTTTAATGGCCATTTTTCTTTTCAAAAGGATCTACCGCTACCAGTCTCATGATTATGCCTTCAGTACTGTAGAAAATTTACTGCATTCTCTAGGAGGGGACGACTTCCTTGGAATGCTTAACCGAACACTTCTTGAAACCTTGCAGAAAGCAGGCTTCTCTGAGAAATTCCTCGATGAAATTGTTGCTCCTGTCATGAGGGTCAATTTCGGCCAAAGCACAAACATCAATGGTTTTGTGGGTAAGCCAAGACTTGGATCCATTCTGGGCATTAGTTCATAGAGGGGCTTACCTGATGTTATGGTGTCTTCTGACTTAGGCCATGAGTTGGAAAAGACTACCTTCCTCTGTGAAACCTGACATAGTTGGCAAAATTGTGTAAATGTAGATGTGCATTTTTATGGGGAAAGTCCTTAGCTTTCACTAGTTGAATGGTTCTCTACTGGGGGAGATTTTGTCCCCAGGGGCCATTTGGCAATGTGTGGAGACATTTGGAGCAGAACTCACCTAATGAGGAAGGGAGAGTGGGTGGCAGGCCTCTTACAAAGTTGGAATTAAAACACATTTTTTTCCTACTACTGACAGGGGCAGTGTCACTAGCTGGTGCTGATTCTGGCCTTTGGGCAGTAAAAGGTGGCAATAAACTTGTTTGCTCAAGGCTCCTTCAGGCTTCCAAAAGCAGCCTTATATCTGGCTCAGTAATGTACATAGAGGAGAAAACACGGACCAAGCAGACAGGTTAGTTTGAACTTTTATTTTATTGTTTCTAATTTCCCCTGTAGAAAATAATTGCTCAGGGAGAAAAACTTCTCCACCATCTCTCTCAGTTCCACATTTGGGAATATTTCCACATGGCACAACATATACAATGTTAAATTGTATATGTAGAAATATTCCCAAATGTGCCTAAGTATAGTGGCATGACTCCTTGGATTTAAAAAATAATCTCATCCTCAAAAGCAAAAATTCCATATTTTGTTCTTATTGACAAGGTTTTATTTCCATTTCAAGTAGGAAACTGGCCTCAATTATGGACAGTTATCTTAATGGATAAATTCCTTTAATTCTTTAGAATTCTAAACTCTTAAGAAGGCATAGAATTATTTTTAGAAGGTATAAAATACAATATGTTAGAAACACTAAAGAAATGTATGCTTCCTTATTTCCTCTAGGAACCCCTGCAAAGATGTACGAAGTGGCCTACCAAATTGGATCTGAGACCCATTCAGACTTTTATGACATCATCTTGGTGGCCACTCCATTGAATCGAAAAATGTCCAATATAACTTTTCTCAACTTTGATCCTCCAATTGAGGAATTCCATCAATACTACCAACATATCGTGACAACTTTAATTAAGGGGGACTTGAATTCCACTATTTTTAATTCCAGAGCCTTAGGTAAATTTGATCTTAGTACAATCTTAACCACTGATAATTCAAATTTGTTCATTAACAGCATCGGAATTGTGTCCTCTGTAAGAGAAAATAATCCTCAACCTTCAGTAGATGGGACATATGTTTGGAAGATCTTTTCCCAAGAAACTCTTACTAAAGAACAAATTTTAAAGCTCTTTTTGTCCTATGATTTTGCTGTGAAGCAGCAGTGGCTTGCATATCCTCACTATAAGCCTCCAGAGAAATGCCCCTCTATCATACTTCATGATCAACTTTATTACCTCAATGGCATAGAGTATGCAGCAAGTGCCATGGAGATGAGTGCCATTGCAGCCCACAATGCCGCTCTCCTTGCCTATCACCGCTGGAATGGACATACAGACATGATTGACCAAGAGGATTTATATGAGAAACTTAAAACTGAACTATGAAATAACACTTTCACTTTTCCCCCCTCTTGGTTCCCAGTGGAATATCACTGGCAAAAAACCCCTCACAATCTGAGCAGAGATGATTTCAAATCACATATTTTGCCATTATTGTTTAACATGAGTAATCCCAGTGAGTCATGAGAAAATATAAGGATCTCATAAATAAGCATGAAAGTGTAACTACTGCACTTATCCCATCTCCAAAATTTCTTAACTCTTCTTTTAATATCCATCAGCAGTGTTTCCCAAACTCGTTTGAGCATAAGAATCATTTGAGGTTTGGTAAACATATAAAATTCTCTAGCTTTTCTGGAGATTGATTTAGGAGGTCTGGATACGAGGCCCTGGATTTTGAATATCTTAGAGCATTTTAAGCTGAACACTTGAATTAGAACTTAAGATACGTTTTAGTTGGGGACTAGTTTATTTGTACTTCACGCTGGTTGTGATCTTGAGTCAGATAGTTAAAACTGCTGTGCCTGGCTTTAGTAATCTTATGCCTGGCTTTAGTAATTTATACTTTTTCAAAGTAAATGCCTCACTGAAGCCTTGACTTTCAGAATGTTTTTGGATTTCTTTCGCATTTTTTAAGGGTGTAATTCATAAGTCTTAGTAGTATAACCTTAAGATCTCATACAAAAGTCTCTAGTAAAATGAAAAGCAAATATAGGCTCATTGAAGAAATTGGCATTCAATTATCGAATCCTCACCCATGGAGCTTTAGAAAATACTGATACACCCTATATCTTATTTAATGGACTGAAGATAGGACCTCCGCATTGTAGCTTGTTAAAAGTTCCTAATGTGCAGCCTGGGTCAAGAATCACTGATTTAGAGTCTAAAATGTTTCCAAAGTGTTTTTTAGTGCCTTAAAAGTCCCAAGAAATCCAATTCATTATCAAAGCAGATGGGATTTGTGAAGAATTTCTCAGTGAGAACTCTAGTAGTAACCTTGATAGTAAGCAGCATTGACAGCCTAACAGCAGAGGTAACTTGGATTACTTCAGAGTTGACACAAGTAGGATATTTGGAATGACACACCATGCTTGATCAAATCCAGCATATGTTCAAACTGTTAAGTGCTTATAAAGCTACTTTACCATTTTGGGTGAGAAACTGGTTGCTGAAATCTTTTAATGTGTAAATTCTCAACCTTGGCTGCACATTGGAATCTTCTATCGGACTTTAAAGCTTCCCAAATGATTCTAATATGCAGTCAAGCTTGAGCATCAGTTCTACATCTGTATGAAGATCATTAATGGCTGTCCTTATAGTCACTGTTAGGACAGAACAAGTAAAAGCTTGTGGATTCACCAGTAACAGCAACAACGTTAATATGTACTGTTAAAAGTTTGTCAAAGTTTTTCTAATTTTATTTTTAAAAAGAATGTTGAGGCAAATTTTTTTTCCTTTTGTGGTTTTAATGAAGACATTATGTGGATAATGTAATATACTGTGCTATGTGTATGCTAGACTAGTAAATACTAATTAGCTAACTTAATCTTATCACTTGTTTTGCAATGAGATGTGTCAAGCATATTCATTTTATTGCAATCACAGTATTAAAGGATATATGTATTTTTTATTGGATAAAAAATACTATCAGAACTTGCTACTCCAGAAGACCACTCATCTTTTTACAGAAGAGAATGATAAAGGGCTGAATAAAAGTCAGCTCCACTCTAGTGGTTCTCCAACTTATGTATGCATTGGACTTACCTGGAGGGCCTGTGAAACATTTCTGGGTTCACCCCCAGAATGTTTCAATAGGTTTGGGGTAGTGTACAAAAATTTGCATTTCTATTAAGTTCCTAGGTGATGTTCCTGGTCTAGGAACCACACTTAAAAGAGAACTAGTTCTGTAATTCATCTCTATGTGGTTGAAAAATTGAAAGCCTGTCAGCTTCGATGAAGATTTAAAACGAACTACTAGAGAATGTTAGAATAAAAATGCTGGACTTCACACCAGTTCTCCTTATTGTAATTAAGCTGGTTTGATCCCTCTAGCTGTTCTTTTGCCGTAAATAGGAAATGTTATTTTAGAGCTACATCCGGTGTGCTGTTTTACAGTTACCTTATGTACTCACTGCATACCCCATTCTCTGCAGTTTTAAAGTGACTCAAGATTTGTAGTCTTTTTACCAGGTCACAAAAAGAAAAGGCCTAGGCATTTACCTGGTAGGTTTCTTAAGGTTAGGCTTATGATAAAACCATTTGTAATATAGCTTTCATCAGTTGGTGTGCCCTCAAACGTATGAACTAGATGAATGTATTATGGCAGCATTATCATTACTCTCTATACAAAGAACAACACACTGGAATGTTTTTCTCTGGAATTCTATTTCTACTCTTGTATTAAAAATTTGTTCCCACTTATGTTAGAAATAAACAACTACATCATTGATTCCTGTTTTACTTCCTTTGTATTATACTTGGAATGTAGATGTACTTGAAAAAGCCAGAATATATCAAAGTTACCCTAAGAGTTTTGAAATTAATTATTTCAGAAGAAACCCACTTAAATTTGCAGGTTCTGTATCTCTGTTTAATGTTAAGAGATGGGAACAAGACATCTTTGCCATGTTTCACATTTAATCAGATTCTTCTATATTAATGCATAAAAACCTTTGGAAAAAACCAGTCTTAACCAGGGATAATTCATGTAAGGAAAAATTAGGATATCCTATTTTCAAGTTCAGAACATCTGGAGAAGCATTTTTGACTATTAAAAACGTTTATTTAACAAAAAAGTTCAATATGAAAATGTACATGACCCGATTTTTATATTGTAGAATAACAGGTGCTGTGGAGTAGGGGACATGTGGAAGCAGTTAATTTCTCTGGTGAACACCCTCATTCTTTATACTCGCTCCAAGGCTTCTAACATGATGATACTATTTCCTCGTATTACCTAAGAAAGAGAAAAGTAAATCTGAAAAGAACAATTAACAGACATATCAATTATTATTAAAGAAATTTTACCAAATCAGTAATGGTCTTTCATTATTAAATGTTAGTTTGTGGGGCTTTTTTTTTTTTTTAAGCCATAGGATTATCAAATAACTCAAGTCTTTAAATCATTACATAAAGCCCTTTTTAATGAGATGCACATCTTCTACATTTAAGGCTAAAAACTACTCTTGAGATACCAAGTCTCCAATGACTCATTTCACCTTCTAAAAGGCAAGAAGACTCTTGGCCCTTAAGGGATCCATAAATTAATGGGAAAAATAAGTAATACAATGTCAGTTCTGGAGTATAAGATCATTAGAGGTTATAACCATGCCACCCTGAACAAGCCTGATACCGTCTGATCTTGGAAGCTACGCAGGGTTAGGCCTGGTTAGTACTTGGATGGGAGACCACCTAGGAAGACCAGGCATAAAAAGGTAAAAAGATAAGGGACTGTAAGATGACAAGGTCCTTGCAATCTGTGAGGTCAACCAATGGTTGCCTCGCAAAAAAAAAACAAAAACAAAAACAGAACAAAGCAGGCTGGAAGTTGAGAAAAGCAGGCTTCACGAAGATGGCATTTTAGCTGAATTTTGAAAATTACATAGAATTTTGACAGGAAGATAGGAAACACTCTTACCTGGGAGATAAGGAAAGAATCTAATTTGGATGCAGTGAAAGGTTATGCAAGGAAGCTGAAAACAAAGTTTGCATCCAATCTCATAACGCCTCAAAAACCAACCTTAAAAGTATTTGGAGGACATCATGAAACCAACAATGAATGGGCCAGTGAAAAGTTTCCACTGGGGGAATGACCACTGTTTCAGCATTAATACAACTGAGCCTCAAATAATATGTGATTAGGGGCGCTGAGCCCTCTGCAGTCAAAAATCTGTTTATAGCTTTTGAATTTCCAGTTGTCCCTTGAAGGTGATTGGTTCCAGGACCCACTGAGGATAACAAAATCCACTGATGCTCAAGTCCCTTATGTAATATGGCAGAGAACGATGCATACAGTTGGCCCTCTGCATCTGTGGATTCTCATGTGAACTGAAAATATTGTTTTTGATCTGTGGTTGGTTGAATCCATGGATGTGAAACCTAGAGATACTGTACTGACAAAATCTGTGTATGGATGGGTCTGCGCAGTTCAAACCCATGTTGTTCAAGGGTTAACTGTATAAGAGATTGGGAGAGAGCTTAGAAGCAGGAAGAGATGTTATACAGAAAAGGCCCTAGGAGCATAGTGTTTTTGACATAGCAGCCAATCCATAAATGAGGATAAGCCACAATACTTATAAGCACAGGTGATATGGCTGGTATGAGTTCGAGAGGGATAGAAAAATATGTCAAACTTGAAGGCAAGGGTCTGTGAATATAAGAAGCCTGATGAACTGCAGATTACAATGCAATAACAGATCAGGTCAAGTAAAGCTGGATAAGGTGAAAGGACAGGAGGGGGCTGATTGGAAATGTAACATTTATTAGAAATGGGAGACATTCTGAATAAGATTCAAAGTACAGCTAGGCTCCTACGCAGCTGGAATAAAAACAGCTATAACCTGTTCTTTTCTCCTTTAATTCTGCTTGCTTTGTTTATCACATACACTGTTTACTGTCTTCCTTACTTAAATGTCATTTCTATCAGGGCAGGGACTTTGCTTGTGGTAATATCCCCAGTGCCTAAAGTAGTGACAGGTGCAAAGAAGGCTTAATAAGTACCTATTAAATAAACGAGAGAAACCACATGTAATTACTGCAGCTGAAAGATTGGAAAGGAACATGACAGAGAGTGTGTCTTGGAGCCTGACAGAGACTAACAGCAATGAGCATGGTGAGAAGGTGGCAAAGAATTAGTGCAGCATTAAAAAAGAACAATACTCTCAAAATGACAGTGGGGACTGAAGGAGCCTACATACTCGTACTTGTTTTATAAGTTAGGAACAGAAATGAAGAAAGGCAAAAACATGCTTACCTAATTCTTAGTCTTAAGTTCCTAGCTTATTTGCAACAGATGATGAATATCACATCTCACTGATCAAAGCACGAAAAACTAGCCTTCTTTACTAGCTCTCTCCTAAAATTTTCAATTTCTGACACCTTCTCTGTAGGTAGAAGTTGTTTCAGATAATTAAGATTTTCAGATCTGAGGACTTAAAGTGGTATCACAAGTTATCTTCTTACATAATATATAGAAAGTAAGGCTAGTTGGTGAACACCTCTGCCTTATGTTTGAGAACCAATTCTCCGAATTAAACTGGAACCACTCGGTCCAGAATTCCAAACTGCTCCTTGTTTTGTGCTTCAATACTAGATTTTGCAAAGTGTCACTCAGGCTTTCAGCCTCTTGAAAGGGCACAGTTGTCTAATAAAGCCTACAAACCTAAAACAGAGGTATAGAAGCACAAAGCTAGTAAGAACTCCTGAACTAGGTAGCATAATAAAACAGGATTTTTACTATATTCTTAGAATAACCCTGGAGTGGAATGGAATCTTAAGAAAATAAGCAGGGTGAGGCCACTGACAACTCTGGGGATTTCACGTCATTAGGTAACTATCCAGGGGACAGAATTCTAAAACAAATAACGTCCCCCTTAGAACACACATTCTTAGTATAATAGTATTAAGCAGTTTCAATGTCTGCCATGGGTCAATGACTTGGACAAGGGAATAGTGAAGCCAATGTAATGGTCCCCTTTGTCAAACAATTTGTGAAAAACAAAACTGTAACCTGTTTGTGTCCCTTCTTTTAAGCTCAGAAAAGCCGTTCTTGCATTTTTTTAGACCTTTTAAATTAAAGAAAATTGATACATTATTATTATTTTATTTTTGAAGTGTTTAACTCAGTTGCAGGAATCAGTGTCTTCTAATACAAACTTTTTTTGGTCACATGACAAGCATCAGAAGTGGAATAGCAGACTGCCTAATATTAAGTAAGTGCTTGTTATTTTAATGACTTGGGATGGCACTGCTTTAAACCAATTTCTGTGTAAATTTCCCCAGCAAAAACCATGGGGAAAACAAAAAGATCTATGATCTAGGCTCAATCCCCTCTCTGATAAAATTCCGAGAAATGTCATGATTCTCTAAAAAGTTATCTTCCCAAACTAGAATTGACTTATAGGTGACAAGTCCTTCTTGAATCCTTTAGCAAATCTGTTGATATATATGAACTAAAAACCTAATCTACCCTCTATTAGAACAAAGATTTTTCTAATTGGTAAAAGAAAAATTTAGGGTATTTGAAAACTTTTTTTTTTTTTTAAAGACTGACTGTTAATGATTTGGTCATAGTTTTATTAATTTTCAATAGACGCTCAAGGAGAATGTACCTGAAAAGGTTGATTTACATAAAACTTGGCGGGAGGTGGGTTGGGGAGCAGACAGGGTGAGTCTTACAAGAGACTATAAGCCGTTTCTTCTAGTCTTGACCATGGATTTGCTTCGCAAAATGCATTAATGGTAACATATTTGACATAAACAATAACACAAATCTTAGAACAAGTGATAAAAAGTAATTACACCCCTCTACTGCTCAAACGAATAAGGCCAAAAAAAAAAAAATCAACGCTAACAATTAGGAACTCTTACCACCTCTTAGAGGTCTTAATGCTCTATGATTTGCTGAAGCTAAGTTGTCATTTTTGATTTACCTTTCCCAAGAAACTCAGATTTCCCACTTATTGGATATATTATTCTGTGCTGGGCAAGAGAGAGATTCAAAATCTGGCTCTTGTTGACAAACCTCAAAAAACTTTTCTTCAGCAGTCATACTATTATGGTCTAATAAATGTAAAAATGTTTGCTCCTATAATTAAGAACTCAGTGCTTCTGCTTTCTTCCACGTGAACAGCTGTTAGCATTACCATCCCTTATAACTTACTTTGACCACTTTTAAATTTGAGTGTGATAAATTAGAAATCTAGGTTAATTACAGCCACAGTTAAAAAGAAAAAGTGTGATCTGTGGACTGGCAGATCTGCAAAAAAAAAGAAGAAAAAAAAAGAAGAAGAAAAAAGGGCACTTCTTAGAAATGCAAAATCTCAGGTTCCACTCCACAGCTATTGAATTAGAATCTACATTTTAACAAAATAATCTGAGAATTCATAAGCATGTTCTTAATCTTCACTACACATAAGACCACCCAAATCTTTCAACAACAAAAAAGACAGCACCACTAGAAATAGTTTCAATTGCTTTGGGGTGGTATCTAGGAATTTTTTTTTAATCTCTTCAGGTGATTGTAAATGCTTTAGACCAGTAGTTAGTCTTTGCCTTACATTAGAATCACCTGGGGGACTTAAAAAACCTCCATGTGCTACATCCCACACTGATTCTTAGATGCAATTAAGATGAAGAACTATTGCTCTAATAAAGACTGACTACGGCTTCTATTATAGGATAAAGCTCAAAATGATTTACAAAAGATGTTTCAAGACCAAGGACCTCAGAGAATTCTATATAAAATCCAGATCTAACCTAAGGTAACTAGGATATTATCACAGTTGATGATGCCAAATGTTAAAGGAAGATGAAAAGTCTAATCTTGCTTGTAACCTAACTTCAGTTTAATCCAAGCCTTTGATAGAAGGAATGTTAATGCTTATTCCAAATGAAAAATAAAATCTGAGAGAAATCTTATATCTTTACTTACCACCATTCCAATATTGTTCTGTTGCCCACTAGTTGCCATCTCCACACATTCATCTATCACAAGATTCATAAAGGGATCAAATCCCCGCAATATTCCTTGAACATGTCTGCCACCATTTAATTTCACTACAAAAATGGAAAAAAGTTTTAATAAAACTGACCATTATCTATCAAATATTCATTAAATATTAGGTGGGGTTATCCACTATCCTTACTATATGCCTATAACTAGGTTAAACATTCCACATTTACCTCCAAGTTTCAACCTACAAGAATCCTATAAAGTAGAATTATCCCACCTTTTACGAGAGAACTAAAGTATAAAGCTTTTAAATAACTCGTTCAAGGTTATACAACTACTGTGTGACAGAGTCGGGATTCAAACCGAAGGTTGCTTACCTCTAACGCCACAGTCTCAACCCCTATGTACTTCAAGTACTGAATGGGTTAGATTTTTAGTCCTTGTCTAAGTCCTTTGTTTAAAGGAAAAAGGTTGATAAAATTTTAAATATCACGAAATAGGAATCTTCTGTTAATTGTGTGACAGTTGAGGGCAGGCTTATGTGAAATATTGAAAAGTCTGTAAAATTTATTAAATAACAGATACTAGGTAAATAAAACTGTTTAGTTAGGATTTTGATAAACCTGCTTAATTAATGATTGTGAATTAGAGGCTCAGTGTGTTCTGAATTTTTATAAGTTTCTCCAAATGTTCTATATTGTCAAGATACATGTAAAAAGCAACTGATTAAATAAAACTTACATGATAACTTCTTGTCCATAAATCTGAAAAAACAAAAGGGATAAAGATTATACAACTGATTAAAAAACTTAAGCATAAATATGCATAAAAGTAGGAATATGCTCAATTATATAATAATTTCCTAAACAATACAACTTCCTAAAATTTACACAATAGGAATAATGAAATTTAAAACAGTAAAAATCTTGTACTGCTGTAAAGGATGAAGGAGCGATGGCTCACCTCAGTTACACTGATGTGACTTACAAAAACATTGTGGTTCAATACTAACCTAATTTTCAATGGCTGAATTTTATAGCCATAACAAAAAAACAAAAATTTAATTACATTTTGGTTATTTCCCAAACCAAATTGTGAAGAAATTAGTTGTAATCAAACTTGTCCAATCCAATAACTACTTTATATTTGAGACAATAAGCAGTGTTTTATTCAGTATTAAGCATTATTATTCAATACATAAGTATAACAATTTGAATGAAACAAGACAATTTCATGTCAACAGGGTAGTATGAAAACTATTAAGCTATGTAGGCAAATCTAGAAAATAGGAAATTTCACTTCATTTTAATGCATAAGAAAGCATGGGAGAATCCAAAGATAAATAAGACATGGGGCCTGACAGAAGGTGCAACAAGATACTTCACAAATAAAAAGGTATAGTATGATGTAGAAAACGATCTATTTTAATAGAGTATATACAACATACTCAATATAATACATGTGAGCTTAATCAATCCTTACAACTTTGTAAGTTATGTACTAGCATTACCACCATTTTACAGATGAGAAATTGAGGCTCAGAAAAGTTAAGTGAATTGTCCAAAGTCACACAGCAAGTGAGAAAGTCTGAGCAAACACAAATGGTTCTGCTGGCGTGTAATATATGGTGCTTGGATTTCACACAGAGGAACTTAGTGCTGGGTCAAGAAGTCTGGATTTTATTACGCAGAGAGTGGTAAGTTATTAAAGCAGTCAGTCATTGGCCAAAATACTGTAGCAGCGATTTTTAAGTGGTAAGAGGGGAATTTGGTTAAGCCAGGGTATCTCAACCTCAGCATACTGACATTTGGGGCCAGATAATTTGTTGTTGAGGAATGTTCAGTGCATGTAGAATTTTTAGCAGCATTCCTGGCCTCTATTCACTAGATGCTGGTAGAACCAGACTCCCTACTCCCCAGGTAAGAACCACCAAGTTATGCTAAACCAGGAGAAGAGTATAAAAGTATAAAAGATGGTATTTGTGAGAAAGTAAAGGAAGAAAAATTTGAAAGTGATTTGAGAGGTAAATCTGATAAGATCTCACATAAAATCTAGAGATGAGAAAGGTTAAAACTAGTTTCATCTTCTGAAATTCTCAAATATTATCTATTAAGAATTGAAAAGGAAATAAATCTAAGATTACAAGTAGCGAATGGTCCTTTTATTAGAAAATAATTAACATTTCACTAGTTCCTGAGCAACCCAGAGGATACTTACAAGATTTTACGGGTTCAGTAATAAAAGCATAACTTTCAGAAAAGCATTTTCACGAAAATAATTTCTATTTTTCTTAATGTTAGAATTATAATTTTGCATCCTTTGTGCTATCGCAGAATTCCTGCATTACATGGTATAAACAGGATACAGAAGCACATACTTAGGAGACATGGAATATATTGGGCCCTTTCTAAAGTAGATATATCCTACTTCGAGTTGATTTTACTGGGTGCAGGGAAAAAAAACCCATCCTTCTTTGATTAGAAAAAAATGGATGTTCTCACAGTTCTGTTGACAGAGCAAGCTACCATGCGACATTCAAGTATAGGAAAGCAAGAAAAAGGACTGGGATTTCTAAGTTAAAGTTCAAAGAAACAGCTACAAACATTCTTAGGTTAAAGTGGCTTTTGATTCCTCCTCATATACTATCAAACAATTCGATTTTATCCATATCCTTAGTTTCTTAGAGAATTACTCCCCAGCCTCCTGATCTAAAACAGGATGCAATTTAAGTGGGTCAACAAAGGGTGGCATCCGAGATCTTCAAGTAACTAGGGAGAGACGTAAGGCCGAAAGCTCCGGCCCGAGCAAATCTGCGGAACACAGGCACCTTGGGATGCCTTTGGTAACCATGCCGACCAAGCAGAAATGCGACTTTTGCGCGGGCTTCAGGCACGGAAGCGCGAGACCCCGCCGGATCTCTGTGGCCTCTGACCGGAATACGCATGCCAGGCGCGCGGAAATTGAGGGGGATCTACGGGACCTAAGGAACTCCAGGCATACAAAAATTCCTTCGCACATACTTACTTTTTCAACTCGGGAGGGTGAGCTTTGCTCATGGTGCCTACTTGGTGAGCTCAAAGATGCCTCCAAACGGAATTCCTGGCCTCGATCACGCTCCGGCGGTAGACCCGGCGTTTTGCGTCTGACGTCTCTGATCCCGTTAGCCAATCGATTGTCGGTAGCTTTCTTATTTCACCTCGCGATACTTAGCGGAAGCCAGAGTGTGTCGATCAGTCCCAAGCTTCCGGTTGCGTCGCCAGCGATTGGCCAGGACAGAGGGTGGGGCCTCTAGGCGTTCTTAATTCCATGCTCTCTTCTGTGAAACTGAGTTAAATGTCTGACTAGCTTCTCTGCGATAGCTATCAATCGCTAATTTTAGTAGATCACATCGTTTGTCTTTTTCATGTATAATAAATGAAAATAAGCTCTGGAGGAGAAGGCTTTTCATGTTTCTTTGGAATCTAGTCCCACAGCATAATGTCACTCTAAACCTAGGGCTGCATTAACATCTCAATCAGTGACGTCTGCACCAAAGAGTAGAGTGCCTGGGCCTGTTTCCAAGAATTTGAATCTAGAGCCCGGAAGTATATTCCAGACTGACGGTCTTGCAATTCTTTTAACATTGCTTCCAGAACCCCACCAAATGTTCTTTGACCCCATACATAAAACGTGAAGTGCAGCACACAAATGATATGAGGTACTGATTTTCAAGTCAAGAGCGTAAGTGTAAAAAGTCTCCGACTTGTTCCCAGTTGTGACCTAAAATAGGTGAACTGCACTTATGAATCTAATACAATAGAGATTATAGACGAATTGGGACAAAATAGAAAAGACTTGGTGATTCTAAGTAGGGGATAGTTCTCCAAAATTCAATTAATTCCTAATGTTCAGGAATGGCTCTATTTAAATACCAATGGTAGTAAAGATTTCTAAGCGTCTCATGTATTTTGTACTCTCCTAGTACTCAAAATCCTAGGCATTGCATATTCTTTAGAGGGGTCATAACTGACCTTTTCCTCCAACTTGCTGTTAGTGTTTGGTTGAAGCTAGAAAGCTGACAATACTGCATTTTTTTAAGCCTTACAGTTTATTTTACATTCATGGACTTCAAATAATAGTGCTCTAGCCTGCCCTCAGTTTATTTACAATGAACAGGTCGTACATGCATCCAAACCATAAAACATAATTTTCACTTTTCTGAACCTCTTAAGAAACTACATACATTACAAAGAAAGACATCCTTAGGAAGTTGTATATACACTGCCCAGATATATGGAAAACAAACACATTAGTGGAGAAAAAAATTAAACTTTATTTTTTAAAACCAGATCACTATAGGAAAATATATCACAATCCTGAAACAGCAGACAGATTTATATTATTATTTCAAGTAATAAGCTGGTAAAAAGATGACAAAGTCCTTTTCAAAACGGTAAGGTGCCAGAGCTGGGGCAGGAACATTGCACTCTGCAAAGGCCCCAGGCAAAAGTAGTATTTGGTAATAGGGGCTGCCCCTCTTTTGCCCTAAAGGAGCAACAGCTCATGCCTGAGTTACTTACTTTTTTCCCCTTGACCTTCCTGTTACCAAGGAATTGTCTCAGTAAGGCTCTTATTTCAGGGGACTAAGTAAGCAACAATGGGTTTTAGGTTTAATTCCTGAAAACGAAGTTTTTTCCAGATCTGGTACTTCTAAACTCTAAATTAAGCAGCCAACAGTGAAAAGTTCCTCTTTCACTGTTCATTCCTGGATACCTAGATACAGTACAATCAAAACCCTCTTTCCCTTCAAGGGAGGGCATCACTGCAAGATTGTCCTATCACTGCTGCAGACAGTCTCAGGCACATCATGGCAGCCAGTGAGAGGGGAGGTCTGCTTCCCATACCCAGTGTGACATCGCCTCTCATGTTTTTAGAGGGTCTCCAGGCTGAAAGATATGTGTGAGAATTTTAAGAAATGCACAACCACATCTTGATGGCTAGAAAGATATCCAAAGAAACCTCTCAAAAGTCATATCCAAACTACCTCTTCCAACTCCGCATCTTAAATCAACTTCATGTCCTTGTATATAAAACAAAATCAAGCAAGACAAAAGACCCAGAAATTTTTTTACCCTTCTAAATTAGTGATCTGATAGATTTTGTTTTAGAGCTTATGGAAAATGGTGTGGTGATGCCTCTGGTAAACAGGTTGGCAACAAACAGAAACATGTCTCCTCACATTCTACCAGATCACTGGCAGGTTAGAGAAACAAGTCAACCTCTTGGTATCTGGATACTAAGAAGAATCTGGTACCTTGGAGGGCTCTGGCTTGGTAAGAGGGAGATGCCTACTGCTAGGATAAGCACTTGCCAGAAGAAATTTAGGCTCTCAAAACTCTCTGACCCAAATTTTAGCACCAGTTTTTTTCCATTTCATTTTCTAGGATTAAAACATATAGGAACCAGTGTCCAGGGGCAAGTGATACATGCCTCAAACTTGCTGCCATCCTTATTTCTTCATTCATAAATTGTTTAAAAGCCAAAATTCTCATCCTTCTTTTTAAATAGACTCCTGCCCTCAGTCCCAATGACCAATGGCAAAGACTTCTACTTCTGAATAGATGAGAGAGACTCCTTCATCTTCTTGGTCATGCTTGGAATGAGGTTCATGTGGTCATCCACACACTTGGTCACACAAGTCTCCAGCTGCCGCTTCACCTGAAGCTCTTTACTTCCAGCATCTATTGAGTCTTTGGCTTTGTCATTGCAATGCATGGTACACCGGGCTAGGCGGTCCTGTGGCAAGAAAGAGAGCAGAGAAGGCTAAGAAGCTGGCTTTCATTTACCGAGCACTTATCATGTGCCAGAAACTATGCTACGTAAGCCCTCACTTAATGTTGTCTACAGGTTCTTGGAACTGTGGCAAAACAATATATAATGAAACCAAATTTACCACAGGCTAATTAAAATAAAAAAGAGTTAAGTTCCTATGGTATCTCACCAATGTTATAACAAAATGGCGTCATTCAAGGACTTGCTGTGTTTTGGTTTCACATGTATTACCTTGACAAACTAAAGGAACAGTATAGGGCAATTAACTGAGATTATCTTGAGGGCCCAGACCAAGTACAAGAAAGCAGGTGAATGACAGAATAAACTGTACAGGAGCCCCTTCCAGAAAGTGAGAAGTAACTACAGAAAAGTTACTCAATTATAGAAAGACAAACATCTTGATTCTTTAATATCTATTCTTGCTACAGAAAAACATTCAATTCAACAATTATTTATTGAGTATCTACTACATACCAGGTATTCTTCCAATGTTGGGGAATAGAGCAATAAGTAAAACAGGTGAAATTCTTGCCCTCAAAGAACTTATATTTCAGTGAGGGCAGAAGGACCAACAAAATAAATAAGTGGAGATATTGAGGAAACAGCTGAATATATGAATTTGGATACCAGGAGTGAAGTTGGTCTACAGATATGAGTTGTCAGCATATAGATGATATTTATACCTATGAGATTAGAGAACTAGATAGAAAAGAGAAAAGGTCCAAGAACAGCCCAGGGCATTCCAATGTTCAGAGGTTAGAGAGGGGAAAAGCCAGCAAGGGCGGCCACTGAAAAGATAGCCAGGGAGAGAAGTGGGAAACCAGGAGAGTGAGGTGTCCTAGTGGCCAACTGAATAAAATGTTTCAAGGAGGGGGAGAATGACCCATTGTGTCAAAGATGCAGATAGGTTGAGCAAGATAAGGAATGAGAAATGCTCATTAGATTTAGTCTCATGGTGGGGAATGGCAAGGGCAGTTCTGGCACAGTGGGAGAGTGAGTCTGATTGGAGAGGATTGAATAATGGTTTGGGGATGCTTCTGGTAAACAGGAGGTTGGCCATGGAAGTTATATAGCAATTCGAGAATCAAAATTTCAAAGACTCTATTTATAAAAATAGGTCAAAATAAACACAAAGAAACCTTTTGGAGTTTTATGATCTTGGAGATGTTATTCCTTTATAGTGTTAGTAATTAAAAAAAATTTTATACAGCAGAATGTAAAAATGTATCACATTAGATATAACTTTTCCATGTGAACAGAATCCCAGGCTATGAACAACTAGTTCAGAAGTGGGCCCTACTTCCCAAGTTCCTGAAAAGTATATTCAGAGGAAGGGAGTAACATGAAGTTGTGGCTACTCTTTGCTTCAGAGAGGGAAGGGGGCGGACAGGGTTCTTAGTGACCTCAGAAGGGTTTTTGAGGCAGGTATCCAGGAGTCAACAATAACAATGCTTCATATAAATGACTGCTCTTTAGTGACATGCCTTATGGGTGTAGCAAGTAGGGGCTATTCTGGGTGGTTAAGTCCACAAAATGATGACAAGATCTTGCTCTAATCTGCACTTTTTTAAGACTAGCCTATTCTCACTTTCCCAGGGATTCTGCTGTTGTAGGAATTAATTAATATGTTTTAGAAAGCTTTGTACTATACAATATACATATTATATCTGGTGTCTACAGAAAAGAAAAACATAAGGCTCTATTTGGTCATGACCTCCCTTGGTCACTCATTTTCTATGGGAAATACAGACAGCACTCAATCTTTAGGACTTTGTCCCAAATTTCAAATCCTGTAAAGACTGGTTGGCTATTCTACTGTCATCAATGTTAACATAATCAAAACACTAAAGCCAAGAGTTTTGTGGCAAATGCTTGTCATTTCTTGCTAAAGAGCAATAACAAGTACAGTCCTATGTCTGGGATATTGCTCACCTGGAACTTCTCCAACTCGCTGGTCACCAGGGCCTGCGCTTGAGCCAGAGGTGCGTGGCAGCGCTCAATGCACTGGTGCACCTGCTGCATGGTCGCTTGGCTGTCCTCACAACAGCCGGCGCTGCACCGGAACATGAGGCCCTGGGGAGGGATGGCAGGGAGAGGTTAGGGAGAGACGACCACAGAGTGCAACAGAGGTTAAGAGGAGCGTCTATATTTGCACCTCAGAATAGAAATCAGGACCGTAATAAGACCACGAAAGGGAAAATTATCCTCAGCGCCTTGCAGAGTATTTCATGGCCTTCTTGCTGCTCGCTCAGTGGCACTTGTTGCCCCAAAGACTGGGTGGACCGGAAAGGTGGCAGTGGGTCAGCTAAAGCCAAATTCTGAAAATCGGGTGCCTATACCATAAGGTTTCAAAGGTCAGCATCCAGGTAATCTGTATTCCACCGGGGGGCAGCTCATCCATTAATCAATGACTCAAGGGTCACTATAAATGAAACCCAAAATCGAGTTAAAAAGGCAAGACCACCACCAACAAAACTGGGGGATCAAAGCAGTACAGTATATAAACCAGTACTGTGTGGAGCGAAGAACCGGGTATGACCTGACTACTTAGGAGGTGAAGCACTTTCGCCTTTCTGGTCTTTCACCTTGGCCGTGCTCTTTCTGGGCCTTTGGCTGCTCACCTACAGAAGGGGCTGCGCAAGAGGAGAAGGAGGGGGAGGCCAATGTCTCACACCCGGGGCTTTCTAACCCTGGTCCGGGGACCCGCCCCTCGCCCCCGCTGTCTGGCCTGGGTGGAAAACGGCCTTGCGCGTGGCGAAGGCGCACAGATTTCATCTGCTCAGCCGAAGCTCCAGTTTTCCGTCTGAGGGGAACAGCTGTTTCCAAAGGAGCCGCAGCAACCCCAGGGACGCCTCAACCGGGATCTGTGGAGAAGGGGGCGACGGCGCGGGGCGACGTAGGGGCTGTGGGAAGATGCCGCGAATTCCGCACTACTGGGGTCCCCTCAAATCGGTCCCCGCCCCGCTACCTGCATCTTTCGGATGTTCTCTCTCTCTAGACTCTTCACCATGGAGTCTACCGCCTCCTGCACCCGGAGCTGCTGCAGCTCCGCCATGGTGACCCCGCACTGCACCGGGTCGCGCCGGCGCCCACATGGACTCCTCACACGGGCCCGCCCCCTCGCCGCCGCTTCCCGGGTCAAAGCGGCAGGTCCTTCCCCTCCCCCCACGTCGCCGCCTGGCGTCCGAGAGAAGCAACTGCACGCCAGACAGCCATGCTCCAGGCTGCCGCTCACTCCAACTCCCCGCAAGGCTGTCCTACGTGCTCACCTCGCCTTGAGCAGCGGAGGGCTGCTTCACTTGATCTCCGCACCGAGACCGTGCTCGCACTGCTACTGCCTTTCTCCCCTCTCTTCTTTCTCCGCTTTCAAATTCTTAACTCTTTTATACGAATAATTAACATACAGAAAAATGTCCAAATATTAGATTAATTTTAACAAACCTGCCCTTTTCCAGTTTCTGCCCGTTCTCCCCCCATTCCCTCACCTCTGACTCCAGGCCACCACTGATCTACGTTTTATCACTACAGATTACATTTTTCCTTTTTAGAATTTCTCATATATATATATATGTATGAAATATATGTATATGAAATGTATATATATATACGTACACACATACATATATGTATATACTATATATACACATATATATGCTTATAATCATTCAATATGTACTATTTTCATATCTGACTTTTTCTCCTAGCATCAACTTTTCGGATTGAGCCTTGTGATTGTTTCCTGTTTGCTGCCAAATGATATTCCACTGAACCGAGGTATCACTATTTGTTTTTCTATTCCCCTGTTGACATTGGGTCTTTTCCAGTTATTAGCTGTTATGAATACAATGACTGTGAAAGTCCTTGGGCAAGTCTTTTGTAGGCATAGATTTACACACTCTTGGGTATTTATCCATATTTACTCTTGGGTATATATCTCGAAGTGAAAATGTTGGATTGTTGGTAGATGTATATTTATACATTCATTTCCAATAAAAATTATTAGCCTCAAAGGCAATGCAGAGCCTACAATATTCAATACATCATGAAATATTTTTGTGCCAGAGCTCCTGGGAACAGTTCTATCTGGAATGCTTCACCTTCCACCCCCAATTTTATTCTTCTGTGCATTCATTTACTAAACACATATTGGGCATCTGCTAGACACAGGGCACTGTGGATGAAGGTTCACAGGGGAGCATCAATGACAGTGAAGGGGCAGACACAGGTAATGCTGGAAAGGAGGTGCTATAGGGGGTGGCAGGGACTGGCAAGGAGCTGAACTGTTCAGGCGCCTCAGGAAAGGCTTCTTGGAGATGAGTAGGTGTTTGCCTGACATGAAATGTGAGGAGAATGTTATATCAAGCATGGGGAGCTGCTGTGAACAAAACAATGTGAAAGAGCTTGAAGCTTTGGGAAAGCCAAGTGATTCTGCTGACTTGGAGCCTGTCCTAGAAAAGAAGACAGTAAGTAGGAGGGCGTACAAGGACAGAGACCTTGACATTGAAATTTAGGCATTTGCTGCCATTGGGCACTAGATGGCAAGAGAACTCTGGTTTGAGGGCGGAGGAAGGTTTGACCTAAAGCCCTTTCAAGAAAGCTGCCTTCTTCAAGCATGTAGCCCAAGTGCTGGTAGCTCCCTGGACACCACTGTTCAGGGTTTGAGACATCTTTTCCACCTCAAGCTAGACTAATGGAGACTCCCAGCAGCCGCTGGAATTAGGGGGACACCAGCTATTATTACAATGTGCCTGGTACTGTTTTAAGTGCTTTACATGGATTATCTCATTTAATTCCTACAACAATCCAATGAGCTGACTCCAGACCTGAGAAGTAGAACTTCTGTCATGAATGACCCAATGTTTATACTTATATCTCTATAGTCTGTGGAGAGTTCTTTTTTTCTTCTTTATAGCACAATCTGAAACTCCTCACTTTCCCCACTTATTCCCAAAAGCGGACTGAATCTCTCCAACAAGTCCTACTTGCAGGATCCCAGTTAAGGGCACTAA
The DNA here is from genome assembly GCA_004027375.1 of Macroglossus sobrinus. NCBI lineage: Eukaryota > Metazoa > Chordata > Mammalia > Chiroptera > Pteropodidae > Macroglossus > Macroglossus sobrinus. The sequence continues at coordinate 8,193 of PVKZ01001305.1, read as the reverse complement.
AATGAATTTAAAAGTCCTTGAGAAATGCAGCATTGCTAGTTTGTATATATAAAATGATTTTTTTTTTTTTTTTTTTTTTTTACTATTAATGAAAAATGAATCCTGACTGTAGTTGGCTTTGGAAGCCAAATGGGAGTCATGGTGGAAGCCGAGTTTAATATCATTTTGGGAAGCTCAGATACCTATTTGTGTACTCGTATCCTGGTGCTTTGGGAGTAGGAGACAAGTCAGGTGGTCAGTTAGGTAGTCTGGATTCCTTCCTCAACTCTTCTGCACACCATGCTGTGCACTCAGAATCTGGTGGTAGCCCAATGGTGGCTGAAATATTCCTAGCTATTCTACAAGGCACAAACTGTGGCACTACATAGATCAGGACTCTTTGGTATTTACTTATATTCAGATATGGGCAGGATAAATGAATCCTGGAGGCCAAGATGATAGGAGGAAGAGAAGTTTGCTGATTGCTGCCACCATGTCTAAACTTCAGGTTAGCATTGGATGGCAGCCAGAAATGGAGTTACACCAACCTTGATTGAAGAACTCCAGGTGACTGTTTATGGAACAAACTCATCATTTAAAATGTAGTTTTTCTGTTATTGCTTTATAGTCATGATATTCCTTGGTAGATTAGGGAGACTTGCTGGGGGAAAGAAAACTCCCAGCAAAGAATGTCATCTTATACAGAATGAAAAATTCAACTTTCTGGAAGTCATAAAAACTTAAAATAATTTGAAGCTTTGATTATTAAATGTAAAGTAAAGCAAATATTTTGTGATTATAAATAGCCCACCATGTAAATATCTCTTCAGTGTATTCACATATCTTTAGCTTATTGTTATTACCCTAGGTAAAACTACCACAAATAATAATAATATTTATATTTATATACAATATTAATCATTATTATTCTCTTGGGCTATTACAATTGGCCTTGTTTAAATCTTTTGTACATGAGTGGTCTTTTACTTATTGTAGAATATATTTATATAGTGTTATAATGAGCTCTTTGTCAGTTATATGTTTTATAAATCTTTTCTCTTTCTGAGTGACTTGCCTTTACACTTTCAAAATAGTATCTATTGAAAGAAATCTTATTTTAAATACAGTCTTATTTATAATGTTTTTCCGTTTATAGTTAATTCTTTTTGTATCTTGTTTAAAAAATCTTTTGCAACTGCAAGTTCATGAAAAGATTCTTAAGATTTTGAGAAATTATATTTATTTCTATTCGACATTAAAGCTATCAATGTCCCTCTTATACTGCTTTAGCTATTCCTACAAGTTTTGTAGTATTTTCATTCAAACATTTTCTAATTTCCTTTATGAATTCTTTGACCTATAGGTTATTTAGGGATGTATCTCAATTTCCAAATATATGGGTATTTTTTTTAGGTAACTTTTTGTTATCAATTGCAGATGTGACTGCATTGCATTATAGTCAGCAAACATACTCTGTGTAATTTGTCTATTGAAATTTGTTGAAACTTGCTTTATGGCCTCAAAAGAGACTTTTCTGACTGTCCCTTCCCCAACCCCATATATTCCTGTAATATATTCAGTTAGCATTCTGTACTTTTCTGGGACAATGCTCATGACTGCTCATTACTTGTCCCATATTTGTTTTCTCTGATAAATTAAAATCTCTACAAGGACAGAGACCATGTCTGCCTTTTATATTGCTCTTCTTCAATTCTTTGCTTAGTGTCTGGCATATCTAATCCCTCAGTAAAGGTTTGTTTAATGAATGAATAAATTTATTTCATTATAAAAGTAATTAACCATAAATATTTGGAAACCAGAGAAAAGCAATAATAAATAAATAAATAAATAAATAAATAAATGAAATTCACTATACCACTATACTATTTTAAATACCACTGTTTGTGTGTGTACTTGGTTTAAACATAATTATGTTTATTTCTCATTAATTCTCTGAAGGTATGCCATCTAGGGCTCATGCAGAAGCACCATGACTCTAGTCTAGTTCCAGTTGCTCTGCTCTCCCAGGGCCCACACTCTCATCCACATTGTCTCGATTTATTTCTTTCCAGTCTTTTTTCCTATGTAGGTGTTTTTCTTTTAGTTTTTAACATTACAGTAATAAACTGCATATACTTATATCTTGCTTTTACAATTGTAAGTACTTCCATGTCATTATGTACAAATAAAAGGAAACATAGAGTGTGGCTAGTATCAATATTAAATAGGAGAAGACTGAAATTATAATACAAATGTAGAGATTTGAGGAAGTCCTGGGAGGGGAGAACCCCCAGATGGTTGAGCAATCTAAGAGTAGAGGAATGCTTCTGCCTTCCTAGAGCCCCAGGGAGGTGCCCAGACTCCAGAGAAGTGACGGCTGCATGGTGGGCCCTAGGGAAGCCCCACAGGTTCCCCAAGACTCTGTGCATAGGACCCGTGGTCCAGAGTGGGAGCTTCCTAATGAACTCTGTGCAGCAGAGAGAAGCACAGAGCCTAGAAGTAGTGAAGAGACAGAGCTGGACCTGGATAGGTCTTGTGGTTGGGAAGAGGGATGACTAGGCAATAGCTGGCATGAGCCACAAATTGAGACTTTGTCCCCTGCAGGTGCCAGTGTGGACAGATGATACAACTCACCCTGCCATCAGACATCTTGATAGATGCAGCTAAGGGATGGGACCCCATCATAATTGAGATTGTGTCCCTGCCACCCAGAAGAAAGGAGGCCACATAAGAAATTCTTTAGTCTTAGATAAATAAAGTTTCATTTATTTTACATCTGAGTTTGTGAATTGAGATTTGTACTAGCTATATGTGTGTTCCTTCGATGAAGAATCCATTAAAAAGAACAAGTGTGTGGGGGGAGATAGGGGTAAAAGGGGTAAAATATTTGGGGACAGAAGGAAATCTAACTTTGGGTGGTGAACATACACTTGAAACTTACTTGATTTTGTTAATCGATGTCATATAAATAATTTTTAATAACAGAAAGAACAACAAACTAGTCATGTGGATTACTGCAATGACTAAGAAGTTGTGTGTTCTAGTTCTCTGTTGCAGGGCACTAGTAGCAGCTATGTCATCTGAATGACATTAGCCACTGTCTTGGCTCAGTACCCCTCATCCTTCCAAGACTATTGTAGTTGTGGGATTCAGAACGACTCACCCCAAGATGTGCCTATTGGAATATAAATTGTTTTTAGCTAAAGACAACTTTAGCCACAGGCTTAAGAGAAACTTCTGCTCCTCCCTTAACTACCTGGAATAACTTGAATTAAGGGCCTTGCCCATAATAAGCTATTATCAGAGATAAGACAAGGCAGGACAAGCTTCTATTTACTAAGTGTCTGCTTTTTAAAGCATTCTACAGTGACCCTTTGAAGCCTCCAAGGCACCTCAGCTCATCTCTAGCTCAGAATGTCTGATATATCCACTTTCCCTTTCTATCTCTGATCCTCTTGTGCATGAATTTAATGTCTCTGACTCTCTCTTGTGTGTGGGGTTCCCATACATATGTATGTATTAAATTTGCTTATTTTCTCTTGCTAATCTGTCTCATGTCCATTTGATTATCAGACCAGCCAGAAGAACCTTGAGGGTAGAGGAAAGTTTATTACTTCTTCATGTGGAAATAGTCCTTTGTCCAGACCTCCCTGTTATAGTCTGCCCTCCAAACTTTAGTGAGCTTTCTACACTATCAATCTGGAATTATTTACAGTTTTTTCTTACTTATTGTCTGTTCAAAGTCCCTTCTCCCATGTCCACCCCCCCAACCCACTACCAGGCCCATCGGTCTGCTTGTAACCCATCTTTCCAATGCCATCTCTTTACTTCTTACCATGGGCCAGTTGTGCCCAACTGCTTACAGTCCCCTAAACATGTCATCACCTTCTCTAGGCCTCTAGGCCACAGTACTTGCTGTACCCTTTGTCCAGGATGCCCTTCTCCACCTATTTTCTCCATCTATGAGTTCCTATTTAAGATTTAGCTCAGATGCTACACAATTGGTGCCTCCACCTATAACATTTTGTATTTTCTGCCATTCATCTTCTTTTGTCACAATATCCTTTTAGTAGGGGATGAGAAAGTAGGGGTCTCAGACTCACCTGCCTTTTGGGTCTTGGGGGCAGCACTAATGAGTGAAACAGGGCTGGTGTGTGTGTTCTTATGTATGCAGAGTGATGAAAACTGTGTAGACTGAAGAACAACATTTTCACTTTTTTTCCCTCCAACACCATGGATCTATGCAAAATATGGTAAACCTGGCCCTTGAGACTCTTCAGTAATTATTTGTTACCTTTTTAGTCACCCTCCCCACTAGACGATGAGCCTCTTGAGAACATTGTATTATTCTTTGCATCTTAGAATCAATTACAGTATGAGATACACACAATCAAGAAATGTTTGAGAAGGTGATGTCTTGCCTTTCTGTAAATTTCCTCCCCTTCCAAATTTGACTTGGGAATGAAGTGGTCTTTGGACTCCTCTATATACTTGGGATGGCTCTGGTAACTTAGCTTTTGGAAAAGATAGAGCAAAATCAAGCTCTTTGTGGACAAATAACTTGAACTAGAATCATAGAGAGGGAAGAGATCTATGTGGATAGAGATTATCTGGTTGGGACCTGGCTGAAAGTTGTTCTCAAACCTGCTGACCCCCAGGCTAGATGCCTACGGCTGAGACCTTTCCTCTCTCTGGACCTCAGTTTCTTAATCTTAAAAAAAAAAAAGAAGAGAGGCAGTTATTAGGTGGCTGCAGGAAAGTAAGTAGAAAAGAGTACTTTTAGGTCTCAAAGGAAAGTCTTTTCGATACAAAGAATTATAATTATAAGTCAAATCATTGAACATATGAACCACGGCTCACCGGAGAGAACAACCAGGTGAGATGTGGGAAGTTTTATGACTCACTCATGACAAGCTGAGAGATTGAAGATTTTCACTGGAAGCAGCTCTTTGCCTAATTCTCACTTGCCAGCAACCCCAGTGGGTCAGAGAGCACATCTTCTTTAGAGAGGCTTGGAACCCAGTTCCAGGAAGATCATACAGACCAGCAAGCATGTGGCTTTTGAAAGTTCCCTTCATATATTTTCTCAGTTATACAATGCACCTGCGAGTGCTAGAATTGGTAGAAATTCAGCATAATGATTAAGAACTTGGGGCAGATCTGGATTTGAGTCCTGCTTTGCTGCTTACCAACGATGTCACCTTAAACAAATTATTTAATAATCTCTATCAGTAAAGTTTTGTTATTAAAGTGCCTACCTCACAGTGTGGTTCTGTGACTTTTACCCTTGAGTGAAGGCTGTGTCCATTGAGGCTACACAAAATAAGTGGAGTCCTTTTTGAAATAGACTGCTTTATATTTAAGAGTGAAGTCTCATGGGAAGATTCTCTTCTCCAGATTAATAATCATCTGTCTTTCATTAGGAATCATAGAATTTAAAGCACTGCTAGAGATCATTTTACATTTACAACATTTTTAGAAGAATTTTTTTTTCAAACTTAACAACCAGGGAAACTCCAATATAAAGAACCAGTGTAGGGAAGTGGGATTAAAGAATGACGAGATCAAATAGTAGATCAAAAATTGTTTTACCCTGAGGCCAGCCGATTTTCTGAGAGGAATCCTTTAAGGGTGCTGTGTGCTGGCTCAGTCTGAGGGTGGACCAAAGTTCAGGGTCCTGGAGAAACAAGAAAAGCTTAACAAAAAGTTTGATTAAAGAGCATCTTGTTCTGATTGATTGATCGACAGAGATAAGCAGTTCAGCTAATCATTTCTAAAGCAAGGAATGAAAATTTGGAGGCTCTGTTTCTCCCTTATCATAAGGGAAGGGTGGTTCCTTGCTATACGCTTTCTGAAATATTAAGAGTGGGGGGATTTTTTATCTTCATTGTTTTCCAGGATTTATGGGCTCTGGTTAAATTCTACATAGTCCAGGAAGTAGTTTTAGTGGGGAAATAAATTGTCTGAGGCAACACAGTTAAAAGAGTGGAAATGGAACTCAATTGAGATCTCATAGACTCCAAAACCCACGCATTCTACTCTTCTCCTATTAGTCTCACTAGTCTGAAATGATGCAAATGGCTTTAGTCAATGGAATATTTCTCACAGCACTGGTCAGGTAAATACTTATTGAATTGAATCGTCCCATTTTTCTGGGGGATTGTGGGTCTGTGGTGAAGGGATGGAGGTCGTGGGTGGATTCACTGCTATTATATCTTTTAAGAAACGTTTACAAAACACCAGTTTAATGTTCATTGCAACATCAGAGTTTAAACAGAATAAATTCTTTTATTAAAATATATATTTCTTTCCACTTACCACTATCATTTTATTTTGAAAGGTTTCAAACTGACAAATAAGTTGAAAGAATAGAACAATGAACACCTACCTATATAACTTTCTCCGAGATTTACTTATTGTTAATATTCCACTACATTTGCTTTCTCTTTCTATACACCTATTCTCTTTTCTGAACCATTTGAAGTAAGTTTCAGACGTTATGAGTCTTCCCCCGCAAATACTTCAGTATGTACCTCCAAGAACAAGGGCCTTGTCTTACATAACACAATACCATTATCACACCCAAAATACTTAACATGACTCAATAATATCATGTAATATGAGATCATATTCAAGTTTTCCTCATTATCCTTTGAATGTACTTTGTGGTTGAGTTTTTTTCCTTTCTCCAGACAGAATCCAATTAAGGATCACATATTATATTTAGTTGTCATGTTTCTTTGGTATCCCTTAATCTAGGGCAATCTCTCGTCTTTTCATGTCTTTTACAACAATGAGATTTTGAAGACTTCCAGGCTTCTTGTTTTGTAGAATGTTTCACAATCAGGATTTGTCTGATTATGCCTGCTTGCTTAGATTCAGGTTAAATATTTTGGGCAAAAGTTCTATATAGGTGAGATGCTATTGCAGGTGTACTTCTGCTATTATACTTTAATTTCACAAATTTTCTTCTTTTTTCATCTGTAACTGGAATTCTTCCTGCTTTCTTGGAGAAGAATCTCACACAGCCCCTCTCCTTTGGGATAGCTCTTTCTTCTTCTCTCTAAAGATATATTTTTTCCAACTATGGGTCATAGTTCAGTGTGCAGTGAAATACTTTTAGGGGATTGCAACCGGCACTTTAAAGAACAAAACAGAATAGATTAGAATGAAAAAGAAAATATTGGAATGCATGGATCATAGTAAGGGTTAAGGACTATTTTGCAAAAGCTTTATTCCATTCTCTATATATGAATATATATAAAATCATATTTCTTACTGTTGGTAATGGTCAAAAGAGTTTGGAAAGTCCTGTGCTGAATTATTGTGTAGGTCACAGGTCTAGATTTTGTTAAACACAGGTTTACAGATTCAAACATGAGCTAAGCATCAAATTCTTCTTGTTCTCATCCTACCACTGACAATCTATCTTTCTGCTAAATCACTGACAGAGCAGCTCCCCCTTCTTCTTTCTTCCTTCTTCTTTATATAAATGGTGGACTATGTTATTAACTCTCAAGGGTGTGGTGGCAGGCCATGAGTTAGCATCTCTGAGATACAAGGTGAATAATTATTGCTGTTGGGAATCCTGTATTTCTCTCTTCTACTCTTGTTACTTTGGTTGTCGTAGTGAAAACAACAATGATAATGACAATAATAATAATAATAATTTGTGGAGCCTGCTGTAGGCTGGGCTTTGGGAGCAGTACTGAGGAGACCCCATTAAGAAGGTTTTTCATAGGGTAGTATTCAATTCTGCCTAGAGGAGGGGACCTGAGGTCTGTCACATGTGTTCTTAACCCAGAGGGCTCTGTTTCTCATACATACAGTGAAGGCCCATTTGGGGAACTTTGGTTGAAGTCTTTGGATCTGTGCTCTTCTTAGGCCTTCCTTTCTCTAGGACTCAGTTTCTTTATCTGTAAACTGAGTGGGATTATATTAGACCATCTCTATGGTTCTCATCAACTTTACTCCCTATGACACTCTTTACCAGAGAGACAGAGAGTCTCTTGGTAATTGGAAAACAGACCACAAAATTTTGAAGGGTAAGAGTGGAGGAGAGATTCATTCTGAGGTTTCGTCAAGATTGGGTTGGGGTTTAGAAGATAAGTGATGAAAGTAGTGGGTGGTTAGAGGGCAGAATGAGAACACTGGGCTCCCGAGAAAACCAGGGATTTAGAGAGAAGTTCTAAGAGGGAACATAGGGAGTTAACA